>CM042474.1:50099435-50529435 GCA_023621385.1 Quercus gilva | reverse complement strand
TGTTGTTCTTCATTTCCTCTGGGTTTGCCGAGGTCTGTCTATTTTTCATTTTGATCTTTCTCGCTCTCTCCCCTTTGATGAAGTAATAGTTTAAAGGTGTTGAAACTTTTTTTGACCGAGAGGTGTTGAAACTTGAAAGAAGAAAAAGTGAAGAAATGTATGGAGGAAAATAGAGATAAGGGAGAAATAAAGAAGACAAAAGGTGAAGAAAATGTGGCTGAAGCGTATTGTGTTGGTTTGGTTATGCGTGTGGCGTGGGGCAAGGGCATGAACATTTTTTTTTTTTTTTAAGCTTATGAAAAAAAAAAAAAATATTAGAGTAATGTTATCTTTAAAATATTTTTATAACAAATTTTAGTTAACAATAAATTATTATTGTTGTTATTATTATTATTATTAAGGATTTTTTTGAGTAGGTATTATTATTATTATTATTATTTTTTTTTTGAGAAAATCCTATAGCTAAACTTACACACACATTTACTGGGGAAAGGGGATACAAGTATAATATCACACGAGTAAGTATTATTAAGTAATTGATTTAGGTATGAAATGAACTCCCTTATATATATATATATATATGTTATCATTTTTGATAATTTATAATTCAAACCTCCGCTTTTATAAGTGCTACTCAAATATTCAACTTTTTCAAAAAATACTATTTAACCGTTTTAACAAAATACTCAACATAAAAAAAAAAAAAAAAAAAAACCAATTTCATTCCTCACTTTTGGAAAACCCCCCACTTTTCAAAAAGCGAATTTCAAAGAGTTGAACCAAAGCTGCACTAAGATTTAAAAAAAAAAAAAATAAAATCAATGGTTATTGAATTGGACCATCCCCAAAGCCGCACTATTCATTTGCTGCCACACGATTAATTTTCGAAATCTTCGACTCATATATACTCTGTTCCAACTCACCCCTCCCAATTTTCTCTCTCTGAGTTCCAAATCGCCGGCAACATTTTCGTCGGCCGATCTCCGGAACCCGACCCGAGAAATCATTGGACCATCCACCATCAAACATGGATGACCACGGTGATGCATATCTGCAACTATTCATGGATGAGACCACCTTTTACAACCGCCTTGTGCTTGGGAGTTTCTTGCCAATGAAACTGTGGGACCCACTACCTCACTTCATCCAGACATGGGTCCGCAACTACATTGGTGGATCTTCAGTCTACCTGCTCTCTGGCTTCCTCTGGTGTTTCTACATTTATTATCTCAAGCGCAATGTTTTTGTTCCTAAAGGTATATATGCGTTTTGTGTTGGGTTTAATTCACAATTATGTTGCTTTTGTTGTTGTTGTGATTTTTAATGTTTTGGTTGTTTGGTTTGGACTAGTTAACTCTGATATGAGATGGGTTTTGCTTGGTTGTTAATTCTTAACCTGTTTTTGGAATGCTTAAACATATAGTAATCTAGATGAATGGAATAGGAGATTATGGATGTAATTCTTTGATTTTGATTTCTGATTTCATATAAATTTTATTTTATTTTTGTTGGGGTAAATTTCATTATAATAGTTTATTTTTGAAGTTTTTGACTTTGATATCGGTTGGGTTTTGCTCAATCTAAATCTGGGTTCTATTTGAAAGTTAATTGAGGATTGGAAATTTTTTGTCTGCATAGTGGTTTCTTCTGAGCTTAGGCACCTTATTACTTATTGATTTACATGCTTTATTTCAATTTGTTTTGCTCTGTTCTAGGCACCGTTTTATTTATTTATTTATTTATTTACACCCTGCCTGCATAATTGTGTTTGGGTTTTAAAGTTAATCGTTAGGTCTCATCAATGACCAGTGTTTGTTTTAGTGTTTTATTTTCAGTTTTGTTGTCAGATGCATTTCTTTTTGATTGTCAGTTTTGGATCTGAGATGGTCTAGACTTTTCAGTTAATTGTAGGGTAAAATAAAAGTCACTGCCTGTATGATTCCATTGTTTCTTTGTTTTTCTTGGGTGTCAATGGGGTCTTGTTTGGTTGTCAGTTCAATCTGTGTCTAAAATTTTGCTCTGTCCATGAGTGGATACGTGTCTATTCCATTTGCTGCCACCTGTTTCTGCACCAGTACTTTCTTATCACATGATAAGGAAAAAATAATTTTTTTTATTGAACTCACTAATCCAGTAGCTATCGCCTGTTATGGTGTGTTGAGAGAAAAATAGGGGAATGCTTCCTAAAAGAAAAACCGAAACGAATGAAGGAATGTGTATATTAAACTTTCAGGATTTTAGAAATGATCTATGCGGTGATCTTTGATCTCTTGAGAGTAGAAAATTTTGTATCTTGAGTACCATTTTTTCTGCTTCTCTATGGGATCCAGAATAGAGAGTAATTAGACTGGAACATTTTCAATTTAAAATAAAAAGGGTTATTCTTGTGCTGTCAGATTTTCAGCTTTCTCATCAATAAGATTTTCTCTTCCGCTAATGTTACTTCCTAAATTAAATGGCTTAAGGATGAACAGAACAATTTTAAGCATAAAGCTTGATAAGTAGATCTCTGCTTCTGCCCCTTGCCCTTAGTAAGGTCTAAAAATTTATGCATTAAGCTTTCATGTCATGGAAATATGTGGAAAATTTCTAATTGTCAAGAAGCTATCTATTGAATACTTTCACATTCAATGACACAACTTTGAGGGCTTCTGTTAATGTAATGTGCTTAATATCTGTTATTACTTGTAACTGTTTTTATGCAATGTTATCTATCCTGGAATTAACACTTGATTAAATAGTCATAGATGTGTCATAATACTGTCTGAACTAATATTTTAAAGTTTGGAAGGAGCGAGAGGATAAAGGGAGGAAACTGACGGGAGAAGGGAGTAGATATCCTTCCCTTTTTTTGGTTGCAGAGTGGAATGGAGAGAAGATAAGTTATAATGTTCATTGACAATTACAGAGAGAGAAGTTTTAAGGGTTGGCTTGATAATTAACATTATGATAAATTTTTTTTTTTTTTGATATATCAATAGTTTGGGGTGAGGGGATTTGAATCTTGGATGTCCTGGTTGGAAACTGTAGGAGGTGCCAACTAGTCAAACTTACCAGTCTCTTGGCAACACTATGATAAATTGTTAAGGTGTAAAGTACTGAAAATTCATTAAAGTAGGTATCCCTTTCCTTCGAATTCTCCCAATTTGAGGACATTAGAAAAGTAAACTTTGAGGGGGTATGGTACCCCTCCCAACTCCCCTCAAATCCTCTCTGCCTACTCCCCCGCTATATATATATATATATATATATAGATATATTTTAAGAAAAAATCTGAAGAGGGAGAAGGTGAGTCACCCACCTCTTCCCCTCTCCTTCCCTTTTCTCCCCCTCATTCCAAAGGCATTTCTATAAGGCCTGCTTAAATATAGCTTGTAATGTGCATTTAACTTTGTCTTGTTTTGATTTTCGTTCCCTGTTGATTCCTTTGTGTTGCATAAGTTCAGGATAATACTGTCTGAACTTAACTAACTCTAGATA
This sequence comes from Quercus gilva, assembly GCA_023621385.1. Taxonomy (NCBI): domain Eukaryota; kingdom Viridiplantae; phylum Streptophyta; class Magnoliopsida; order Fagales; family Fagaceae; genus Quercus; species Quercus gilva. Next base: position 50,525,955 of record CM042474.1, on the reverse strand, counting down.
GTTTATGTAACATTGAATTGATCTATTATATTTTTAACACCTAAGTAGTTGCTGTTTAATTCTTGAAAGTTCAGCGGACAATTGTTCTCCATTGTATGTTGATATTTTTATAAGAGAATCTATTCCATATGGGCCCATGTTAACATCTTTGTTGGATATGTTGAATACCCTTGCTGCAGATGCCATTCCATCTAATAAGGCCATGCTCTTGCAAATGTATGTCGCCATGAAAGCCATGCCATGGTACTGTGCTCTTCCAACTCTTTCTGAGTACATGGTTGAAAATGGCTGGACAAGATGCTTTTCAAGAATAAGTGATGTAGGTTGGCCTGCCTACTTTGTTTATTTAGCAATTTATCTTGTAATTGTGGAATTTGGAATTTATTGGATGCATAGGGAGCTGCACGACATAAAACCTCTGTATAAGTATCTTCATGCTACCCATCATATCTACAACAAACAGAATACTCTTTCTCCTTTTGCTGGTAAGTTCTCAAATTTACTAAATTCAATCTCCATGGTTTTATCTCTAGTTGGCGGGTCTTGGATTTTGGATGCTTGTATGTGTAATCTTTGCCTTTTTAAGATTTACATAAGCTAACATTGATGCTGCACGTATATGTATAACAAGTATCATGTCAGAAACATCTAATCCTGAAAATAATTTACATATCAGAACAGGGTGCAACTGGTACTGCTGAACTCTGAAAAGAATGTTAAGGGAGGTCCTAGGACGTATCCTTTCTTGCTTAAAATAATTTTGTAGTGGAATTATTTTCCAGGGTGAAAGCATTTAAAGTATTCACTTGGTGCATATAATTCTCTTTTGGGTGAAATGATGATCCACCCCCAAATACTAGCTATGGCAGCAGGAACTATGTTGAATATAACTCTGGCTTTTATCGAAAAAAGTCATGCAACATACATGGATATGATCATACTACACACATATTGTCCTGCACAAGAAAATTTAGGGAAAAAAAGATCTGGGGATTTGGAAATATGCCGTTATAAGTTATGCCTATTCTCTAAATAAAATCATCATTGGATCTCATTTACTGAATTCGACCACTATGAACATCTTTATACCAAATAGCCTTTCTCTAATGTAAAGTCCCCATCCTGCCAAAACTGTGATAAACCATGTTTTGCCCATTAGGTGATTCTCTACCAGATTTTTGACACAAACATATAGGGAACAAAGATGAGAAACAGACCGCACTCAAGCCATAGAATCCACGTGAAATGTGTGCTATCTAATTTCTAAAGTCATCTTTCTTTTGGTTTCAATATATATATATACATATATATGGCTGTCATGGTTGAATTGTGTTGCTTTGTTCTTAGTTTACATTTGCAGCCATAAGTATGCTACAACCTCATACCTGGCTCAATTGCTACATTTGATTAAAGAGTGAAAACTGAATCCTAGAAATTTTAATTGCTTGAACTGCCAGTTTTTCAGTTAGATGATCATGAGGAGGATATGTCCCTTTCTCTTTACAGAAACGTTTCTTTCTACAAAGATATGATAATATGATTCATTAAAAGAACGTATTCTTGAAGCTGCACAATGCATATTATTCTTTAGTTGTATAAAAGCTTATTGGATTTACTGGCTTTCATCTTGGTTCTCGTCTTTTTTTTCGGGGGGGTGGGAGGGGGGACCCAGATCAAATCTGTGACACAGAAGATAGGGGAGAAAGGGTGGGGGGGGGGGGGGGGAATTATGTGCCATCAAGCTAGAAGCCCATTGGCACTGGTTCTCATGTTCGTTACATGTAACTGATATTGTATTCTTTGGTTTATACTTGATGCAGCAATATGGTTTCCTCTTGACCATGTTTCTCTTGGACTCTGACATCCATTATCATTTCTTCACTTTACTTTTGGAAAACTAAAGGGGGTGGGGTTTACCTAATTGTGGGCAAGTAGGAGAGGATTTCCAAAATTTTATAGGGTGTTATATGATTACCTGCAGTCTCATTCAATTTTCCATGTGATCAAGTTTGGGTGGGGACCAAGTATATTATTTTACTGAAGGGAAGTGCTCCATTTGGTTTGACACTGAATTCTGAGAGGGAAGCTTAGAATTAGGCTGTGACGCTGTGTCAGTGTGACTCATTCGAGTTGCTTCCTGTTTTGGCTTAGAGAAAATTTAGGACCACAACTTTTTCTGCCATGACTTTGCTAGCGATAGAGAAAAAGTGGTGGGTCCATGTAAAAGTGATAGGTATCCATTCATAGTCTGCCACATCAAAGTTGTGGCAAAAGTTGTGGTTCTAGAAGAACTATCTGGCTTAGCTCAAGCTTGAGTTGAACTTGGGTAAGTAGAGTTGCACTCAGCTATTCCATGGAACTGCTCATCAGGGTACTTTTCCATCTTTGATTAGTCATAGAAGAAAAAGATACTCTCAAGTTAAAACAGATTTGGTAAACCTTAATTGAAATGTCAAATTAACGTTAAGGTGTATGTGTGCATTTGATAGCTGTTTATTTTTTATTTAAGAAGTGCACATTTGGTTATTGCTAGGACTTAGGAATTTTGGATTGTGAAGGATTTTGTGAAAGAAAGAGAAGCCATGTTGGTGAAGGTGGACATCGAACTCTGTAGGTGACCACAGTGGGTCCATAGTGGGGTTTTTTTTTTTTTTCCTCTCTTTCTCTCTCTCTCACTTATCAGGCACAAATTTTAGGTCACTTTAATATGCATTGGCTGTTACTTATTCTCGGTTGGCTTCAATGGTTAATGATTTTTGTGGTCTATCACTTGGGCAGACCCCAGCCTATTTCAGTAATAAATCCCCAGAAAATGAAAAGAAATAAAGAATCAGAGTCCTTGGTCCTTTCTAAGAATCAAACTTTAAAATGAAGACAGTTCTCAATATGAGATGTTTCTTCTAGGCCAAATGAATATTTTTAGTCTTCATGGAGTTTGATTAGGTGTAGGATTTTCTTATTTGCTTCCAAGGCCAATATAACAACAGGTAGTAGACGGCTATATACACCGTTCTGCAAAGTGGATTATGATTGATAGGTACATTACTAGTTAATTGAAAGATAGTTAATATATTCTGGCTATGATGGGAGTTTATTTCTTTTGGGTTTTTGTAATTTGTAACATCTGATTGATCTTGTTGAGGAATAAAGTTTTTTCTAATTTTCTTTGGCTTCCCTTCTTGAAAAGTTATTTTCTTTCTACATCATTTGCATCATCTTACATAGATGTGAATTATATCTTATTATTTGAGGGGGTTTAAAGCAACAAGCATAGGAAGCATGGCTCTATCTTTAATCTGACATTATTGTTTATTGGTTCACCTTTCTAAGCAATAAGCTCCCCTAAATTTTCTATGTTATGTATAACGTTCATATACTTGAAACATTCAGCCTTATTATTAGAAGGTTGCATTTGTAAAGTCTTATCTAACTACATGAACTGATGACTATGACTCATCTGTTATGTCAGGTTTGGCCTTTCACCCACTTGACGGAATATTGCAGGCTGTACCACATGTCATAGCACTATTTCTTGTACCAACCCATTTTACATCACACATAGCATTGCTATTCCTCGAGGCTATATGGACAGCAAACATTCATGATTGCATACATGCCAAAGCATGGCCTGTCATGGGTGCTGGCTACCACACCATTCATCATACTACATACCGTCATAACTATGGCCATTATACTATATGGATGGATTGGATGTTTGGCACTCTTCGTGATCCGCAGGATGATGAATCCAAGGTCATGTGATGCTCTTGCCTTTGTTACTGATTGGTTCATCATTTATTCAACTTCAAAATGTATTCGGATTGCTTTCTTGTATGCTGTCTTTGTATGTAAGTCATGTTGGTTACTAGTTTCTCTTATATCCCATGACTAGAGAATATTTGAGATATGTTTTTATCTCAGATAGAACTAATTCTCACAAACCCATGTACTCTCAAAAAACGGAGGTGTAGCAATGGATAAACTAGGTTTGCTCTCAAAATGTATATTTTCCCGTCTTCTTCTCCTTACATGTGCTTCATTAGGTCCCCAAATGCTCTAGAGATGCATGCATATCTAGAATGCCTGTAACTCTTGGGGGTCAGGTACCAGTTGTAAAGGTTCGATTGCCTTATATTTCACAAAAAGGTTTTAGTTAAACGTCTAGAATCTACACGACCATGTAGTGTCATCAGCTTTACAAAAATTCTTGCTGACACAAGCTTTCCTTAGGGCATGTAATCTGAAAATTTCTGGCATGTGCATCATGGAACGGGTGGGAGATTGATGTATATGCAATTGCTTTTTTCAAATAGACTTTCCTTGCATCCCTGACCTGAGCTGCGGTGGGTCTCTTTATTTGTGATGATCTGGATAAAACTTTTACAATAAACAAAAAACCCAACGGGTTACAAAGGAGTGCCACAGAGTGGCTTGCTCCAAGAGAATTATATCAGAGAAACTAGAAGGAGTTGAGCCCAAAACAAAACAACTAGCTAATCTATTGGACAAAGACCATGAAGCCAGGACGTGAGCAGCCATGTTAGCTTCTCTAGGAGTCCATTTAAACACATTTAATTCTAATAGTCTGATAGATATGTCTCGTGCCAGTTTTGATATATGATATATAATATGTCAATGTACTTGCTATGCAACGTAAGGATATTTTTGGAGTAGATGGAGGAGGATGGGACAGTGAAGGGAATGGAGGTTATAATATATTAAAATACTGCACATTTAGCCAGTTTTCATTCTCCTCTCTTCAATCTCCCTCCATCCAAACGAAGGTAAATTACGAGCTAGGTTATCTATACTGCTTCAATTACTTCTCAATGCTTGGAGCAAAGCATAAATCAAACTACTTCGTAATGCATTTTTTTCTTCTTAAAACTACTACTTATTAATGCATGTAAAACTAAAGTACAATTTTGGTGATGGCACGATGGCATTTGTTTTGTCTATAAGAAAGTTATGTGCAAATATCCATCAATTCTTCTACTATCAAACACTTTGCCACAACTTATACATAAGTCAATTTGTAATTGGATTACGTCACTTATAAATAGATTCACCATGGCACCATGGGCACTTGGTAAAAAAATGAAAAGTAATCTTATCACTATATATATGTAAGCAAGTTGTAGCAATGTGTATGTCCTTATACTTTTCCAACATCCAATAAATATTACATATTTGAGTTTACGCTTGCCATAAGATTTGGCATCTTAATCCTAGTTAGATGATTGAGTTGAAACTCAACACTATAACAAGGAAATTATCTCAATTCTGGAAAGAGCAATCTCTCCTTTCTATAGTTAGTCTGTTCTTTTAAGGACCTCACACAAGTAGAAATTTATTTGAGAAGGATTATGTGTCATTAAATATTAATAATTTGTCACACTAGACCAAGGCACAATTCTTTTTCCAATAGCCTGGGTTTGAATCCTTCTACCCCGCTTATTGAAAGAACTAGGTAAAAAAAAAAAAAAAAACCGGCTTGCATGTTGTGACTGGGAACAAACCTTTCTTCGTGGAAGAAGAAAATATCAATTTCTTCTTATAACCCATCTATGAATAATAATATTTAATCAGTAATATTAGGTCGCTTTCTTCTACCCTTTTTTTCCAACCAAAAAAAAAAAAAAAAAAAAAGAAGAAGAAGAAGAAGAAGAAGAAAAGAGCCAAGAGAGAGAGAGAGAGAGAGAGAAACGCTATTTTGCCCAAATTATTCATTACCACTTGAACTTCCATCACTTATTTATTGCATTTTTTTTTTGGTGTACACCTGTTTTATTAGTTTTTATTTAAATTGATATAGAGCAATTGTAAACAATTACTATGTCAATGATTACTAAATTTAATATTTAAATATTTTCCAAGCAATTTTAATTGAAGAATGAGAAGATTGGATTAGTCCAATTAAATAAATCTCTCTCTCTCTCTCTCTCTCTCTCTCAAGAGGAAATAAAAACCAATCCCTATCCGCTTGCCATTGTTTTATTTAAAAAATCATGTGACTTATATAAATACCTTAATAAGTTTATTTAAATAAAGAAAAATGAATAATAATTTAAACAGTCATTATATGAGTTGGAAAAAACTCTACTCAAGACCTTTAAATAAGGATAATTTATTCCAATACATACACATGGTCATATAAGTTATAACTACTAATCAATGCAAAATCATTGTGGGTTTCAATGATTATGGAGCCTTTTAGAAATGATCAATTTATAAGAAATAATTTATTTTGTTATGTTCGGATGGTCATGTGGTAGTCCTCCCCTAATATTGAGAATAATGACTTTTAATATTTTTAGGGCAAATAACATTTCCCTCCCTTGAGGTTTAGAGAAATGACACTCACCCCCAAACTTGAAAGGAAAAAACACTCCCCCCCTGAGATTTAAAAAAAATAACACTCTCCCCCTTCTGTTAATATTAGTAACGGAATATAAAGCATATTATAAAACATGTTGCTTATGTTGATTTTTTAGTCTCTTATAGCACCTTTTCAATTGATTTTTTAAAGTTTGATGATCCTCTTAGATTTTTTAATCGCTCCTCTCTCTAACACTTTGGATCAAAATTTATGAAATAAAACAATTTGCTGAAACTTTCAAGCTTTTATTGTTTAAAAATGAGTTTGAAATTTTCAAAGTCACTTATCAATATAAAAAACTTTCAGAGTCAATTTTGAGAATACATTATTAACTAAAGGGTACGTTAGTGCACAACATTTTTAATGCCAATTTAACAGAGTTTAGATAAATAAATGTCAAAAGGGGAAAAATGTTTTTTTCCTTTAAGTTTGAGGGTAAGTGTCATTTTTCCAAACCTCAAGGGAGGGGAGTGTTATTTGCCCATATTTTTATCTTCACCTCAAAAGAAGCAAAAAGAAGGAGTCTTAGCTATTTTATTTTAGTTTTTTAACTTCTTTGTATATATACAATTTTTTTTAAAATACTATTATTTTTATGTACAATTGTATATAAAAGAAATATAAAAGAAAAGAGACTTACTTATTAGAGAAGAAAAAAAAAAAAAAAAAAATGCAAATCAGACTTCAAAAAAGAAAAAATCCAGTAGCCTAACAAAATATCCATTCCATCGACCCTGATATTCCATGGATATTTATGATAAGAAAGTGAAAAACGAAAAAGTGCCACCAAAATCAGTCTTCTCAATTCTGCAAAAACTTTTACTCACTCTCACTCACTCAGTCATGCCTACAATTCTCTTCCTCTCTTCCACTCCCCATTTCCCCTCCCAATATTCTCACCTCACCATCTCATCCTCCTTAAACCCAAAACCTCCCAAAACCCATAACCCCACTCACTCCTCCAAATCCAATACCCCAACCCCAACCCCAACCACCACAAACCCAGAATTCTCTGTTTCCTCAAACCCACTTTCACAATCCAATGCCACCATTAAAGCTCCCACACCTCCATGGATGAAGGGTCCCCTTCTTCTTCAACCCCATGAAGTTCTTGACCTCTCCAAACTCCACACCAAGAGGAGCTCTAACAATGAAAGAGTGGAAAAGTCTGATAAGGCCCTGACTGAGAAAGTTGGTGTCAGAGGGAAGAGAGCGGTGGGAAAGATCGTTAGGCGAATTGAAAAGCTTCAAACAAACGATCTTTCTAAAGAAACCCAGACGGGTTCTGGTGAGTTTGGGCTTGAAGTGTGTTTGGAAGGGCTTGGAGAAGATGGTAGTGGTGGTGAGAGAGTTATAGAGAAAATGCCATGGGAGAAGGATGTGGAAAAGTTAGTTTTTCGGAGGATGAAGAAGGAAAAGGTGGTAACTGCTGCGGAATTGAGGCTTGACAAGGCCTTGCTTGAGAGGTTGAGAGGTGAGGCCGCTAAGATGAGGAAATGGGTGAAGGTGAAGAAAGCTGGTGTCACTCAAGGTGTGGTTGATGAGGTTAGACTGCTTTGGAGGAGGAATGAGCTTGTTATGCTGAAATTCGATGTCCCTTTGTGCAGGAATATGGATAGAGCTCAAGAAATCGTTGAGGTTCGGTTCATGTTTTCGTTTTGTTTTTTTTCCTGAACGAAATTGTACTTGTTAATTCTTTATTTTTTTGGGGACTTATTGAAACGGGTCATATAGTTGTTAGATAATTGAAGTAGGATATTTCTAATAGCATGAAGATTACTACTTATTTATGTAACAATAGAAGATAGCTGTTGTGATTTAGAATTGACTGCAATGCTTATAAGCTGGAATTCAACTACTAATTAGGGTCAGCTGGGGCCATTTTGCCAACAACCAAAAATTCTTTGGTTTTTGCAAATTATCCTCTGATTGTTCTTCAACACAAACAAGTGCTTTGCTTTTAAAATTAATCTTTTTTCTACTACTTTGACTTGTCTTTTTGTTTAAATATTACTTGTGTTCTGTAGATTGACCATGTAATTGTGAATGTTTCCATTTGACTGCTTTAAGATGTTTAATTTTCTGGTATTTTTTGTACTACTTATGATGCTTTCTTGATAGGTTGAAATTTCTAATTATTTGTCATGCTACTTCTCTTATTAAATTATTATTTTCTTCATTCTTGTATAATGTTTGTTTTTTTTTTTTGGCTGAATACGTTTGTTTTCTTTTTATTTTTCCGATAGTTGCCTTTGTAATTCGTTTCTTAATATACAGACCAAGACTGGAGGTTTGGTTGTTTGGAGTAAGAAAGATAATCTTGTTGTATATCGAGGATGCAATTATCAATTAACTCCGAAGAAATTTCTAAACACTCGTGCATGGCTTGCTGGCAGTCGAGAAATGCCTCTCTACAAAATGGGTCAGCCACAGTTGGAAAGAAACTCTGATACTTTTCAAGTTAACTCCAATGAAAGTTCTGTAGTTGAAAAGATATGCAGAAAGGACAGTAAGAGAGAGACTTTGCATAGTAGCATCTTTTTAAATGAAGATTTGAATTGCCAACCAGTACATGGATCACTTTATGAGAGGGAAATGGACAGGTTATTGGATGGCTTGGGACCTCGCTTCATTGACTGGTGGATGCGCAAACCTTTGCCAATAGATGCGGACTTACTTCCTGAAGTGGTTCCTGGATTTAGGCCACCATTTAGGCTTTGTCCACCGCATACTAGAGCAAAGTTGACAGATGAGGATTTGACATCCTTGAGGAAGCTTGCTCGCGCTTTACCTACTCATTTTGTCCTTGGTATGACCTTGTCTGTTGTCATATTTCAATTTTTCCCTGAACATATAATTTTCAGGAAACATAGTAACAATATAATATCTACATATAAAAAAAGCTAGGACAAGAAGAGAAGCAAAATATACTTATCAATAAAGGAAGAGAAACTATACCCCTAGATGAAGTCCATGAAAGCATTGCATAAGGTTGGATATTTACGGACTATAAAGAGACTTATTTGTGTATGACAGTCACTATAATTTAGTATTGTTGCTTCTAAAGGAACAGAAAGAAATATAGAATCTGTCATTCACATGAAGTGAAGTTTTCTTTTGCACATTAAGTTTACATGGTACGTGAGCTTAAAATTTAGCCTGTAATGGTCAAATTTATAATGATTGGCTCTCAATGTATCAGAACTTCACCACACACAAAAAAAAAAAAAAAAAAAAAAAACCTCATAGGCTAAGGAGAATACTGGGAAATTCTTATGTAATGTTTTTTGAAATATGATTTTTGTGTGGAATTGGTTTAAAACCTTTTGATATGACCAGATTCTTGTTATGTGTTTGGTCATGTGAGACGTGTTTTGGATATTTCCAATGTAACAAAGTGGTGGATTCCTATGTGTCATTTGCAACTTTTCAAGCATACTTAGAGTTCCTAATTTAGTATAATGCTGCGATGAATGAGTTAACTAATCTCATCTGTGCATTAGACAGGACATTATCTAAAGTACCTTGGGTTAAATTTTTGAGCAATAATGGCTAATTGTATCCTGTTCATTGAGTTCAATGTGTTCACCCTTAAACTGAGCACTAGTGAAGAGTCCAGACTCAGGGACAAGGAATTTAGCCTCTCTACACATGATGGCCATATAAATGAATCACCTGAATTTATCCTTTCCTCTGAAAATATCTTGTGGACTTTATTGATGTCATTCCAGAAGCATGCACTTGAATATCAATATGACACTTATGTACCTGAGTATATGGATCTACAATTCTGTTTCATAACAACTTTAATCTTTTGTAATTGTACCATAATAATATAAATTTCAGTAAGTATTATATAATGCATCCCCAGAAAAAGTAGTCTTCAAAAATAATAAAATATATATTAATATTTGAAAAAGTAGAGAATGATCATCATGGGTCTATTTAAGGCACATAATTTCAACATCATAAAGAATACTTTTCAATTTTGAATCTGTTTATCATGCTAGATATTCTTTGCTATGCTAGCTGTCATGCATGAGCATGTCTGTGTCATCAAGACTTTAATTCCAGCTTTCCTCTGATTTTTGAAGGGAGAAATAGAAAACTGCAAGGCTTGGCTGCGGCTATCTTAAAACTTTGGGAAAAAAGTCTTATAGTGAAGATTGCTCTGAAGTGGGGAGTCCCAAATACAAACAATGAGGAAATGGCATTTGAACTCAAGGCAAGTTTGATAGAATATAGACTTTTGGGCTGTAGATTGGTGAGGTCTATGACATGCCAGTATTTGTTTTTGTTTCTTATATAAAAGGGTAAAGTCTACCTATATTGATCATTTACAGGCTTTGATCGTGCATGTCATCTCAAGGTGACAGTAGGGACAAATAAATGGCCGACTGTTTGAGGCAAGGTTGCCCACCTCTTGATCTCTAATGAATATCAACCTGATCCAACTATGATAGCTTCTGATCCATGTTACTTGTGCGTATGTCACCACATCATTGCTGCAGTGGTTGTGGTAGCTGCTAGAATAATTCTTCATTGATCTGAGCACAAGAACACCTGTTTTGATGGTTGTTATACTTGGATTTAGAAGTTTGGTTTCTGGAAGGATCATGGGGGTAGGCTGTGATGCCACAAAGGTGAAGCCCACTGGCGAAGCCAAGGGGGGGGGGGGGGGGGGGGGGGGGGCGGCGGGGGGGCATGGCCCCCCCTGGCTTTTTAAAAGTTCTTTAACATTGGTTAAAAAATTTATCACTGGCCCCCCTTGAAAATTTAGATTTTACAATTGGCAGCACAACTTTTTTAACTAATCCAATAAAAGTCAAACCCAATCAAGCAAAATTGATACAAAATACCCAAAAATAATAAATTTGGTATGATAAAAAAACTCATCTGGCCCATTTCCGGAGCCCATGGCTCTCCCAAGTGCTAACAAAACCCTAATTCTTCCTTTAATAATTTTGTTAGATTTAGCTTGGTCCCCGCTTGAGAAATTTCCTGGCTTCACCTCTTGCCTATGCACATATGTACGTAACCTATTCTTGTGGTATACCTGCCTGTGTATTATCTCCATGGATATATATTTATTTGAACATTGATTATGATTGCAGATTCTTACAGGTGGGGTTCTTTTGTTGCGTAATAAGTTTCTGATTATACTTTATAGAGGAAAGGACTTCCTTCCTGGAAGAGTAGCAAATTTAGTAGCAGAGAGAGAAACTAAACTCAAAGGATTTCAACTTCATGAAGAAGGTGCACGTCTTAGAGCGATTGAAACTATTTTTGTAGATAATGGCCCAACAGAAAACACTAGTATGTCTGGAACTTTATCAGAATTCCAGGATATCCAAACAGAGTTCAGGGACCTGAAAAAAGGAAATTCAGAAGTTGAAATTAAATTTGAAGCTGAAAAACAAAGATTAGAGAGTGAACTAAGAAAGCAAGAGCACAAGCTTTTTATTGTAAGGGTCAATTATGGACTTGGACTTCCCTTTAATCTTATTTCATCAAACTGTTTGTGAAATATCTGCTGTGGATTTCGCAGCTTAACATAAAGATTGATAAGTCAATGAAGGAGTTATCAAAGTTGAACGCTGCTTGGGCACCTGCTGAGCAGGATGCAGACCAGGAAATGATGACAGAAGAAGAGAGACTATGTTTTCAGAAGATAGGACTGAAGATGGATAGTTGTTTAATTCTTGGTAATGAAATTCTTACTTGTCTAGATGTGTAATAGCTCTATCCCGCATCCTTTATTTTCTATAGAAGGCAGTATTCTTGGTTAGCTGTTTAAGTTCTAAACTATTGATTGTTCCAATGTCAAAATTGGAAATGAATTCACTCTTAGGTAGAGTTATGTATTAGCTGATAATAATTTCTGCAGAAATTTATTTTTGGCATGATATAGCTTAATTATTAGTTGCCTAAAAAATGTGTATCATGATTAAAGGGAGTTTAAGTTTTTGTTTTCATTTGTTTCTTGTCCAAGCATGCTGCATCCTAGTTGTTTCCTTTCAATTTGTATCCTCTGTTATGTTATTGATGTTTCTCTTTTTTTATTCTTACTTATCAATAAAAAAAAAAAATTTGTATTCTCTGTTATGGAGTGATTAAATGGCAGACACATTATTTTCTACTATGTGATTGTATTTTGATGAGTAACCCTGTGAGCTCTTCTGGTATCTTGTTACTTTTCTTTAATTTTTTTGATTCACACACACACACACACACACACACACAAAACTTTTAAGGGAGGAGGGGGCAAGTTATACTACATACAACACACTTTCTTAAATAATGTGAGGTAATTACCCTTCTTTTTTAGAAACAAACACACACACACACAAGGGAGAGGAAATGAGTTTCTAACACAAAGACACACCACAAACTCTGCTCAAAAGCCATGATAATTTTTAAGGGACGATGGGACAAGTTATATTACACACAACACACTTTTTTAAGCTATGTGGGATAATTACCCTTTTTATTAAGTTATGTTTTAACATCTGAAATCAACATCCTGTGCTTAGTAATTATTTCTTAATGGAGTGAATAAATAGAAGAAATATGCTATTTTCTACTTTATTTTATTTTTGATGAGTAACCTTGTCAGTTCTTGTATCTTGTTATGTCTATATTAATTTACTCAATTTTTAAGATCTGAATTCAACATTCTGAGCTTAGTAATTACTTCTGTAAATAGTTTACTCCTGAGCACATGGGCCTTTCTGCTTTTCTTCTTATTCTTGGTCTTAATGGATCTTCCTCTTGTTTTGGGGCTATAATTTAGGGGCAGAAATGTCAACTCTCTCAGTGAATGCTATTCTAAATTGATCTGCATATTTTAATGGCATTACTTGAATGTGCAGCTTTTATGGAAATAAATCTGTAAAATATGACTTAAAGCTTATTTGATGAACTTCACCACATTAAATTTTGTCTTGCCTATGCTCTGCAGATTTGGCTCACTCTTGTATGTGCTATTCTTAGTCAACCCCACTGACTTATTAACATAACCAACTATAGCTGGGTGCCTGTGTGACTGTGTCTGGTTTTATCAAAAGATTGTAGAGATGAAAAAGTCCTACTTAAAGGAAGTAATGAAGGGACATAAAAATTATTTCTGGAAGTGATTTCAGAAGCAGTAGTCTTAGCTGCTGCTTATTTTGTTAAAGTTATTTTTGCTGTTCACACATATTTTTGTTTTATGTTGGCTTCAGGCAGGCGTGGGGTCTTTGATGGTGTAATAGAAGGCCTGCATCAACACTGGAAATACAGAGAAGTAGTCAAGGTGATTACAATGCAGAGATTGTTTCATCAGGTCATTTACACTGCTAAACTGCTTGAAGCAGAAAGTGGTGGAATTCTTGTTTCAGTGGACAAGCGAAAAGAAGGTCATGCTATAATTATTTACCGTGGGAAAAACTACAGACGGCCTCTAAAACCAGAGCACAAGAATCTTCTGACTAAGAGAAAAGCATTACATAGATCCATTGAGATGCAGAGACTTGGAGTAAGTCAAGTTCTTATTTTGTTCCTACTTCACCATCTCCTGGTTCCGTAAGGATATTTTTTCCAATCCATATATGTCATCATGTGGTTAGAGACTGATTTGAAAAATTTCCCCCCTTTTCGTCTCAGTCGCTGAAGTATTTTGCTTACGAGAGACAGCGGGCAATCACAGATTTGAAACTCAAATTGGTAATCTTGAAACTTAAGCTTATACTTGCATCTTTCTAAAGTAGTTTATCATGAGCCTGGCAACATCCTAATTGAAGCAAGCTTTCAGCCTTTTCTTGTTGACCATTTTAAAACTGTATACCACATTATCTAATTACTCGGACCTCCACATTTTTTTCTGTGACTGTCTAATTGGAGAATATTGCAGCTAGAATCTTGGTTTCATTTTTTAGCTAATGAGTTTGCAGGCAGAGCTGCAGGAAAGCGGGTTGATCGATCAAGGAGAATGTTAAGTCTTACAAACAATTAGGTATTGTATTTATCATGCCATGATTCCTCTTACAACGTTCATCTTGTTTGGGAGATGAAGGATGTGGACATGCCATTGGAGGGGAATTCCCCATCTGCTACTCACCAAATTACTTTGCAAGTAAGGCTTTGGGTTGAACTCAGATAGTTCCCTTATAGACATGTTATCCTGTTACTTTTTTTTTTTTTGAGTAAAATGTTATCCTGTTACTTGATAGCCCTATGCCATAAAGTTGGGACAAATTTTAATTTTTATATTATGATTTATGAGTAAAATACTAAATTCAGTCATTTTAGATTTGCATCATGGTACAAGGATCACTTTTGATATCCTTAGTTTAAGAATGATTTGGGTACCGTGGGCCTGAATTTGTAACAAGATTTCTCTGAGAATTGATGTGAGGGACTGTCAAGGTGTAAGCTAAATTCAGAAGGTGAGCCCCAAATATATGTGTGCCTCAAGGGCATCAATTATAGGCAAATTTCCCTGTGGTTAGGTGCTACATTAGCATTCATCCAAACATATTGAGCCTCACCACTTGATATGACTTAATAAGTCATTAATACTGGCATATTGGAACTGAAAATTCATCTAGATTGGCTTTAGGATAGGCATTCTGAATGTGTCATATGAACTCCTGCAACATAGATAGGTGTTTTGACTGTCGGTTGTATCACTGTATGATGAATTAAGCTAAAGCATCTATAAGTTACATTGCTTGAAATATTCTCTCAAATAGGACTGAATAGATAATTTTGGGAATTAGTATCTCATATTCATGTGGCTAGACTAAAAATTAGTCACTCTCTTATGAATGGACCACTATAGATACTCGTCGGGTTATCCCCTACTAAAATACATATGGTTGACCTTGACTAATTTGTTGATGATCCATCGCCGACCCCAAAAAATTTGGGACTAACGCTTTGTTGTTGTTGTTGTATCATATATTCTTGCTTTGAGGCAACTTATTTTAGTTGACGATCTCCTAGACCTTCTGAATCAAACAAAATTTGCGATTAAGTACATCCTACATTAACTTTCAAGATAGTTCCATTTATTATTCTTCTCTTGAAAATACTTGAATAATCACATAAATGAATACTTAGATTTTCTCACATATGTATATTAACCAATAGTTGGGTGTTAAATGACTGCGTATTGTGTTAATTGCAAGAAAGTGCTGAATGAGTGAGGATACAATTAGAAGGTTGCTCAGCTGCATCAAGTAATCCTTCTTCTAGGCTTGATTGTGTTTCTGCTATAATACCTTTGGTGTTGCTCATCTTCTTGTTTATGGGCCACTTAAGTTGACAATGGTTAGCCTTTTGAGACTTTAGGCTTATTAAGTTGACAATGTTTAGGCTTTTGTGAATTTGCTATACTCACTATGTTCTTGAATATGTTATTAGTAATTTTCCATGGTAACAAAATTTAGTAACTGGATCTCTCCTTAGACGTAGGACAAAGCCAAAATGGATACAACAACGAAATTGAAGAATAGAAAAATAAAAATTAATTTAGGAATCAACACTCAAGCTTGCTTGGAATCAGCAACAAGCAAGAAAGCAAAATCAAAGAATCAATGCCTAGGGTTGTTTGAAATTGAATCATAGCCAAGCTAAAGCCCAATTTTGAATTACAAAAATACCCTTGACTCTACTAAAATAAACAAAATACTAATAACCTAATTGAATTATAAGATCTAAAATACATTCCAATGAATCAATAAAAAAATATAATTAACTTCTTCAATAAAATAAAATTGTCTTCATGCTCCCTACGTCACTCCTTTTTCCCTTAGTTTGTTTAAAGTTCATTTTATTTTTATTGATCCCATGTGTGGAACTCCATTTAGTATGATATCTAGTAATCATTTTCTGTTTCTACTTTTTCTGAGAGAGAATTTTTGGTACCATAATCCATGTGTCTTGTAGCCTGTGGGAAGCGCAAAGAAATATTTATTTTAATTTAGTCTTATTAATTTTTGGAGTTAATTTTATTTTATTTTTGTTGATAGTATTTAATTAGGTTTATTACTTTATTTTTTTTATTTAATTTCTTAGAGTCAAGGGTACTTTTGTAATTTGACACTTTGGATTTCTCAAAGTTAGAATTAGGGTTTAGTCTAGATAGTCTATATAAGAAAAATATGAACTCTTATAAGAATTGAAAGATTTTTGATGACGAATAAAATTTCTCTTCAAATTCATCTAATGGTCTGTTGCTAGCCAAATTTAGATACTGACTCCTAGAGGTTCTTTTTTGTTTGGTGTTGACTCTAAGCAAGCCTAGGTGTTGATTCCTAGGTTATCTATCCTTTGTTTTCTTCTTGTTTAATTTTCATGTTGCATCTTTTTAGTTTTGCTTTGTGTCACTTTGTCATTGCATCTCTTTTATTATGAACTGTATAACTCTTGGTGCAATCATTAGTTGTTACTATATGTGACCAAAGCATGTTATATGTTTCTCTCACAAGACTGCAAATGATGCTAATTCTAACTTCTCTCCCTGTTCATTCATTTCTTGCCTTATACATTTCCAATGTAAAATACTAAAATTCACTTTTATCTGAAGATTTTTTGAGATTGAGATGAATTTTCTGAGAACCATCATGTGCTACTTTCGTTGAACTGTAAACAACTAGAAAGCTACTCTTGATCACATGGAATGTTTAACTATGTCTATATTCTATCAAACTTGCCTTGAGTTCAAATGCCGTTTTACTTTAATTTAGACTTTGAATAATATCATTTAGACTGACTTTTCCTTTTGGGTAACTTGATACTTTGTCTTTTGAAATATTGGTTTTAGGTCTCTTTTCTGGAATGGTTGGATCCACAGTATCAATCATCATGGCACTTTGGTAGCTGAGGATTGTCAAAAACTGTAAACAATCTGGTAGGTACTTTTACATCCTTTGCAATTATGGTGTCCCTCAAAATAATCAATAAGAAGACCAGAATCTACATTTTGACCATTAAGTGTTTTAGTTTATTTGCAAAATTTCAATTTAATCAATATTAAGTGATCAATATTTCCCAATTTGCTCAGCTTCTCATTATACCAAAGTATAAAAATAGCCTGATCAAAAGTTTTGTGGTTGATTGTTGTGAGCTTCAAAAGGTTTGGCAAACTTCCTCGGCACCAGAAGCAATCATGGACTGTATATTATTTTCCTCTTAAAAGAATGCATGTGTTGGAGTTTCTGGAAGTTTTCAGTAGTATTACTTTGTGCTGCTTGAATTTTATTTGTTCAAAATGTGTTTTATGGTGCTCTGAGATCAGTGTAGATATATTAAATATGCATTCAGAGGTGAGGTCTAGTTTAAAGCATGCTGCAGCAGTTCATATTTTACATAAATTTACCTTGCTGAATTGTGGGACACTTATGTTGGGATAGAAATGCCAATGAGCTCTAGCTCGATTGGCATCTCCTCTCCTTGTAAGTGTAAAGTGGAGGGTAAGGTCATAGGTTTAAGACTCATGAGGTATTTGCATAACTTACCAATAATAATGAATTATACTGGAGTACTGCACAAAGCTCCTGCTTTTGTAGGGTTTGGGAGAGGTCATAGTAGGCAGCTTTACCCCAATTTATTGGATAGGCTGATTCCTGGAGTACCGACTCAAAAAGTTAAAAAAGTGTGGAGCTACAATTGTGCTGGATAAACTTATTTCGGAGTCACAAAATTCTTTTGTTGGTGGCAGATAGATTTTGGATTCAGTACTTATTGCTAATGAATGTTTAGACTGTAAACTAAAATGTCGTACTCCGGGAGTGGTGTGTAAGTTAGACATTGAGAAAGCATATGATCATGTGAATTGAGACGCTTTGTTTTATCTACCAGAGAGGATGGGCTTTGGGGATAGATGGAGGAGATGGCTAAAGACTTGTGTCTTTACTGTTCGCTTCTCAGTTTTGGTTAATGGATCCCCTGCTGGTTTCTTTAGTAGCTCTAGAGGTTTCAGACAAGGGGATCCTTTGTCTCTCTTTTTCTTTCTTTTGATCATAGAGGTTTTAAGTCGTATCCCGAAGAAAACGAAGGAAGGTGGTTTCATTCAGGGTTTTCATGTGGGTCCTATTAATTCTACTGGTATCCGTGTTTCTCATATTTTATTTGCTGATGATACCATTCTTTTATGTGATGACTCTAGAGAGCAAATTCTTTTTATTAGGCTAGTTTTGACTTGTTTTCAAGCTTTTATTGGTTTGAAGGTGAATGTGAGGAAAAGTGAAATTGTCCCTATTAGGGAGGTGCGTAATATTCAATCTTTGGCTAATATCCTTCAGTGCAAGGTGGGCAGTTTGCCTATGATTTACTTGGGTATGCCTTTGGGAACTTTGTACAAAACAACCTCTATTTGGAATCCGATCCTTGAGAGGATGGAAAAGAAGCTTTCAGGCTGGAAGCTACTTTATTTGTCAAAGGGTGGTAGACTCACCTTGCTGAAGAGTACCCTCACAAGCCTTCCGATTTATTACGTTTCCCTTTTTACTATCCCTAAAGTTGTGGCAACTAGATTGGAACGCATTCAAAGGAACTTCTTGTGGGGTTCATCAGCTGAGAGTTTCAAATATTCATTGGTGGCTTGGAAAAAGGTGTGTTTACTGCGTGAGTTGGGTGGTTTAGGAATTCGGAAGTTGGCGCCTTTTAATTAGACCCTATTAGGAAAATGGCTTTGGAGGTACGACTATGAAACCTCACATCTATGGTGAAGGGTCATTGCCATGAAATATGGAGAGGGAAAAGGGGGTTGGTGCACTAGAGCTTGGTGTAGGGCTCATGGTCTTGGGTTATGGCGGAGTATTAGCAAAGGGTGGGACATTTTTGCTAAGCATTTCTCTTTTGTGGTGGGGGATGGTTCTCGCATTCTTTTTTGGCATGATAAATGGACTGGGGATGTTTCTCTTAAAATTCTTTATTCTCAGTTATTTTTGTATTTAGCTAATAAGGAGGCTTGTATTTATGATGTGTTAAGCCCTCCAGTGGGTGATAATGACAGAGTGTGGAGTTTAAGATTTCATAGGGAATTCAATGATTGGGAATTGGTGGCTTCCTACTCCTTTCTTCATTTCATCCAAACTCGAATTCCTAAGGGTGGAGGGTGTGACAGGCTTTGTTGGAATCTTAATGGCAGTGGGAAGTTTGATACTCTGTCTTTTTATCATAAGATTCGAAATGCCGCTCCTTTCACTTTCCCTTGAAAAGGAATTTGGAAAGTTAAGGTTCCTAAAAGGGTGGCTTTTTTTTATGTGGACAATAGGCCATGGTCAGATTCTAACTTTGGATAATCTTATATCTCGTGGTCGCCCTTTGGCGAATCGTTGTTGTTTGTGTTGTTGCAATGTGGAAGCTGTGGATCACCTGTTACTTTTTTGTCCGATAGCTCATTCTGTGGATGTATATGCTTCGGTTGTTTGGGATCGATTGGGTCAGGCTAGGTTCAGTTGTGGAATTTTTATTTGGTTGGTACCATAGGCTTGGGAAGCACAGCTTTGATATTTGGGATTTGGTTCTAGATTGTTTAATGTGGACTATTTGGATTGAACGGAATTGGTGGTCTTTTGAGGATGAGGGGAAAATTGTGGTTCAGTTATTAGAGTTTTGCCAGTGGACCCTCTTTGATTGGTTTCGATGTTGGGGTTTCACGGATTGTTCTACTCTTTTGGATTTTCTTTCATCTGTTAGAATAGATTAGGGCTGCTTCTGTCTTTTTGTTCCTTTTTTTATTTGTTCACTACCATGAACTCTGTGTTTCTCTTGCTATTCTTTTATTAATAATATTCTCTTCTTACTTATCAAAAAAAAAAAAAATCATGTTGGCGGAAAGTGTAACATTGGCTGTAGGTGTAAAACCATGACATCCATAAGTCATTCAATGTTATCCATCCATCATGTCAATTCAATTTTTAATCTAAAATTACACTAAATGTAGAACTTCCTTAATGAATTTCAGTATGATAGTGGAGTCTCAAAACTGTTTGTGGAAGGATTTGGAGAGGATGTTGTGGAACAGCCTTTTGGACTTCCTAAAGGGGAAGAAGGAAAAGGCTTTGGTGGAACTTGAATAACTTAATGACTCCCTTCTAAAATTTCAACTACCTTATCCATGGAAGGCTGGTCAGATGGATTAGATTGTATGCACCACAAACCCACTAGAGTCATCTTTCTTGCAAGTTCTTCCACTGCTTTATTCATACTCAAGAGCAGTTTTAAATCCCCTTCTAATTCAAGACGGTTGTAGATCCAGTGCAGAAAATATGTTTCACTGCTATGTTGGATTCCTGCATCAGTGTTCTTTCTTCCTGCAATCATTTCTAGAATCACCATCCCATAGCTATAAACATCAAATTTGTGTGAGACTATTCCGAAGTTTCTTGAAAATACTTCTGGGGCAATGTATCCAACTGTTCCTCTTGCACCTACTAGTGACATGGTGCTCTCTTTTCTGTTGCACAATTTAGCCAGACCAAATCTGAGATTTTTGGACAGAAATCTTGGTCCAAGAGGATATTTTGTGGTTTTATATCAAGAGGAAGGATTTGTTTATTACAGCCCTTGTGCAAGTACTCCAGGCCATGTGCAATGTCAATTGCAATATGGTAAATTCTTTCCCATCCTAAGGGGGCAATTTTGTTTAATTTACTATCATCATATATGTACTTTTTCAAGAGATTCTTTTGACATGAACTCATAGAGTCATAGATAAGAGCTCTTTTGGATCCCTCAAAACAGAAACCCAGAAGAGTGACAATGTTTACATGGGCAGTTCTACTGATGCTGACAACTTCATTAAGAAATTCTTCTCCATTACCTTTTGACTCACTCAAAAACTACACTGCCACTATATGATTATCGGGTAGCTTTCCTTTGTATACATCACCGTAGCCTCCTTGACCTAGTTTGTCTTTGAAGGAGTTGGTCATTTTCTTTATGTCTGAATAACCATATCTTTTGGGAGCAAAGGATCCACATTTCTTTAGAAAAGCCTCTACATATTCAGCACTCTTTGTTTTCTTCTTCCAGAAGACTACTAATTTGTATGATGCTGACTTCAGTCTAAGGCAACAAAGAATGACTACTGTTTCTATTATACTGCAGACTAACACCACTGATTCTGCATAGATTAAAGAAAGCAAACACAAGAGACATTCATCCTTCAAGTTAAAAAAATATATCTATTGTTCTTCAGTCGATTTTTATCTTTGATTTTTGAAAATTTAAACGAAAGGAGGAGGGATATCACTTTGATAAGTATAATACCTTTTAAAATGTTATTCCTTAAATTGAACTTGGATCCTGCAACAGAAGCATGACACCAAACAGTGAGTGAGATTATTTAAGCAACCAATTGCCAATTGACTTTCACATGTGTTATAATTTATGAAGTTGTAGGGTCAATATGATAGAGGTTCTACAGTGATTATTCAGAAATGAGCTGTTGTCTCTCTTGATTGACTTGTACTGTCAAGGTTGTTATGATCTGCTATGAAAGTCAAGAATTCAGGGCTAATTAGTTTGATCCATCACGATATGATACTCTCTATTTTGTCTCTGGCTTCAATTTCCACATAAGCTCAATAATTTGGACTATTAACAGAAATTGCTCTATTTGATGCTTTCTACTGGACAAATTGAATGCATGCTTAGTATGTAAGCATTCATTATAATTTATCCCAAAAAATAGAGGTTAAGCATTCATTATAGCATGTACTTTGACAGGAAAAAAAAACATAGTTCTATGTACCTTCTGGACATCTGAAAGTATAAGGCTGATCAGGGCAAAAGCAGATGGGTAGGAAGTAATCGGTGTTATATCCACAATGCCTTTCAGAGCTGACACATTCTGAACATGCTGAATGATCCATAATCCACTGGACCTCAAAGCCTTGATTCCGAACTTCAGTAAGAGATGAAACATTATCTCTAATGGCTTTTGCTGCTGTTTGAAGTACTGGGACAGTGATACTGGAATTGCATGTTCTATTGTTTTCAACATTTGGATTAGAGCCAATTGTATAAAAACCAGTTTCAGAAAAATGAATCATTATTATGACAGCAGAATGCATTGGAGGCCAAGGCTGGAGTGACTGATGAGCAACCGTAGAACAAGGTAAGGTTTCCAAAGTCAGGAGCATAGCTGAAAAGGTAGCTGATGGTGGTGTTAACATATCTAGAAGGACAACTATTGTTGTATAAATCTAATCTAGCAAGCCTTAGAATATGTTTTTAATGATTGATAATCTTTCTAACGTGATCTGTAGAACAGGGAATCCATCCTGAGACATGAGCTTGAATTCTGGAATGCCACAGTATGAGGGTAAGGGATCTCCCCAGAAAGGGTAGCTAATGTTGTGGAAACCTCCACACTTGAATGGCTGACTACAGGCAGTGTGGTGCTCATCGACTGCAAATGTAGCTACTGGAAGGATATAAAAGATGATGAAGCTAAGATGGAGAAGCTGGCGAAGCGTGGTACTGAATTCATTGACTTCTAACATTGTAAGGATTAAACAATAAAAGAGTGAATATAACATGGTCTACAAAATTATCTTTGGTAGCGGCCTCTTTTGTGGAAAGGTTGGTTGCTAGGCTCTCTTTTTCATTACCAAAAGGGTTTGACCAATGAATTATTGTGGTCCATGAAAATAAAAGCTTTGACCAATGATACCATCCATGGACAAAGTGCAACTAAGTCTTTGATGTGCCGGCCAAAAACGTAAATGCTTTTATTTTTTCCACATACAGGAAAGATCATTCCCATTTTGGTTAAAAGACAAATCCTGTCTAATGGCATATGTTTGTTTATGGTGTTGAAGATCTTGCAAGTTGTAAGATCAATTTATCCATGTACCATTGTCAGGAAGCGATGAAATCATGGTTCTCAAATCTCAAGTGTGTATTTTGCTTTGCTTCATGTGGTGTTCATTTTTCTTGTGATTCAAAATATGGGAGGGCAATGCTCATTTTTGTGTGGTAATATATGGGAGGTGAATGGATTTCATTATCTTCAAAACCTTCTTTCCTTAACTCTAAATCTTGATACACGTTGAATACTGAATAGCAACATGGAGTGAAGGGTCTGGACCTGTGTAATAGAAAGTAGAAACAGAAAACTTTTATTTTAACAAAAGTTCTAATTTTGATTGTACGGTCGAGGGTGTCACCCTGCTTGACCAACTTGATGCTAAGAAAAATATAAAGCGTTTTTTAATTTAAATTATTCATCGAAGCTCACTGTTGCATAGTCGACTGCCCAATAATTGGGGCTTAATGTGATTCCGCCATCCTTCATGTTGGATCCTGACTTTTCAAGTTTGTGTTTGGTAATGTCTATGATAGGGTTAAGGGTGGCAAATGGGCGGGTTGGGTAGATTTTGGGTTGGGTCATTAATGATGGGTTGGATACATAGTTATTCATTTACTCATTTATTATCCGTTTAAATATAAATTAATTATACATTACTCATTCAGCCTATTTAATCTAGTAACCCACCCACTTAACCCATAACCCATTTAAACAGGGTCTATTCTCTATAACTTTCCTGCATTTTCTCAGCAATCTAGCTCAATTTTTTCTTTCACTTTTCTTTACATTTTCTCAACAACCAAATAGAACAAAAGTTCAAATAGCTCATTTTCTCAATAACCAAACATAACAAAAGTTCAAATAGCTCATTTTCTTTTACTTTCCTTTACATTTTCTTGGCATCCAAATAGAATCAATGGTTCATTTTCTCACTTTCCTTTACATTTTCTTAGCAACCAAACAGATTTGATACACACCACACTTCAAATCGCTCATTTAAAAAATAAACAAAAGAAACTCAGAAAACAAAAAGAGAAAAAGCGAGTAGAATGGGAACAAATTCCATGAAAAAGGAAATTGAGAATTGGAGAGTCACGCCTAAATCGAGAATTGGGTTAGAAATATAATTTTTTTTTCTTTATTAATGCTATAAGACTTATCCAAATTAGGTCGGTAATTGGTGGATTAATGGATATAGATAAAAATGGCCACCTCTAGATATGATATGTATCAACACAATTGGCTTAGCATATGGGACATAGGACAAATTGAGTCTGTCTATGTTTATGTGGATTTAGTGTCTTGATTCAATCATAGGAGACAAAGATAAACATCCATTTAGGCTGGGTTGGGATAGCAGTAGATCGGGCGTCTGCATTTTTTTGGTTGGGTCCCGTGCACTGTTCACAGAACCCGTAAGTTCAGAAAAACGCAAATCTAACTTTAAAACTGGGTTTCACGATACTATTTACACATTTAAAAATTATTTTGCTACAAGTGTTTTCAGTTTTCAGCAATAAGCAGTATCCAAACAGACCCTTAGTGTAAAAAGGAGAGGTAATGTAGATGAGGAGAGAGCTCATATCCACAAAGTTGTACCCGACATTTTGATTTGATGGTGATTTTATTAGGATTTTCAATTCTGACTTGAACTGTTTTTTGGGGTGAAACTACAGTGTTAGTCCCTAAAGTTTACTTAGCATTTTTGATCCCTCAAGTTTTGAATGAATGCAATTGGTCCCTTAAGTTTAAAAAATGAGTACTTTTGGTTCTTCTGTTAATTTTTTTGCCTGTGTTTAACGGAACATTGATGTGGCAATTTTTTAATGACATAGAATATGCCATAATTGTGCCACATCAGTTATTAAAAAACTGAATCGCCACATTAGATTTAGTTTTATTAATTCATTTTATTTTTAAAAATTAAACACAAATAAGAATTTAAAAAAAAAAAAAAAAAACTAAAATATCCAAATCTTCAAAAATTCCTAATCTCATCGTCGACTCTAGACTTCTTCCTCACAGCAGCTCCAATCTTGAACTACACCCAAATTGGGGATTCGGCTTCATCATCTCCCATAGCTACTTCTTGAAAACACTGAAATTCTCACCTCAACCTCCAGCAAAACACATGCATCTGAGCATTTGAGTTTTGACTAGCCCCTCCCCTCTGACTTGTTGATCCAAACTCAATAAGATTCTAATTATGCATATCCACACAAATCTCTCTCCATTGCTGCCTACTACTACTTGTTTCAAATGAAAGAAATCTGGAATCAACGATGAGATTGGGGTTTTTTAAAATATGGTTGTCCTAGTTTTTTGTTTTTTTTTTTTTTAATTATATTTTTTTTATCAATTTTTAAATTCTTATTGATGTTTAGTTTTGTAAAACTAAAATGATTAGTAAAATTAAATCTTATGCGACAATTTAGTTTTTAAATAACTGATGTGGCACAACTATGGCATTTGCCATGTCATTAAAAAAATGCTACATCAATATTTTGTTAGACACATAGGCAAAAAAACTGACTCATGTTAATAAAATGACTAATAGAAATCATTTTTTTTTTTAACTTTAAGGACCAATTGTGCTCATTTAAAATTGAGGGACCAAAAGCACTTAGTAGGTATTAGGTAAACTTCAAGGACCAATCGTATAGTTTCGCCTTTTTTTTTTTTTTTTTTTTTTTTTTTTTTTTTTTTAACTTTTTCAAATAAGAGGCTTAATTTTAGGTTGAATGTTAAGAATTACATTTTTGAGCAAATGTCGCTATATAGTTGGTTTATTAATTTTAATTAAAATAAGTTTAATGGAAGAAATTTGTGCTCAGTATATATAATATATATGATCTTTGATTATTTTTTCTGTTTAATATCCGATTGTTAATGGCGGAAAAAAGTGGTTTCGTTATTTTGAAGAAATATGTTATCCATTGAAATTTTTCTCCGATGAATGAGCAATTATATTTTAAATAAAATGTTAACAGCAAGTTAGTAAAGAAAACTTCACAACTTTTGCTGGGGCAGCCAGCAACACAAAAAAAAAAAAAGCAAAAAATCACGGGGAAGGATAAAATAAAATTTTTTTTTATTTAAAAAATCGCTCTTTCTATGGTGTCACATGATAGTTTTATTTTTATTTTTTTCTTGATAGGCACATATGATAGTTCTAAATTCTAATAAGTAATAATAGTTAGAAAAAATTATAATAGCCTCTTCAGACCTGATCCTGCCTTGATGAATCACACTATTTCTATGGCACCACAGATGATAAACAGCAGACCAAAGGGGTGTTGGATCCCAAATAATATTATCAACAATATTAGCAATTTAAAATAATAATTACACATAAGAACACAAAATTTACTTGGAAAACCCTTTCTCTTTGAAGGGAAAAACCACGAGACAAACTCCGAATCAATTCATTATTATCAAATCAATTACAATAATTCTTGTGTATGTCTTACAACTAAAGAAAAAATTCTCTTATTTTTCTTTACTCTCACACACACTAATTATCTCTCTCAAAGGCGGCAACACTTTACTCTCTCATTTCTATTTTCTTCTCCACACACAGTTTTCTCTTAGCTGTCTTCTTTTCTCTAGGTGGCTCCTTCTTGGCTGCTCTCTCTTTTTTCTTGTGGAACTTCCTCTTTCTTTGCTTTCACTTCAATATGCAGCACACCCACATGCTTTTTATACACAAAAAAGCTTCAGCCGCCTTAGACTTATTTTCCTAGCATAATATGAATTCCTAACATGACTTGAGTTAGGATTCTTACAAGTATTAATTATTAAACACAACTCCTACTTACATTTGGAGTAGGATTCTAGGACTGGTCAATCACGTTCACCTATATCTAATTAAAATAGAATTTCATCAATGCTTGCATGTCAAGCTCTTTATCTTGGGCACAAATTCTACATGAGCTGAACTTCTATTAGTTGCTGTGCACCTCCCAACAATCTCTCCCTCCAGCCCATCAAGGAAGGAGATCTTCAATTCCAACTCTTTAGTTAGAATTCATGCTAGCCAACTTCAAGCTTAACCTTCTTCATTATCTTCACTAGCGCTGAGAACACCTCATCAACGTCAATACCTTTCATTCTCAAAGAATTAATCTCATCTTGGATTTCTTTAATCCAATCCTTTGACTCCCTTCATCAGAAGCCCAATTATTCTTGAAGCTAATAGTTTGATGTTCTCTAGTAGTCCTCTTCTCACGAGGTTCAACAATCTCTAGCGGAGGATATTGCTTCACCTGCTCAAGACCTCTAGAATCTTTCACTTCATCATCATCCCATTCAACCTTAACATTTTCATATTCTTCATCACCTATCACTTTCTCATCTGAAGCATTGTTAGGCAATGAGAATTTCATCCTCTTAGTATCAACACCATTAATCCCAACTCTCATTTGTGGAGTCTTCTCAAAATCTTTAATCTCATTAAGTTTCTTCTTATAGGTCTTCACATGAGTCTTGTACATATCGCAACATGCATATCCTCTTGTAACAACCAATGTCCTTTAGCAAGTTTCCATTTTCCATTACCAAGGTAGTTACAATAATCCGCTCGATTCATAGCCAATGTAGAAAACACATTCATCCTTAAATCTAGAACATGCCTCACATCCTTCAACATCACAGTGCTACCAACATTGGTTTCAATGCACACATCACCAATTTTCACAATTTTTGAGTAACTGGAATTACCCATCTTCACTGTACCAAAGTATCCTGCTTTGTACGTGGTAAACAACCTCTTTGTAAGAAAAACATGGTGGGAGGTTGCCGAATCAACAACCCACTCAACATCATTATTAGCAACATGCTCACACTTTTGCTCTTCAATAGAGATTACCACAACATTCTCAGCAATCACAACAGCTATAGTATTTTTCTCAATATCATTCTTATCATCTTTACCTTCAGTTTGTTCTTTATTCCAATGCCAACAATCTTTTCTTATCTGACCCTTTTTCCCACAATAGAAGCATTCTCTAGTTTCTTTGAATTGAGATCTATCTCTTGATTATGACCTATTATTGAATTTTCGATCATTAGGTCCTTTGCTTCTACCTCTACTCTTGTTCTTCGTGACAAAAGTTTGATCTTGTGCATTGTTTATATTCGCATCTCTCCTGCGAACTTCTTCACTTAAAATCAAATCTCGAATCATCATATTTGAGTTTTCTTTTCCCTGCAGAATTACTCACTGCCATTCTCATGGTTTCCCAACTATTTGGTAAAAAAGCCAAAAGAATCAATGCAAGAACCTCATCATCAAATTCAATTTCCACCTAGAATAATTGATTTGTGATCGTATTGAACTCATTCAGATGCTGCACTACAGGAGTGCCTTTTGCCTTCTTCAGATTGAATAGCTTCTTCATCAAATGCACCTTATTGTTAGCTGATGGCTTTTCATACATGCCAAACAAAGCCTTCATCAGATCCACTGTGGTATTTTCCTTCACAACATTGTGTGCAACTAATCTTGACAGAGTTAATCAAATAACTCCTAGTACTTGTCTATCAAGAAGATTCCATTCTTCATTTTTCATAGTATCAGGTTTCGTCCCCAAAAGAGGCAAATACAACTTCTTCTCGTAAAGATAATCTTCTATCTGCATCCTCTAATACCCACAGTCTGTCAAACTTCTCAATTCCTAAAGCCTTGCCTTCTTCTCTAGCCATCGCTTCGACTTTAACCTTAGCTCTGATACCACTTGTTGGGTCCCAAATAATATTACCAACAATATTAGCAATCCAAAATAACAATCACATGCAAGAACACAAAAATTTACATGGAAAATCCTTTCTCTTTGAAGAAAAAAACCACAGGACAAACTCCGAATCAATTCACTATTATCAAATCAATTACAATAATTCTTGTGTATGTCTTATGCCTACAGAAAAATCTTTCTTGTTTTTCTTTACTCTCACATACACTAATTATCTCTCTCAAAGATGGTAACACTTTACTTTCTCCTTTCTATTTTCTCCTCCACGCACAGCTCTCTCTTGGCTGTCTTTTTTCTCTCTAAGCAGCTTTCTCTTGACTGCTATCTTTTTCCTTGTGCGGCTTCCTCTTTTTTTGCTTTCACTTCAATATGCAGCACACCCACATGCTTTTTATACACAAAAAAGTTTCAGCGACCTTAGACAGATTCCTAGCATAATATGAATTCCTAACATGACTTGAATTCGGATTTTTACAATTATTAATTATTAAACACAACTTTGATAACCAATTCTACATGGGTTGGACTTCTATTAGGTGCCGTGCACCTCCCTACAAGATGTACATAAAATATACTTTGATGACCAGTTTCTGGAGTTGAAAGGAAGTGGCGAAGTGCATTGCACTATGGGTATACCCGTGCACTATGGGTATACAAAATACAATGATTTTTAAAACATCGTGACTATAGTGGGGGCAATGGCAAATGCCATGGTTAGGCAAGAAAGGGATGGGGGAGGGGCAATAATAATAATAATAATAATAATAATAATACCACAGGAGGTGCATGTTATTTGTTGTAAATACTTTTTTACTTTTTTTTTTTTATAAGTAAAAAAATAACGTACAATATATATATATATATATATATATATATGTATAAAACCGAAGCTTTTGAAACTTTCACAATTTTCCACATCATCATTATTTTCTTTTTCTTTTTATTTTTGATTCTTTTTATTTTAGGTTTTATATCTTATAACAATAATATTGAAAAACGTATACAAACTTGGAAATCTATTTAAGGACTCCATAAAACTTGATGGACAAGAAAATATATTCTAAAATAAGCTCTAATTAATACCTAAACATAATAGGAACCAAATTTGACCTAAAAAAACATTAAAAGAGCCTAAAAACAAGGAAATAAATCACCTAGACCTAAAATAACGTTTTTTGCATAAAAATACCAAAATCTCTTCTCTCCTTAAAACCCTAGCAATTATCATCTAAAAACCCTAAACTCAACTTCACTTTAAGATTAAAAAAAATAAGAAGGAGAGAGACTCAAGTAAAAAAAAAAAAAAAAAAAAAAAAACGTAGGTTTTGTTTTTATTTATTTGCTTTCATATGTGCCTGAAATTTTCATTCTATCTTATTGTTTTATTATATTTAGAATTGATTTTCTTATAAGTATTTGGGTTAATCTCTATATTTTGATAGTGTTTTTATGGGTTTGGTTTTTGGGTTGAAATTCTAATAATTATTTTATATTGTATATGGCAGATGAAGTATCTCTATTTTTTGGAGAAAAATCAAAGCTGCAACCTATGTCTTCTAGCCCAAGGTGTGGTAAATTTTTATATGTTCTTACTTTATTGAGAATTTTTATTTGGGTTCATGTGATTTTTTGTTTTTTTATTAAAGCTTTGATTTTTGTTGATTAATTATTTGTTTGGATTAATTTCAATTAATTATTTGTTTGGATTCAACGTATAAGATAATGGAATTAGGTGTTATAAATTTGATAATGTTCCATATTTTGAATTGTTTATATTATTTAGACTCCTGGTAGGACTCTCTCTTCTCTCCTTAAAACCCTAGCAATTACCATCTCAAAATCCTAAACTTAACTTCACTTTAAAATTAAAAAAATAAGAAGGAGAGAGACTCAACTAAAAAAAAAAAATGTAGGTTTTGTCTTTTTTATTTGCTTTCATATGTGCCTGAAATTTTCATTCTATCTTATTGTTTTGTTATGTTTAGAATTTATTTTCTTCTAAGTATTTGGGTTAATCTCTATATTTTGATAGTATTTTTGTAGGTTTGGTTTTTGGGTTGAAATTTCTAATAATTATTTTATATTGTATACAGCAGATGAAGCATCTCTATTTTTTGGAGAAAAATCAAAACTGCAACCTATGTCTTCCAACCCAAGGTGTGGTAAATTTTTATTTGGTATATTATATATGAATTTTTTGAATTTGAAGTGTTTTGTTTGGTTTTGAAGTAGAATTTGAAGATTCTATAATATGCATATTATTAACCCAATTTTCTATTTCTAAATTTCTTAGATTTTATTATATCAATCTTTTTTTCCTTTAAATTTTTGGTGGGCAAATCAGTCTCTCACTAATTCTTTTACCTTAACGTGATGTTGGTTAATTGTCATTTTATTTAACTATCCCGTGCATCGCACGGGTTAGCGACTAGTAGAGATGGGTTCAAGTTACACCTGGTGTAAAATTAGATTACATTATTTTTTAATTAGATGCGAATATTGACAAATCCGCCGTTAGATTACATTATCTTTGTATATTCTTTATGCTTGCAAAATTTCAAGGTGATCAAAAATTAATATCAATGTCATCAATCAATTGTTAAGATTCAAATTTTTGTAGTTTAAAATAATGCATAAAATATGAGTTTATGGATCAAACAGTAAATAGTATCCAATTGATATTAAAATTGGCATACATGTTAAGAACCTATAAAACATGTAATTCAACGGTTGAATTTTCAAAATATTAATTCAATAACAAGTTATTGGGTGGTGTAACATTGCTTAGAGTTACACCAGGTGTAACTTGAACCCAACTCATATTAATATTTATATATTTTTAGAGAGTTTCAACTTATAACGACTACTTTGATGATATGATAATAGCTTTTTATCATTAGACCAAGACACCAATCGGTTTTTGGTGTAGGCGTGGATTGAATCCCAGATCTTTTATTCAATCATCAGAAATTTTACCAATTGAGCTGACTGAAACCTAAAGAGGCGTACAAACTAGTGTAACAAAAAGAACAAGCATGAGAAATTACACCGAAAGGAAGATAAACATACTTGTATTAATTTTGTTGGAGCAACACAAGTCTGACTAGAAATCTCGGTCTATTTTTTAATAAAATAATTGATTTAACTATATATAATGCTACTCATAATCCTATGTCTCAATTATACTAAAGATGAGCTCAAAAAAATTATACTAAAGATAACAAGTACGAATGTTTATCAACGTTGTTCTCTGGATCATTGTTTTCTTCTGTTATTCATCCTTTTAGACTTCAAAGTCCCACCAAGATTAGAATTCTGAAACAAATTATAATTTTTATCTTTTATTTTTTTATTATTAAAATATGAAATTTGATTATTATGGTAGCTATTAATAAGTATTAAAATGATTGTACTTCATTGGCATCCTTGTACGTTCTCTCTCTTGAGAGAGAGAGAGAGAGGGAGAAAAAGAGAGAGAGATGCTACGTCTATAATATTTTTACAACAAATCATAGGTGGTTAGCTGTTATTGGTTCAAATTTGAAACTAACACTAAAATTACTTTTTTACCCCAACAATAACAACCAGTAACAACCTACCACTTAGAATTTGTTGTAAAAATGTTATAAAAATATTGTAAAAATATTGTGGACATATCGTTTCTCATATAAATGTCATCTTTTGTGATTTTTTATTTTTTATTTTTGTCATTGGACTAAAACATTAATCGATTTTTAGAATAAGCGGAGATTGAATCCTATAAATCTATTATTAAACTACAAAGCCTTTAGGATGTATGTAGCCTTTTACTATAGTATTAGGATTTTTTTTTTTTTTCCTATTTGAAATGGATTAATTTTATATTTCAAATTAAATATTACTAATTTAAAATTGGATTTTATGCCCACATTATTAAAAATTTTAAATAATGTGGTACTGTGTACATCATTAGATTTAAGAAATAAAACCTTAATAATGATTTGGACTCTTTTGCTTCTTCTTCTTTTTTGGTCAAATAAAAATAAAAATGATAAATGAGGAGTGCCAATTATGCTATACTGCTCTTGAGAAGTTAATCTTAAAACTTTTTATTTTTATTTTTTGGAGGAACAAGTTAATCTTAAAACTGGGTTAACGTGGATCATTACTTTCTTGGTATAAAATATGGTATAAGTTTTTTTTTTTTTTTTATGGCTCGAAAATTAGAGACTTGGGAGTGTTTGTTCTTTAGGCGGCTGCTATTTTTGACTTTGCAAAAGTACATATTAATTGAATTACCTAAACCCACTTGTTTTTTTCCTGAACCTTTCTAGAAAAATCATGACTTTGGAGTTTGGACTAGGCGTTTATTTGGATAGCGTCCTGGGGCAGGCGTTTGCGTTTTTGTGTGGATCTTACACACTGTTCACAAGACTTATAACTACAGTTTTGTGA
Organism: Quercus gilva; assembly: GCA_023621385.1. Classification (NCBI taxonomy): domain Eukaryota; kingdom Viridiplantae; phylum Streptophyta; class Magnoliopsida; order Fagales; family Fagaceae; genus Quercus; species Quercus gilva. The sequence goes on along the minus strand of CM042474.1, from coordinate 50,492,585 downwards.
AAATTTTTTATTAAAATTGAGTCTCACAGAATTATTCACACATTTAAAAATTATTTTACTAAAATATTTTCAGTTTTTAATTTTTAATAATAAGCAATATCTAAACATATCCTAAACGGTATAGGCTGTCTTTATTTTGAACACTTCCAAGTTCCAAGAAAGAGGCAGTAAATAGATAATTTGGGTTTGAAGAATAGTATAGAAAAACCACAAAATGTCATTTTCGCAGAAAGATTCAAACAAAGCAAGTATTACGGTGTTGTCCTATTCATTAAGGCAAAAGATTGAAGTTAAATATGAGGAATGATGATAATAACAATAATTGAAAGTTGCGCCAGAGCAAAACCTGAGGTGACAGATGAAATATTAGTTTATAATTTGAGAAAAAAAAAAAAGAAAAAAAGGAAGAAGAAGAGATTCTTATAGGTATAAGATAAGTGGTTAAGGTGCGTTTGAATGTTTAAGCGCTTGGCTTGGCATTTTTTAAAATACGTCCAACGATTAAAACATAATAGTATAATAATGGAACAAGAAATGGCCGGCCTGCAAATCAGGATAAGCAGCTGCGTGTGAACGTTGTGTCGTAATTTTCTATTGTTGGGGTCATTGGACTTGGAGAGCTGGGGAGTATATGTCCTGCACAAGAGGACAATGACTCTAGGTGATAGTGATTAGACCAAATTGTGAAGTTGTCAACAGTCAAAGAGTCGTTGAGTTGGGAAAAGTGTTGGGAAAACTCAATGGGGAATCATTTTAGATTCTAAAGCGTGCGTTGAGGAGTTTTGCGCGTTTTCAATTTCCATCAAAATAAGTAACAGTAAAACAGATCATAAAGTCACCGAATAACGAATTGACCCGCAGTGTAACATTCCACTTCCGAATAGATTTTGCAGTCTGTACTTATCCTCTTCCAGTATTTTCTATAGACTCAATACTCTAGCCGTCTGAGTTGCAAGAACTCTTCGTTTTCTGAGTTAAATCTTGTGGTTTACTTCCCTAACATTTACCAGTTTTAACTAACAATCACTTCCTCAGTGGTCTTACTGATATTATGTTCCTGCTATAGGATCATCTTCCAAGATGAATGTTCGAATGCGTGAAATTATCATAGGTATGTAGCTTAATCATGACGTCAGAACAAATTCGGGTTATCATTTGTTGCACATGACAAAGTTGCCTTTCTTTAATTACAGGTATTGCGGTTGCTGTGCTTGGGATTGTAGCAGTCTGTATCATAATATACTACCTTAGAAGAGAACAATTGAGTAAGGAATTCATCTTTAGGAAGACAACAAGGAAGAATGATGAAAATATCAAGGAATTCATATTGAATTATGGTTCACTTGCTCCCAAGCAATATAGTTATTCAGAAATCAAGAAGATGACCAACACATTCATAAATAAACTAGGCCAAGGAGGATATGGTGGTGTATACAAAGGAAAACTACCAGATGGTAAGCTCGTGGCAGTAAAAGTTCTAAGCAAATCCAAAGGAAATGGAGAAGATTTTATTAATGAAGTTGCTAGCATTAGTAGGACTTCTCATGTTAATATAGTCACTCTTCTAGGTTTCTGTTATGAAAAGAACAAGCAAGCTCTAATATATGAATTTATGCCCAATGGATCATTAGATAAGTTCATATATCATCGAGAATCTTCAGCAAAAAATTGTCGCTTGGAATGGAAAACATTGTACCAAATCGCAGTTGACATTGCTCGAGGACTAGAATATTTACACCAAGGTTGTAGCACAAGGATTCTACATTTTGACATAAAACCTCAAAATATTCTTTTAGATGAAGATTTCGTCCCAAAAATCTCTGATTTTGGCCTTGCTAAACTATGCCAAAGAAAAGATAGTATTGTATCAATGCTTGGTATGATAGGAACAGCAGGGTACATTGCACCAGAAGTATTTAGTCGGAACTTTGGAGGAGTCTCTCACAAGTCTGATGTTTATAGCAATGGAATGCTAGTTCTTGAGATGGTTGGAGGAAGAAAGAATTTTGATGTTGGAATGTCCAATAGCAGCAATACATATTTTCCAGATTGGATTTACATGGATCTTGAACTAGGAATGGATGGAAGAACTTGTGGGGTCATCATAGAGGAGGGGGAAGAGACATCAAGGAAGATGATCCTAGTGAGTTTATGGTGCATTCAGACGAATCCAATTGATCGACCATCCGTGAATAAGGTGGTGGAGATGTTAGAAGGAACCCTTCATTCCTTACAAATACCCCCAAAGCCTTTCTTGTGTTCGCCTGAAGTGTCACATGTGGATTCTTCTACAACTTCATAAGCCAAAATCAATCTAGAAGAAAAATTTAGGATCCAATCTTGGGTGGGAAAAAAGGAGAAACATTTTTTTTTTCAGTCATCACATATATTGAATCTTCTATATGTATGGCTTCAATTATACATGATATGTTTCACTTCTGACCATGAAAGTTGATGAGTGTACAATTTCTAAGTGGTCTTTGTTATCTTAATATGGATCCAATAGTTAGAATTTCATGCTCTCATCTCACTTTATGGTCCCACTCCCACAGTTGACCAAATAATTAGAATTACATGGCTAAGAAAACTACAGATGGAACCCTATAGGAATGTTTGTTTCAATGCAAACTCTGTTAACGATATTCAAGAATTTGTAAGAAATTTTTAATTCTGAAATATTGAAGGATTATTATTCTGTATGACATAGTGATTTGAAGATCAGATGAATGACAATGATGTGGGTAGAAATGACTTCGTTGCAATGTCCATGTATCAATGATGGTTTACTTTCTACATTTTTTGGCGCAAAGTAGAGTTACTAGGTGGACGCCCAGTCAGTCCAAACCCCTTGTACTCTTTGTATTGTTGAATGTTGTTCGTAAGTTTTTTTTTTAGGTAATTAACATTATACTGAAAGCCGTTTTGCACACACTCTAAAAGGAAATTAAAATCGTGACTTTAAGTCAAGGAAGTCAATACTATATTGAAAGCCATTTTGATTTGGTTAGGAAAACAAAATATTTCAATACTGATTAATATTAGTGAATCATTTTGGAATTACCACTAATTTATATATTGTTTTTTAATAAAAATATATATTAAATGGATATTACCCATATATAGGTTTTTATTTATTTATCATATTACGTCAATAAAGTTTGAGAGAAGTTTTTATTTTTATTATTTTTATATATATTTTATAAAAATATATATTAAATGGATATGACCTATATATAGTTTTTTATTTATTTATCAAATTATACATAAATAAAATTTTAGAGAAACAAAATGCCAATAATATAGATTAGATTAAATACATATGTATACAATATTACATATATTGTTGTATCTAAGTAAGAAGGAAAAAAAAAATTCAAAATTCAAAACATGAGTATCGTGAGTAAGTAGGTGAAGAGTGAAGTTTGTTCATTTCACGAGTTGTTATTGCATATTTCAGGATTATGCTCTCTCTCTCTCTCACAGACGGGTGGGCATCACTTTAAAATTTGTGTCAGATGGGAGGTGACCAGAACAAGGAAAGAGGGGGAAGACCAAAAATGAAATAGAAGTAACAAGAAAATTTGGAGAAGAAGGAGAGGCGACATGCAAATATGCAATGGGAATTAAGAATAAGGATCAACGGTAGCAGCTAAAGCTTAGGCGATTTGCAACATAGCGACACCGGCAATGTGTTGTTAAGTGAATAATTGTTTGATCAAATTTAAGGTGGGGGAAAAATTAAAAAAATCTTTTAAATCCTTAGCCACTTCTTCTCCTCCTTTCATTTCAAAGAGTTTTTATTTCGTCCGGTATTCATTTATTGCCCAAAATCCGGTATTTACACTAATATTTAAACTGGCATGAAATAACACTGTTTTGGTACCGATCTTAGGACTAGTAAGGTAAATTTGGCCAAATAGACCGGTACAGTTCAAAATTAACTTTTTTTATTGAAAATCGTGACTTGAAGTACGGTACAGTACAATACCATCAAAATTTTAGTTTCATTTTGGGGGTATGTGTAAAACTATATAAAACAATTTGCCTGTAATAAACTCTATTGTTTTTGTCTTTGTTTTTTTGGTTTTTTTTTTTGTTTTTTTTTGTTTTTTGTTTTTTTTTTTTTAAATTTGGGCAGACTACATATCAAGCCTTAAATAGACAAAAATCCATGGATGAGTAAGATTGGGTGGCTGACTACTTGTTAGTGTCCACGATATTAATCGTGTCCTATTTTGACTAGAACAGACAAAATATCTCATACCAACTACAATTTTAAGTCCAAAATCAATTTAAAAGAAAAAAAAAATTAGGATCCAGTCTTGGGTGAGAAAAAGAGAAACATTTCTCATCAATCATCACATATAAGTTAACTTTTTTACTTTTAAGTTCTGTCGAGGGTTCTTTCTATGTTTCTTGATGTTATTAGACAACGCTTAGTCTGGGCTTTTTTTAAGAAGGAAGTTGGGCTTGGCACTCCGCGAAATGGGCTCCAAAGTACCATCTTGCCGCTGCTAGTTTGTGCACAAACATTAAGTCCAAAGTCCAGGAGAAGACGTTGTAAAGTGGGCTTATCCTCTGTTTCTGCTGCAGAAGGAACTTTTCTCCAATTTCTACCACAGGACTAATTTTTCTGCTATGCAGTAAAACTTTCTGCTCATTTTTGCAATGTGAATGACTACTCTTCATTTTTTACTGCAACAATACTTTTCTACTTCCTGCACATAAACAAATCTAAAACCCCAAATACTCATAAAGCAAATGTTAGTTTACATGGGTTAGCATATTCTCAAATATATACATATATATATATATATATTCGTAAAAACACTTATACGTATTCACATATACATATATAAAATATATGGTAGAACATGAGCTACAATGTATATGTATATATACTTATGGCATGATTAGTTCGTGTTAAAAATAAAACGCGTAATAACAAAGAAATAAGAAAGTTTCAGCATAAAAGGTTTAGCTAGTATAATAGCTAACACGGTAAATATAATAAAAATGTGCTACATCAGAATAACTAGTATAGCAAATGAAGATACCACAGCAGGACAACTGATGTAGTGAACATGATAAAAAGCGTGCTATAGCAGAATGACTAAATACAACAGATATAAGTTCTAACGAGTGAAATCAAATATATTTGCAATCAAAATCAAGAATTAAATCTTCACACAGAATAAGTAAACCAAGAAGGAATCCAAACCCCAATTTGAACAACCTTGTCGTAGGATTTTGCCATCAAAGTTGTGCATTTTGGAAAATAGGCCTAAATGGCTACTAGCTATTATTTTTAGGAGACTTCAAAGAGTGGGTTTGCTAAGAGGAAGGGAAAAGATTGTCTATTGATGCATGCCCCTATTTCTACCGTGTTTTCTCTCTTCTTTTTACCACTTTCTTTCTTTATTTCTCTCCATTCTGTTTACTCTTAGTTTCTTACTACTCTCTTGCCGTAGGTTTTTTCTTCTTGGGTCTTTCCTTTTCTTGGGTCCCTCTCTCTGGGTGCCTCCCCCTCTAAGTGCCTCCCTAATGTGCTTACTATTCTCTTACCATAGGTTCCTCCCATCCGTTCCTCCCTCATCTATGGCTACCTCCCATTTTTATAGTGAGCTAATTTAATGAGATTTCTCCCTTTTACCCCAAGGGTTTCACCAACAGTTTTTGGTTTGTTGTAGGCATTCCTTCAAGACTACCCATCAACCCATTAGTTGCCTAGCCACTACCACTACTTAGTACATTCTCTTAGTACATTCTCACTCTACCACTACTCATTTCATGACAAAATCTCATTTTGTTTGTTCTTGTTGTATACTTCTACCTCTGAGTTCAAATGGATAAAGATTATGCTACCTCACCACCTACCTCTATGGTATGCATGAGATAGTCCTAGCCATCTATTACCTCTTTTGGGTAAGATACCATCCCAACAGGGTATAGTCCCAAAAGAAGCCATGGTTGGAAACCAAACATAGACCCCCTTTTCCCCCCACCATCAAACCACACCCTCTGAATCCCCTTGTTCGTGGGCCCACCTCCCTTGTATTGGCTAGGTACAGGTTGGTGGTGCTCTGGCCCTTGTGTGCTTACTCCGCTATCTTCTATTTTTGTCTTCTTTCGTTCTCACGCTGTTTCTATCATAGCAGATTAGCTTTGTCTTGCTTTGCTACGTATCTCTGTCTCATTTCTTCATGCATTTCTTACTGTGTTTGTTATTTCCTTTGGTTTGGATTTTCTTTCCTTCACGCAATTCCTGCCACTGACACTTCTTGTTGTTCCTTGTTTCTTTTCATTGTGTTTCTTTATTTTCACACATTCTTTCATACAAAAGGATTTGGGCCTTTGTGGGCCAAATAATGTTGACTGGATCAAAAGGGCCTTAGGCCCAATTTGCCTTGATCTGTCGAAGCCATTCTGCTAAAGAACTGTATTCTACGGCAGATATGTATTCTGTTGCAGATTTGTATTCTGTTGTAGATCTACATTATGTTGTAGATCGTTTTCCCTTACATTTCTTTCTTTGGACCTTTCTTGCTCTTCGGTCTTCTTAGTGGGTCTTTGGACCCTGTTTTTCATTGGGCTTTCTCTCATATGGGCTTTTGAGCATTGCTTCTTATTGGGCTTTCTTCCTCATGGGCTTTTGAATATAGATTTGCAAAAATGGGCATCAACAAGTTCTAAATCTTGACTTAAAGAACGATACACGGTACAGTCAAAATTTTAGTTGCTTTTGGGTGTGTGTATAAAACAGTTTACATGTAATAATTCCTACTTATTATTATTATTATTATTATTATTATTTGGGCAATCTACGTATCAAGCCTTAAATAGACTCAAATCCATGGATAAGTAAGATCGGGCGGCTGACTACTTGTTAGCATCCATGTTTTTACTAGTTGTGTTCTATTTCGACCTGAACGAATGGAATATCTCATGCCAATTAAAATGTTGCGGCTAAAATCAATTTAAAAGAAAAAAAAAAAAAATTAGAATCCGGTCTTGGGAGAGAAAAAGAGAAACATTCCCCATCAATCATCACGTATATTGAATCTTCTATGTTTATGGCTTGAATTATACATGATATATTACACTTTTGACCATGAAAGTAATGTGAATGCAGCTTCTCCTTAGTTTTACTTTGTGGTCTTAATATGGATCCACTAATTAGACTTTGGGTCTGTTTGGGAACAGCTTATTTAGCTGAAATTGAAAATTTTTTACTGAAAGTACTACAGATAAAGGTAAAAGTTAGCTGAAATAGTATAGTGAGACCTATGAATAGTACCAAAAAGTATAGTGTGACTTATGAATAGTAGTAAAATTAAGTTAAATAGTAAAATAAGCTGGCTTTATAATTTGTTCCCAAACGCAACCTTCATGTTCTCACTTTGTGGTCTCATTGTGGACCAAATAATTAGAACTTCATTTCTGGAAAAGCTAAGATGGAACCGTACAGGAATGTTCCAAAATGTTTCAATGCAAACTTTGCAATGATATTTAATATTTTGCAACAAAAAAAAAAAAAATTCTGAAATGGTAAACGATTATTATTCTATATGGTTTCCTTGTGGGCTATCAAAGGTGATGATATGAAGATGAATGACAATGTATGGCTTCCACTTATTTTATTAAGGGCAAAACTTAGATACAGTACTTAAATACTATTTCTTAGGTTCCCCTCTTAAGATTCTATTATGTAGATTTTTTCTTATGGAATGGAAATGTGTTTTTTTTAGTTAAGTAGTCACATGGCTGAATTTTAAAAGAATAATATAGAGAACGGCACTTAAGGTACTGTACCTAAGTTTTGTCATTTTATTAAACTAGTTATTGGCCGTGCATTCATTTAAAAAAAACAAAAAAGGTTATTGGCCGTGCAACTTTATATATATATATATATATATAATTTTTCAATTAATATTATTATTACTAGTCACTAATCTTTGCAATGCATGGAAAAAATATTGAGTAATGATATATGATTTAATCTTAGTTTATTTACTACAACACCAAAATTGAATTAGTAAATAACACCATATAGCTTTTGTTTTTTGGGCAAAAAATAACACCAGATAACTAAAATATATATTAACAACTATATGTTTCATAAATTTATTAATAAAATAGTAGTTCAAGAAAATTTTATTAAAAATAGCATTTATTATTATTTACAACACATAAAAAATCTTATGGAACATGAAAAAATGTCATTATAAATTAAGAAAATATGTTAACGCACCTGAAATTCAATTTGTTCCCCAATATACTACTCCTGATCTTTATGTATACGTATATGTATATGTATATTGATTAGTACAGCTCTAGATCTAACTTCAAAATAAAATCTGCAAATAGGAATTTAATACTTAGTATGTGTTTGGATCCAGCGTTTTACATTTCAAAATATGGAGTTTTGCGTTTTTTTTTTTTTTTTTTTTGGCAGACGTTTCAGCTTTTACTCTATAAAGTGCACTGTTGAGCACTATTCATGCACTATTTATGTACTGTTCGTGGGACCCACAACCACTTTATTTAGAAAAAAAAATATTAAAAATAGGTCTTATGGTACTATTCACACATTTAAAAATTATTTTGTTACAATGTTTTCAATTTTCAGCAAAATAAGTTGTATCCAAACGGGTTCTTAATAAAAGTTTTATATCCCTAAAATTTTTGTTTAAGGGTTGTCTATTATATCATCATGTTACAATACTTGTCGATAAAACCACAAGCCCCTTAATCCCCAACTATCATTTGATCGGATAAATTTTGTTAAAATCCATAATTTGTATCCCATAACCCATAGATTCTCAATTTCCATTAGAAAGTACTGCACAATGTCCGGCCATCACTATTGATCCCTGAGATTCCATTCTTCCATTCAAACTAAATATTAGCAAAACTAAAATCCATAAAAACTCCAATATATGCATAAACATCATTTCTAAATTCACTCAAATATATGCATAAACATCATTTCTAAATTAACTCATATGTTTAGAATCAAAACATACAACAGAAAGGGAAAAGGACAAAGCTCATCATATAGCAAAACTTAGAGAAAGGATCCACGGCTCTGGAAACCAGTGTTTTGGGTTCCACGGATTTAAGGGTCTCGTAGCTCTAGGAATTAGTATTTTGGGTTTTACGGAGTTAAAGGTCTTGTACCTGTAGGAACCAGTATTTTGGGTTCCATATATTTAAAGGTTTTGTGGCTTTAAGAACCAGTATTTTAGGTTTTATGGATTTAAAGGTCTTATAACTCTAGGAACTAGTATTTTAGGCTCCACAGATTTGAAGGTCTTATGGCTGTAGGAACCAGTATTTTGGGTTCCACGAATTTAAAAGCCTTGTTACTCTAGGAACCAATATTTTGAGTTTCACAAATAAATAATAAAATCCATTGAAACACTCATTCTTCTCTCCTAGTTCCTTTATATGTATATACGTAATTTTCATTCTTAGTTTCTTGAATTTTTGTTTGCGCGCAGGTTGGTTTTGTAAAACGGATCTATCTTCAGTAGTGAAAACAAACCCAACACCACCCATAAATTTATTATGGCCTTTAAGAGCCCAAGTCTTACAACTAGAGCATGAGCGTGACAAATGACAAAAATCAACTTTCAACAACTTGTTACATGATGTTTTTTATTATGCATAAATGCACTTTTGGTCTCTACATTTTGACCATATTTCTATTTTGGTTCCTACTTTTTTATTTTACCACTTTTAGTCCCTAAATGAAAAAAAAAAAAATTTCATTTTAGTCCTTACCGTTACTCACTTAACGGAAATATCCTACATGGCAAACAGAGTACAATATTGGCACAATAAATGGAGTCCAAATCTTCTGTCTCACTTTTCCTGTTCCACTCTATACTCCACCAATAAATACTTGCCACGTGTTCACCTAATTAATTAAATACTACTATTAATTAATAACTGTAGTATTAATAAGTTAATAATGATAGTATTTAATTGATTAGGTGAACACGTGGCAAGTATTTATTGGTGGAGTATAGAATGGAGCAGGAAAAGTAAGACAGAAGATTTGGACTCCAATAAATGCTGACGTGGCCATTAAAATAAAAAATATATATATTTGGCAATTAATAAATGACAGGTCAGTATTTTAAATATATAAAAAACCACATCAGAAAAAATAAAATAAAATAATTAAAATAAACTTATGATTTTTTTAAAATAAAATAAAATAAAATAAAAATTTTCTTTTCTTTTCATTATATTTTTGGAAGACATGTTCTTTACTTGAACATTATTGTTCATGTTCGTCCCCCAATAATATGTTTGGTTTCCCAAAAATTTTTATTTTCTTAGTTTTAAAGATTGAGAAAAAAAATTTGTAGTAAATTTATTAACTTTTCTTAAATTTTGTTGGCAACCAAACACAACATCAGGTGAAAACCCACTCATTGTTATTTGTTTACTTATTTTCCCATATCTCCATCTCTCTCATCTAGAACTCAGAACATGAATGTTCATGTTCTTCATTTTCTAAGACCATATAACATATTTGGTTGCCCAAAAAATTAAAAATCAAGATTTTCTTTTCTTGCATTTTCTTAGCAACCAACCCCATAAAATAACTCAAATTTACAAGACACCAAGAAAATAAATTTTTTTTATTTATTCCAATAATTAAAAATATACATTGGAATAAATAAGAAAATTTTCTTGTGCAATGTCCAGCTTAGCTTACCAAATAGTCTATAATTTACCATATATATAAAATGGATTCTTGTTGACTTCTTCTAAAATTGCTACATAATTTTTTGAAAGCCTATGTTTTTTTTCCACTCATCATTCTTTTTTTTAGCTTTCAGAGTAAAGAATATTGCTAACCTATGTTAATATAAAGGCCAAAATATAAAACTTACCCTCTAAATTTCAACTTTTGTCATTTCAGTCCTCTAAATTTGAGTTTTATCATTTTAGTCTTCTAAGTTTTAAGTATAGTAAATTAAGCTAAACAACGTTGTTTTGGATTTTTTCTTTTTCCTAATTTCAAAAAACTGAAAAACGTTGTTTAAAAAAAAAAAACAAAAACAAAACAAAAAACAAAAACAAAACAAACAAACAAGAGGGCTCAAGGGAACGACATCGTTCCCCTAGCCCATTGAATATCAAAAATCTCAAATCATCCCCACCCCCACCGATACTTCCCTGGCTTTACCACTGGCAAGATTAATGGTCCACTTGTGTGCATTTGTGTACATTATTAGTGATGAATCACTACACTACTCTCTATAATTGCAATCTTTGTTATTTTGATGTTTATAGCATCAACATGGTCTGTGTTACCTACATTGCTCTCTTTCTTTCTCCCTCAGTTCCTCATCCCTCAAATTTCTCAGGTCATGGGCTGCTAGGGTATCGGTGGGGGTGGTGATGATTTAAGATTTTTGATATTCAGTGGGCTAGAGGAACCACATTGTTCCCCTAAGCCCTTTAGTTTTTTTTTTTTTTTTTTTTTTTTTTTTTTTTTTTTTTATTTTAAATAACGTTTTTTAGTTTATTTATTTATTTTTAAATCCAAAACGGTAGTACTTAACAGAAGATTAACGAAGAACTGAATTGATTATACTTAAAACTTAGAGAACTAAAATGACAAAATGTGAAACTTAGGCTGTGTTTGTTTCAGCTGAAATTGAATTCTGGAATTACTTTTACACCCTTGTGTGTGTTTGGCTTCAACAGAAAATATGGTCAAATGGAAAATCAATTACACTTTGACAGTAAAATCACCCACTTCAGCCGTAAAACCAATGTAGCCTTCATTTTACCTTCAAACGAATTATAGGACTCAGAGAGAGAGAGAGAGAGAGAGAGAGAGAGAGAGAACTCGAGCACGAGCACACCCACAAAACCCAGATCACGCCTCACCTCAGCCAAGCTCCAATCACGCTGGCCCACCGCCCAGATCACGTGCCGGCCAAACACCCAAGACCCACAAACACCGGTCCACCCATATCTCAGCCCACCCCTCCCTCATCACCGATCCACCTCTTCGATCGCTAGTCATGCACCGACGAGCTTCGATTTGGACAACCGACCGCAGGCCGTGCACCACCATGAGCTCTGATCCACATCCATGAGCTCCAATCCCTCCTCTATGAGCTGCGATCCACATGACCCACCCATGCCTGATCTCTCTCTTTCTCGATCTACCTCTCCCTTTCCCTCACTTGTTGATCACTCTCTCTTCCTCCTTCTCTCCGTTTGACCAAGTTTTTGGTGTTAACAAATGTTTTGTTCTGATTTTTGTTTGGTTTTGTTTTGAATTTTGTTTGTTTTAAGCTTATATATTGAAATTTTCTATTATGAAATTTGTTTGGAAGCTGAGAAAATGGTTGAGAAAATGTGAGAAATTAGTAGAAAAATAACATTTTCAGAACACAACCAAACACTAGAAAATATTTTCCAAAGCATTTTTTGGAATGCAACCAAACACTTGAAAATATTTTCCTTTCCCAAAAATATTTTCACCTGAAAATATTTTACACTCGAAAAATATTTTACATTCAACCAAACGCAGCCTTAGAGAATCAGTTTTGCATTTTAGCCTAATATAACTAAATAAAAATCACCACTTTTTTTGGGATAAATTAACTAAAGATGAAACAAATTCTAATTAAATAATGTTTGATATTGTTTAAACAAATTATAATTAATTAGATGAGTTATTTTTTATAAATTTTATAAATTTGACTTTTTATTTATTAATATATATTATATAAATATTTGCATTATATAAATATTTTTTGTCGAAATTTTCATGCATTGATTGCATACCAGCTAATAATGATATAAAATGAAAGCTTTCGATTTTTTTTTTTTTTTTTTGGTGAGTTTTTTTAATTTAGCATATAAGCTTTTGAAAGCTCTTTTTTTTTTTTTTTTTTTTACTATATATAATTTAATTTGAATTTTAGAGTTATAAAAGTGCTAAACAAGGTTAGTTCATTGTCTTTTAAGATTAAACAATTGAACCCTAAACAAATTTTGATTAAATTTGATTTGATCTTCTCTTAAACAAATTCTCATTAAATTAGATATATTTTGTCTACACATCATTAATTGTCTTCTTCTTCTTCTTCTTTTTTTTTTTTTTTTTTTTTTTTTTTTTTTTTTTTTTTTTTTTTTTTCTTTTGTTAATTCAATAATTACTATGGGAAAGAGAGATTTTAATCTTGAATGTCTTCATTAATAATAAAACCAATAGGTACTAATCAATTGAATTACAAAACTCTTAGCTTCTAATTTATCTTTTATATATTAATTAAATATATAGTGTGGGGCCAGTTGCCTAAAAAGGTAACAGAGAATTCATAGGAAGTGGGCTTGTGGCCCAACGGCCCAGTCTGAAGACACTCACATGTCCGAGGATGGATAAAGAGAGCCATTTTGAGAATAACACAAGACAAAGAGACGTAAGTCGTACATAGTGGCCCAAACCACGTCTGAGGATAAGATTCATTGCTCAAACCAACGTCTGAGGTGGATGTAACTCTTCTAATAGTAAAGGAACTTCACAAAATTACATATAAACTAACTAATGAATATTGAACGAAGAAGGAACCGGGAAAGGTAACAAATATCTCCTAAAAGCTGCTACCTCCACATTAAATGCTTCCCAGCTAACTCTCTAGCCGCATTAATATGGAGGTGATACCTGACCAATAACCAAGCAGCCTTATGGCCACTGAGCGGAGGTTCCAGGAAGTGCTGGATGGGACAGAAAGAAGTTCCCAGAATGGAACCTACACGTGTACGGTGAAAGCAGGATGAAGAAAGTAGTATATAACGTGAAATCGGAGTACTCTAAAGAGGACTTTGAGAGAAAAGAAAAAGAGAGAGGAAAAGAATCCAGAAAGATATACACTAAAAACCTAGCCGAGGAGAAGAGAGCAAGGGTTTTTTCTTTTATTTAAGTTGAAGTTCCTTTTGCTGCACGAGAACGATGTCTTTTTCCACTCACTGGAACTAGTTCTTACACCCACTCTCTAGAAATTTTATTGTTTGGAATTGTTGGGCTTGAATCCCATCCCTCTTTTGGGTCCAATACAATTTAAGTCCTTACAATTGGCGCCGTTTGTGGGGAGAGCTTGATCCGATTGTAGGAAAAGACAAGTGCAAAAGCTGATGGCAGAGGAAGCACCATAGCAGATGGATGCTAATCCACACCAGGCAGAGTCTAGGGGCCCGCAGCATGGTAACCCGTTGGTGATCCATGAACAAAGAGGGGATCGCGAGGGAAGTGCACGAACAACCCACACGAATAGGAGTCAGTCTCGGGAGAAGAGCCATGTCTCCCATGCGAAGAACGATGGGGACATGCAGCGTGAGATTAATAGGTTAAAAAGGGAATTACACTATGAACGACGGAGGTGTACGACTCACAACTTAGGGCAGTCCTCTGAGGAGTCAGATGACACCAATTATAGACGAAGGTCTAGAACTCCGCCCAGTGAGCTTTTTTCACATGATGAGGAGCATTACCGTGGGCGGACATGTAAGAGTCCACCTCGTCAGGGCTTAGGGAACAACGCTTTGAACAAAGCGCTGAGTCAAGTTTCCAAATCACCGTTCACGCGACGCATAAAAGATGCAAGTCTTCCTCGGCGGTTCCATCAACCTACGTTCACCATTTACAATGGTCAGATGGACCCAGTGGAACATGTTAGCCATTTCAGTCAGAGAATGGCTATTCATTCTAAGGACGAGGCCCTGATGTGCATGGTTTTTCCCTCAAGCCTAGGTCCAGTGGCGATGAGGTGGTTCAACGGTTTAGGAGCAAATACTATTGACTCCTTTGAAAGGCTCATCCAAGCTTTTGGTGCTCGCTTTATTACTTGTAGGAGGGTTGTTCAGCCCTTGGGGTCGTTATTATCCATGTTTATGCGAGAGGGGGAAACCCTGAAAGCCTACTCTGACAAATATTGGGAAATGTTTAACGAGGTAGATGGAGCCAATGACAATGTGGCCATTAATACCTTCAAGGAGGGCCTTCCAACCGAGCATGATCTGAGGAGTTCGCTGACCGGCAAACCTGTTACCAGCATGCGACAGTTTATGGACTGAATTGACAAGTATAGAAGAGTAGAAGAGGATCAGATATGGGGTAGAGGAAAGTCCAAGGTAATCCCTCAAGAGATGAGGGATTTTAGGTCAGACAGATATAATAACAATCTACCTCGGAGGGACTTTGGGGGCTAGTCAGGATCTGTTAACTCCCAGGCGGTTAATGTTGTGTTTCGAGAGCCAGTACAGTGGGTTCTAGAGAAGATAAAAGACAAGCCCTACTTCAGACTGCCCAATAGAATGGCAGGAGACCCTATGAAATGTAATCAAAACTTTTACTGTCAATACCATCAGGACCATGGACACATTACCGAAGATTGCAGAAACCTGTGGGACCACTTGGAGCAGCTTGTCCAAGAAGGAAAGTTGACGCACCTGCTGCATCATTCCAGTGGCCGAGGAAGTCAGGCAGGGTCGACATTTCGGGGGGGAATGCCTCTTCAGGAGCCCCCTAGGCACAATAAATGTTATATTTGCTGCCCCAGGAGGAACAGGGTCCTATCCCTCCAGGATAATGTCTGTGTCTCATTATATGGATGGGGGCTCTGGTTCAGTGCCAAAGAAAACAAAACTGAGCGCCTCACTGGTGTTGGGTTTTTCGGATGAGGATAAGAGAGGGACCATACAACCGCATGACGATACTTTGGTGGTTACGCTTAGGATTGGGGGATATGACGTGAGAAAGGTGATGGTAGATGAAGGGAGTGTTGCCAAGGTGATGTATCCTGACCTATACAGGAGGTTGAATTTGACACATCAAGACCTAACAGCTTATAGCTCCCCTTTGGTGAGTTTCGAGGGTAGGCCGGTCATTCCGATGGGTATGATTAGATTACCAGTGCAGGCAGATTCAAATGTGGTGGAGGTGGATTTTATTGTGGTAGACGTTTTCTTTCCATATACGGCGATTTTGGGTAGGCCCTGGTTGCATACCCTGGGGGCTGTTTCTTCCACTCTTCATCAGAAGGTGAAATATCCATCAGGAGGCCAAGTGTTAGAAATATTGGGAAACTAAGCCATGGTGAGGCAGTGCATGATAGCGGCCATTCAACATCAGCCAGAAGTAGGTACATCGGCCACGGCCGAGAATGACCTATAGCAATCAAAGAATCTGAGAAACATCTTCAGCACGTCCGCCGAGGAAGCGGAGTGTGAGAATCTGGAGAGGGTGAGTGTTGGTGATGATCCAGACAAGTACTTTTAGGTTAGAGCACTGTTACCTTTGTTGGAAAAAGAGCAGTTGGTTGAGGTTCTAAGGAGAAACGCCGATGTGTTTGCATGGAATGCCTACGAAGCTCCAAGGGTTGATCTAGATTTCATCTGTCATCATTTGAATGTCAATCCCTCTGTTACACCAAGGAAACAGCCACCTCGACGTCCTTCCAGAGTACATGCCGAGGCTATCAAAGATGAGGTGACTAGGCTTAAGGAGGCAAGGGCTATCAAGGAAGTGTTTTATCCTCAGTGGTTGGCCAAACAGTAGTGGTGAGGAAGAAAAATAGAAAATGGCGAGTATGTGTTGATTTCATAGATCTTAATAGAGCTTGTCCGAAGGATCCTTTTCCTATGCCTCGTATAGATCAACTGGTAGATGCAACAGTAGCTTATCCTTGGATGAGCTTCCTAGATGCCTTTCAGGGCTATCATGAGATCCCACTGGCACTGGATGACCAGGAGAAGATCGCTTTCCTCACCCCCAATGGGAACTTTCATTACAAAGTAATGCCCTTTGGCTTGAAAAACGCAAGGTCTACTTATCAATGGATGATGACGAAGATGTTTGAGCCACAGTTAGGCAACAACATATAGGTCTATATTGATGATATGGTTGTAAAGAGCAAGGTAGTGGCAGAGCACATGACGGACCTCACCAGTACATTTGAAATTCTGAGGAAGCATAAGTTACGACTGAACGCATCCAAGTGCTCCTTTGGGGTTCGCTCTGGGAAGTTTTTGGGCTACATGGTGACCCACCGAGGAATTGAAGTGAACCCCGACCAAATTAAGGCCATAAATAGCTTGCAACCACTTCGGAATCCCAAGGAAGTTCAGAGGTTGACGGGGATGACCGCTGCGCTGAACAGATTTATATCCAGGTCAGGCGCAAACCCTTTTTCCTTTTACTCCATAAATGGAAAGGGTTCGAGTGGACTGAGGAGTGCGCTCTAGCATTTCAGCAGCTCAAGGAATATCTATCTCGGCCACCAATTATGTCCAGCCCTGAGGTGGACGAGGTTCTTTTTGCCTACTTGGCGATAGCCCCTTATGCGATCAGCTTTGTTATGATACGAGTGGACAATGGTGTACAACGACCTGTTTATTACGTGAGCAAGTCATTTCATGAGGCTGAAGTATGTTATCTGCCGTTGGAGAAAGCCATTTTGGCGATGGTACACGCTACAAGGAAGCTCCCTCATTATTTCCAAGCGCACACAGTGGTTACCCTAACTCAGTATCCGCTCAAAGCAGTACTTCGAAGTGCAGACTACACTAGCAGGGTTGCCAAATGGGGCACAATTCTAGGGGCTTTTGATATTAAGTATATGCCTCGTACTTCTGTGAAAGGTCAGGTTCTTGCCGACCTGGTGGCTGAATTTGCTGAAGGCTCTGAAGAAATTGAAGCAAGCCCACAAGGCATGGATGAAAACTCAATTGGCTTTATCTCCACACAACGTTCCTCACCCTGGAAGGTGTATGTGGATGGAGCAACAAACCAAAAGGGGTTAGGAGTGGGGCTGGTTCTAATATCTCCTGAACAGGCCATTGTTGAGAAGTCTTTAAGGTTAGGATTCTCAGCCACCAACAACGAGGCCGAGTATAAAGCTCTACTAATGGGAATGGGGATGGTTAAGAAACTGGGAGGAAAAACAGTGGAAATGTTCTCGGATTCGGCGCTGATCGTTGGCCAAGTTAAAGGGGAGTTAGAAGCTCGCGACACAAGAATGCAGGTTTACTTGAGCCAGGTTAAGCGTATGGAAGGGGATTTTGAATTCTTTGAGTTGTCCCATATCCCTAGGTGTGGGAATGCCCATGCAGACTCTTTGGCCACCCTCGCAACATCCGCGGTGATGAACTTACCTCGAGTGATTATAGTCAAACATCTAAGTGCGCCTACCCCGGTATCAGAGAGCTCACTTCAAATCAATCAAATCAGCTCGACACCTAGTTGGATGGATCCTATAATGCTCTTCCTTGAGAAAGACATATTGCCCGAGGACAGTTCAGAAGCTGAGAAGATACGAAGAAAAGCTCCTCGGTTCTGGTTGTCCGAGGACAAAAAATTGTACAAGCGCTCATTCTCTAGGCCGTACCTGCTTTGTGTGCACTCTGAAGCCTCAGAGGCACTCTTAAAAGAGCTCCATGAAGGGATTTGTGGGAGTCACACTGGAGGAAGATCTTTATCTCACCGAGCAATCACCCAAGGGTATTAGTGGTCAAGCATGCAAAAGAAAGCTCAGGAATATGTTAGGAAGTGTGATCAATGTCAAAGGTTTGCCTCAAACATCCATCAGCCAGGGGGAGTTCTTAACCCTCTGTCTAGTCCTTGGCCTTTTGCTCAGTGGGGTTTAGATATTGTTGGTCATTTCCCTAAGGCAATAAGAAATGAAAGATATCTGCTAGTTGGCGCGGATTATTTCACGAAGTGGGTCAAAACTGAGCCCCTAGCTAATATCAGAGATGTGGATGTCAAAAGGTTCGTCTGGAAGAACATCATCACACGATTTGGGGTTCCTCAAGCTCTCATTTTGAATAATGGTCTTCAATTTGATAGCAAGGCTTTCAAGAAGTATTGTTCCAACCTGGGGATAAAGAACAGATATTCCATTCCGGCTTATCCACAGGGAAATGGGCAAGCCGAGGCTGTCAACAAGGTCATAGTGAGTGGGCTTAAGAAGAGGCTAAATGATGCAAAGAGAAAATAGGTGGAAGAGCTGCCACATGTCCTTTGGACGTATCGAACGACACCCAGACGGTCAACAGGAGAAACCCCATTTTCAATGACGTATGGGGCTGAGGCCGTAATTCCACTTGAAACGGGTTTTCCCACACTAAGGACTAGCATTTTCACCTCGGATGGCAATGATGAGCTTTTGAGTAAGAATCTAGACCTGATAGACAAACGACGAGAGAATGCGATGGTTCAGTTGGCCTATTATCAACATAAGCTGAAACAGGGTTATGCTGCAAACGTAAGGCTAAAGCCGTTAACTCCAAGGGACTTGGTATTGAGAAAAGTCTTGAGAACTACCAAAAATCCAGCCTGGGGAAAGTTAGGGCCTAACTGGGAAGGACCGTATCGTATCACATCTGTAGCAGGAATAAGGGCTTACTACTTAGAAGATTTAGATGAAAAAGCTGTACTTCATCCTTGGAATGTAAATAACTTAAAGAGGTATTACTATTAATATGAACAGTTCTATTCTATTTCCCTCTTATAGTTTATCCTTAATTCTATTACTTGTGTTTCTCAAATTATTGAAGTATTAAACAGAAGCTAAGTCATGTAAGGTCTTCGGACCACAACTTGGTGGAAATTAATACACTGTCATCTTTATTGAAGTATTAAACAGAAGCTAAGTCATATAAGGTCCTCGGACCACAACTTGGTGGAAATTAATACACTGTCATCTTTATTGAAGTATTAAACAGAAGTTAAGTCATGTAAGGTCTTCGGACCACAACTTGGTGGAAATTAATACACTGTCATCTTTATTGAAGTATTAAATAGAAGCTAAGTCATGTAAGGTCCTCGGACCACAACTTGGTGGAAATTAATACACTGTTATCTTTGTTGAAGTGTTAAACAAAAAATAAGTCATGTAAGGTTCTTGGCCCACAGCTTAGTGAAAATTAATGCACAATGTGATTTTAATCAAAGTATTATACTTAAGCTAAGGTTTGACTGATTGTTTACACTACTAACTTAGTAAAAATCAGTGCTTCTTAAGTGGGATTTATGCGACTGTCATTGTAAACTAGGGCAAACTCCATGAGCATCACTTAAAACGTTTTAGGGTGTTCATTACTTCCTGGGTCTAATTGTCTGGAAGACTACCTCCAGAATAGACATTTTTTAATAAGTATGAAGCAAGCCTGAGTGGAACTGAGGAGTTCACAGTTATAGTCCATTTTGGTTCTTAATGGGCATACATAAATTTAAGTTTTCCCTTATAATGTCAGATTTTATTCCTATGTAACATGAGGTAATGCAAAAATAAAAAAAATCATGCGAAAAAGTTACGCAAGTAATGGATAAAACTAGGGCTGTCCACAGAAAACCGAGACCCGACCCACCCGCAAAAACCGTCCGATCCGGCCCGAGTACCGACCTATCCGACGCTGGTGACGATCGGCGGCGGGTCTCCGCCTCCAGAACCCGTAACCGACGGGTCGGTTGGCGGGCTTTCCTCCTCAAAATCTGAAAAACCCGAACCGATCGGAGAAAACCCATAATCCAGTAAGAAACCCAGATTCCGACAAGCAAAACCCAGATTCCGCTAGAGCAAAACCCAGATTCCAGCGAGAAAAACCCAGATTCCGGCGTTATTTGATAATTCCGGTGAGTTTTGAGATGTTTTTGGGCTAGATCTTGACTAGATCCGGCGAGATTTCGCTAGATCTAGTTGAGTTCTTGGCTAGATCCGGCGAGATTTCACCAAATCTAGTCGAGATCTTGGCTATTTCCAGCGAAAACTCAAAGGATTTGGCCGATTTTCATCATTTTCTAGCCGGATTTTCTTTATTATCCAGATCTCGACTCCGACCGAACCCGACCGCCGCTCGTTGATGTTCCAACCCGTCCGAATCGACTTCTCCGACGGTCGGCGGCGGGTTGAAAGTTTGCCCACCCGATCTGGTCGAGTCGGTTTCGGGTTGGGCACAAACCCGACCCAGACCGACCCGTGGACAGGCCTAGATAAAACCATCATGTCTCATATAAATAGGGAAAGAAAAATACACATTACAATAGAGAATATTCTTAAAGAAGAAAAAATTAAATTAAAAGAAAAATTACATCAACTATTTGTTACGTTTTATTTGAAGCTTGTGTTGTGGGACTTTGTTGATTTCTTGAGGAGGGACCCTTTTTTCTTTCTCTTGTGGAGCTTCCCCAGCTGGCAACACAGTAGAAGTCAAGTCCTGAGCAAAGCTTTGAGAGGCTTGTCCATCTTTAATTCCCTCTGCTACTTCAGTCGAGGAAGCATCCTTTACCACATCAGGGACTTCAGGCTGCTTTTGCTGATCAATAGAAGAAGGGTTCTAAATATGAGTTTCTTTGGCTGGTTCAGTAACAGCTGAGGAGGCCTCCTGTTGTTAGGAAGAAGTACCTTGAGCTCGTATGGCAGAGGGGAAATAAATATTTTTAGGCTTCCTCAGCTCTGAAGATGGCTCGACCCCAGCTAGGTTGAGAGCTTCCTCCCAAGTCTGAGCACAGTACGTCCGACATACAACTGGGACCTCAGCTCGGAAGTTATCCTCGGTCTCAGCAACACCGACGTCATACCCATGCTGTTCAGCTTCATCTTTTTCTTTAATAGCCTCAGCCCTTGCCTTTTCAGCCTCATCCCTAGCTTTTTCAGCCTGACCCTTGGGCCTTTGGGCTTCTTCCAATTGTTTTATCAGAGTTGATATATGTTCCTTGGAAGCTGCCAGCTGGTCAGTGGCCTCACGCAGACGTTTTCTCTGATCCTCAGCCTGCTTCTGAGCACCATCCAGAGCTGAATCAGCACTTTTCCGAGCACGCTCTTCCTCGGCCAGCTTCTTCTTCAGACTTTCAATATTCTGTTCTGCCATAGTGAGTGTCTGAACAGCTGTTGCTCTTTTCTTCCTCTCATCATCTATTTGCTGATAACATGCATTGGTCACCTCCTCTAGCCTGAAAATGGCTTGAACAGCCTAGAAAAAATAAAAGAGTCAGAGAGTCAATAAATTAAAAGGAGCGAGAAAAACAGTAAGGATACCATACCATGCCCAGATGCCTCTTCATATTCATGAAGATCTCATTCCTCTTCATATTTTTGAGCTCGGCCATATCCTTGGGAAGAAGAAGGGTTTCTTCCAGGGCCGAAGCAACGTGGCACCCAATTCTGCCATTGAAATCCTTGATTGAGGCGTCTTCCCTCAGGGGCTCTCCACCAAGCATGGGAGTAGGGAGCCAAGCCTTGGGCTCCAAGGACCGAATATTTTGCTTGGCCACAACTTGTCGAGATCCATGAGTTGTTTTTTGTTGCTTTGGAGCCCTTTGAACCTCATCTTCGGGAGTTGGGCGAGACCTCCCAGTCTCCACCACGTCTTTGCCTTTTTGTTCCCTCCTCCTCTTTGAATCTGTAGGTTCAACCCTCTGTGATTGAGTTGGTTGAGGAGGAGGAGGAGGGGGAAGACTAGTCTGGGCAGACTTCCCTGGTGCCCCCTTTCCCGACTTGCCTTCGATCACATCCAGCAAGCTCCTTTGGCCTTTTCTCTGAATACCCATGTTATCAAAATTCACCTTGGGAGTATGGGGTTGGTTGAAAATCTCAAACTTGTCTGCAGAATCTACTAATTTTACAACTTCTTCTTCTTCTTCCTCTCCTTCTTTCTCCTTTTCCTCTTTTACTTTTTGAGGAATGGGATGTGATGATGAAGCCCCTGCAGAGAGAGTGGCTACGGGTAATGGCTGAGCAAAAGGGGTGCCTTCAGGAATTGGGACACCCTCAGGAACGATGAATCCTTCGAAAGCTACGCTGATTCGGTGTAGCCGAGGATCCCTAGCCTTTATCACACACTTCGACGCTTGAAATGCTGTAGAGATTGGTTTGTAGCGAAGGATTATGTGAGCCGCTCTCAATTGGCCGTCAGATGGGTTCACGTACACCTCGGATCGCAGGATTCTATCCAAACTCTCTCTATTAACCAATCTAAACTGGGGCTTGGTAGCGCGTTTGTCTGCAAAATCAATAAAACAACAAGAAAATTCCGTCAGAAATGAAAATAACTTGAATTGAAGAGTATAAGCTAACGGGTAGAAGTGTATAGCCTAAGAACCCCACCTGGTGTTCCCTCTTGGGTTGGACAAGGTAAACCATCATGCCATGCCCTAGAAAAGACGAGAAAGTCATCTTTTAGGCCCTTGTTTAATGTAGGGAGACACTGGATTAACCTTACTTCAGGGTACCTAGACCTAAGATAGTATCCCTGGCCCTGCAATTGATGAAGATTATATACCCAGTTCATATCGTTGTGGGTAAGGCCTAAATTCATTATTGCATTAAGGGCTTCTATACTCCCTAGCACCTTGAACATGTTGGGGGCGCACTGTGTGGGGGACAATCTGAAGAACCTAAGATAACTCCTAGTGAGACTATCCATCGGAATGGTCATCCCTCCCTCTATGAAAGCGATCATAGGGATGACTACTTCCCCTGTTTTTCTATCATCATACCACGTTTCTGGGGAAGCATATCTCATGCCCACCGTGGAGGGAATTCTATACTTGGCTCTAAATTCCTCTATTTGCTCCTCGGAATCAACTAGATACTTAAACCTACCCATTTCTTAAGAATCGTAAAGAAAAATTAGCGAAGAGGATTGAAGACTGAGGAAGGTTAAAGAAACTTACAGGTGTGAAAAATGAGCACCTCGGACAGACTTCTGGTATTTATGAGAGCGTGGAGAAGAAAGAAAGGGGACAGGTTCAATGAATACCCGCTAAGATTGTGAGATTTTTTGTAACTGAAAAGAAATTTGATTTGAAAAGCTCTTTATAGGGGCGCAGAAATCGTAAGCAGGAAAAGCCCGCTCATAAATATCAAAGGCCCCCCACCATTGGATTCGCATCCTGCTGAAACGTGGAGGACAAAGAAGCCGCCATCATTTAATAATGGCATGCTCCTGACGCCGAAACGTTAGGAGCGTGTCTTGGGCAAATGGAAAGGCGTTCTAAAATTCAGAAAAATCCAACAAAGGAGGTAGAGGCGTGATATCAAAATCTCCCTTTTCCGAGGTGACAAAAAGTGAGATTTTGAGGGGCTATTGTAGGGCCAGTTGCCCAAAAAGGTAATAGAGAATTCATAGGAAGTGGGCCTGTGGCCCAACGGCCCAGTCCGAGAACACTCACATGTCCAAGGATGGATAAAGAGAGCCATTTTGAGAATAACACAAGACAAAGAGACGTAAGTCGTACATAATGGCCCAAACCACGTCCGAGGATAAGATTCATTGCTCAAACCAACGTCCGAGGTGGATGTAACTTTTCTAATAGTAAAGGAACTTCACAAAATTACATACAAACTAACTAATGAATATTGAACGAAGAAGGAACTGGGAAAGGTAACAAATATCTCCTAAAAGCTGCTACCTCCACATTAAATGCTTCCTAGCTAACTCTCTGGCCGCATTAATGTGGAGGTGATACTTGAACAGTAACCCAGCAGTCTTATGACCACTGAGCAGAGGTTCCAAGAAGTGCCGGATAGGACAGAAAGAAATTCCCAGAATGGAACCTAAACGTGTACGGTGAAAGCAGGATAAAGAAGGTAGTATATAACGTGAAATCGGAGTACTCTAAAGAGAACTTTGAGAGAAAAGAAAAAGAGAGAGGAAAAGAATCTAGAGAGATATACACTAAAAACCTAGCCGAGGAGAAGAGAGCAAGGGTTTTTTCTTTTATTTAAGTTGAAGTTCCTTTTGCTGCACAAGAACGATGACTTTTTCCACTCACTGAAACTAGTTCTTACACCCATTCTCTAGAAATTTTATTGTTTGGGCTTGTTGAGCTCGAATCTCATCCCTCTTTTGGATCCAATACAATTTGAGTCCTTACATATAGTATGTATAATTGTTTTTTTTTAAAATAAAAATTATAGCCTTTAAAGTTTATCAAATTGTGATTTTTATCCTTTTAAGTTTTATTTTTGTTATTTTCGAACCAAAAGTTCACATTTATTGTCAATAGTCCTTTTTTCCATTCCCTTAATATAGTTGATATTAAGTCAAATTAAAAAAAAAAAAAAAAAATTTATAATTCTAGCTTTTTCCCTAAATTTTTTTTATACACTGTATTTTTACTTAAAAGAAAAATGTTAGTCAGACCTCTTTCTCTCAGCCTCTTTTTTTCTAAACTTGCCCTATATGATCGTTATGTGCGGTGATAGAAGATAAGTGGTAATGTCTAGCTCTAGATGGTCCGAGATGGTGTTCTAGATTGAGGTTTGATGATGCCTTGTGTTGGAATGGAGCTCTGGATTTGTGTAGGTGAGGAGTTTGGGTTTTTTTTAGTGTGTGGAGGTTGGTAAAATTTTGGGTGTTGCAGGTCTGATGCTTGGAGTGGGTGGGTTCTTGTGAGGGGATATTTGTTATGATTGTGAAGATCTAAGAGATTGCTAGATACGTGTTGGTATCTTTTTAAAGAAGAAAAGGGAGGGCAGAGACAGTTTTGCTATGGGAGAATTTGTGATTCTGCGATGGTGGCTTAATTAAGAGTCCAAGTGTTGTGGTTTGATTTTTATATTTATAATTCCTGGTTGATTATTATTAGGGTAAATTTCAGAAACCTACCCCAAGATTTGAGGAAATACCAAACACGTCCAAAAGCTGTTGAAAATGACCAATTTGCTCCTTAAAACAGACGGTGTGTACTGCCATTTGTTCACTCTCTCCAAACGATATTTTTCCCATGTTCTCTGTTTGTTCACTTTCTTCTTCGCGCCATAACATAAACACCTCTCTCTGAAACTTAAACCAGTCCAAAAGATATACACAACATGTATTTTGAGAAAGATTACAGAAAAAAAAAATCACTAAATGAGTACCCATTTTTCAAATCAAAACCATACATTCTCATTAGGAAAAATAAAAATTTACATTACATTTCAAAAACAAAAATCCTCCCTTCATCAAACCAAGATCAACCTAATTAGATTCAATATCACACAAGGAAATCAAACAGACCCATTTACATCACACCTCAAACAGATCTAAAAAATAAAATAAAATTCAAAACAAAACCCAGACCCATTGGTGAGCATTGCATGACCCAGCAACCGCCGGCCACCACAACAACACCCATCACTGCCCACCCATCGATTTCAAACCCAAACTGTTCCTACCATAAAACATCACATGATTCACACCTCAAACCCAAAAAAACCCCAAATTATTTATAATAATAATTAAAAAAAAAAAAAAAAAAAACCCACTGTTGAGCATCGTGTGACCCAACCACTGTCCACCACGGCACCACCTATCTTCCTCAAACCCAAACCGTTCCAACCAAACATCACATGATTCACACCTCAGACCTAAACAAAACCCAAATAAATAAATAAACCCATACCCATAACGGCAGCTCCACCAAACTGACCTTGCAACCACTGTCTCCACTCATCATGACCCAACAATCGCCATCTACAATTCATCATGATTTGCAACCCAACCACAAAGCTTTTAACGGTAGAGTATGGCGTGAGATTTGTGATTAAACCGGCTTTGAAACCATTCCGGTGGAGGAGTTGTTGGTCTCGAGTCTAAAATTTTGGCTTTGAACTTGAGAGAGATTTTTTGGTGTGAAGAAGAGAGAGATTTTATGGGCGTGAAGGAGAGAGAGATTCTTTGGCATTATTCGTGAAGAAGAGAGAAAGAAAATTTGGTTTGACATATGGTGCTCACGCCGTTTGTTTTAAGGAACAAATTGGTCATTTTTAACAACTCTTGGACATATTTAGTATTTCCTCAAACCTCAGGGTAGGTTTCTAGAATTTACCCTTATTATTATTTGATGGGATCTGGTTCACTATTGTTGATGGAGCTTGATTTATTTATTTTTTGTACTTTAGATTCTATTTTTTTTAGTTAAAAGAAATTTTAGTATTAATCTTTTTTTTTAACAGGGACGTTGGATAAAATTACTAATAGTGACAGCAAACGTAAACTTAACCGATGAAAAAAGCAGAAATAAAACTTACTGAATAAAAATGACATTCCCAAATTTAAATGGGGTAATTTGTATTTTTTTTATTGAACTGTCCTGTATACTAGACACTAGAGTTGAGAACATTTAAAAATCACAACCCGTAGGAGCTCTTTGGTGCTGTGAATATCAGTTACACATCTTGTTCCATGAGCTCTGGGGCCTGTCTTCTTCCTGCTTGTAATCAAAAACTGATATTGGGAAATTTATTTATTTATTTCTTTTCTTTTTGTTCTATTTTTTTCCGAATACTAAACACCAAAGAGAAATTCTTCTCCCATTTAGAATTGGTGCCCCCACCCAACCAAAAGATTAAACAAAAAACAGAGTAGAAGAAGAAGATACAAAAGGGGGGCTATATAGCCAACCATAGCATCCGCAGAAAGCTATAACTTAACTCACACAACCGGAGGCTGAACTCAATAACCTAGTTATTACCCTCATTACATCAAACCTAGAAAAGAAAATGCATGACACAGCAAAAAGGCATGTATGTATAACTAAGCACTTGACATGAACTGTTCACAAAGCTGTTGTCGCCCCTGAAATTATCATTCACATCTATTGCTTTTTTTTTTTTTTTGGTTTCTCACAATGTTTCTTCAAAGCTTTCAACCAGAGATTAATCACTGTTCACGACGGATGGGCCCATAGCAGAGTAAATCGCTGGCCCAGGGAGTTTTTTTCAAAGTGCTTTTGCCCGGAGATTCACATCTATTGCATTTGCATACAATGGATGCACAAAATAATTCCTCTTTTTCAGCCCTTCCACATTGACTCCACAGATTCCTGGCAAATTTCATTCACCAACACTTTGAATAGCCAGTTGCAGCTCAACCAGCATTACCACTAAACAATTCCTGACAACTTCAAAACAAGCCCAACCCCCACCGAAAGTGATAATGCACAACCAAAACAAACAAATAAAAAAGTGAAAAGAAAATAAACATTAAGACAGATTTCCCTAGAGATTTACACCACCAGCGGATTTCCAGTTCCCTCAACTTTAGTGCATTTTTAAAAAGCCCTCCCAAAGGGCACTAAAAGAAAGCAAAATAGCTGAAACTGCATGAATTTTGTGTTTAATAATGCTGTAATAGAATGCCACATACAATTAGAATATCAACTTAAGAGACTAAAGAAAGAAAATAGCTAAGACTGCATAAGGCTGTTGATTTTACAAAAGATGAGAAGAAATAAAAAATGCTAGATTCTTCTCAATCTTTGAGCATACATACAGATAAAGAAAAAATAATTACGTGAAGGAACACACTCAACTGGATATATTCCATCTAGGATTGACACATCATTACATAAGCTGGGGTGAATAGATTTACCTTCTCAAGTAGATATTAGCACATAACTTATTGAAATGCTGTGTGTAAATTAATCACCAGACTAAGCCCTTTCTTCGTCTAAACCTGTCAACACGGTCAGTGCTCATACGAGACTTTTCAGGCTTGTTTGATTTTCTGGACTTCTCAAGTCGGCTATCTAAACTGTTTCTAGAAACTTCTGGAACATCTGAACTTAACTCAAACGTATCTGCAGTTCCAGTTTCAGATGCTTTGCTCTGATTATCAGATTCTACTGTAGGTTTTTTAGAACCAGTTGTGGTTGCTTTTGATTTGCTAATGGTCTGTACATATTTCTTTAGATGTTTAATGAATTCTGGGTAAAGCTCAAGATTGCAATGTCCACCTCCACTTAACCACAAGGGTTCATACTTTTCCTTGCAAAGCTCCCAAAGCTGCTTCCCATGGGACCAATCCACAACTTCATCAGCAGTCCCCTGAACAGAGAACATAATATGTTTATTATAGATTTCTGTAAGATAACTTTGGGAAAGATAAAAGGATTTTGGAATGTTTCTACTGGAAAGGGCAAGGAGTAGAGGGCAATGTGATCACTTGGTGGAACAAAATCACATTTAAAAAGCTATCCTGGCCAAATCTTAACATGAACATGATAATTTTTTTTTTTTGATAGGTAAGAAATAGTATAATAAAAAACTGCTAGATGAACATGATAAATTGAATTAAGCTTTCTTAATTTTTTATTTTTTGGATAAATAACAAATTTAATTAAGACAAAAAAGGCATAGCCCAAATTTCCAAAATAAAAAGGCATAACCCAAGTACACACGAATTATACAATAGGTACACTCACAATTAAACTTCAGAATTGAAAAAATCAACAAAATTTAATAAGTTAGAAAGAGAAAAAATCCTGACGTAATCATCCATTCAAACGAGGATCAAAACATCAATTTCAGATTTAATAGTCCACTCACAGCCCTTAACGCTTCTACAATTCCTTTCCTGCCAAATGCACCACAAAAAATCAGTAAGGAATCGCCTTCCAAATTTCTATGCACCTATGTTAACCAAAACTGCCTTGCCAACATTTTAACATATCTATTACTCCTTTAGGCATAACCCCCTGAACCCCAAACAGGCTAAAACCCACAGTTCACAGGACCACAGCTCTATGATCATAATACAACTATCTCCCCATTCCTTTTGCATGCACAATAATAAGTTACCACAATTATGTTTCTTTTCCCCAATTTTTCTATTGTTAAGATTCTCCTTAATGCTGCAGTCCACAGAAGAACACAACTCTTGTAAAGACCTTAGGATTTCAAATGCTTTTCAAGGGAAAAATCACTTCTCCTTTAGGAACTAAAAGCTTTGTAGTAGAATTCAACCTCAAACACCTTTGTTTAGATGGGGTCCAATAAAGCTTATCCTTTCCACTATCGCTCACTGAAGTTGGGTAAATCATATCCAAGAAAGACAATAAGGAATAAGGATCCACTCCCAGTCTAGAACTCTTGCAATAAAATTCAAAGCAAAATATACAGTGTCATTACAAAACTGCATACAATCCACTACTAAAGCTAACCTATTCCGTGTCAGGCAAAACAGTTTTGGGACAGCCTCCTTTAAAGGGATATCACCGTGCCATTTATCGTACCAAAATTTAAGTTTGGTCCTGTCACCCACTCCACACTTAATGAAACACAAAAAGTTTTTCCAATCTCTCTCTATGTATTTACATAGACAAACACTGTAAGGCCCATTAAAAACAGTAGTAGACCATCCACTTCAAAAACTTCCATATTTCTTCTATAAACCTCTCTCCATGCCAAATCTCCACAACCACTTCCCAAAAGAGCTTGATTAAACAATTCAGATTCCTGATGGACAATCCTCCACTTTGAAGAGGCTTACATGTTTTATTCCAATTAATTAAATGGAATTTAGAGTCCTCAACTAAACATCTTCATAAAAAATCTTGCTGTAAATTTTCAATGTGATGTGCCACATCTATTTTGATAGGAAAAAGAGAGAAAATTAGTGGGTAAGTTTGAAAGAGCGCTTTTGATTAAGGTAATCCTAACTCCGTTTTAAGAGATAAAGCCGCTTCCTTCCTGCCTGTCTTCTTTCCATCTTCTCCAATATGGTATTCCTAATGATCTTTGCTTTGAATTTAGCACCCAAAGGAAGGCCTAGATATTACATTGGCAAATACGACACTTCTAACCCCATAATATACGCCAACTCTTCCAAATGATGCACATCCCCAACTGGTACCAACTCTGACTTGCCCATGTTAACCTTTAGACCAGAGACAGCTTCAACCCAAATAAAGACAAACATTAAATACAAATCTGATTCAGGTTAGCCTCACCATCAATTTGTCATCAGCAAAGAGTGAATGAGAAATCATCAATAAATTACTGTCCAAGTTGCCACTGTAAAACCAGATTAATATCTTCCTTCTATTGCTTTGTCCATCATCACATTAAAGGCCTCCATAATAATAACAAAAAACAGGGGATAGAGGCTCTCCTAGGCATAGCCCTCTAGAAATGTCCTTCATGCTTGATTTATGATGAAAAATTATTCTCCTCCCACGTGATAAAAGAATCATAAAGGATCCATTTATTAGCTCAATACATCTATGAAAAGCTTGGCAGATTCAGATGGATTTAAACTGTTATTTTTTTCATTGATTCAGACTAACTAATATAGTTCATTCACAACTCAGGAGGAAAGCTTCATGCTATGTCAAACTTCTCACAAAGACGGTTAAAGAGTTCCTATAATTTCTTCTCTTAAAGATTAGCACATGCTATCTCTATATTCCTCATCTGACTAAGAAAGCATTCTAATACCAAAGAAATATCATGTAGGAGTGATAAGTCCCACATCGGGCATTTACTAGGTAGATTTAGGCTTTATTAACAACTATAAAGAGCTTCAATTGTGACGAGTTCTTTTGAAGTATAATGCAGATGTGGCTAACCCTTTTTCCTAGGGTTTAGATTGCATATTGCATTTTCTTATTATATGTGAGTTTGACAAATCCACCATGAAATTGCATTTTCTTATTATATCCTCCATGTTTGAAAATTTTTAAGAAGATCAAAATCAATAGCTATATCAACAATTAAATATTTAAATTTCAAGTTTTTGTAGTCTAAAATTATGCATAAAAAATACATTTATGGATTGAATAGTAATTAACATCCGATTTGAACAAAATTTGACATGCACGTTAATAATATAAAGAACATGCAATCCAATGGTTAAATTTTCAAAATATACAACCATGTTAATTGTTTAGTGGGAGTTTGAAGTGTTTCTCTCCAAACTAATTTGTAGAGAAACTTTGTCCTATCATTTAATTTTAGTTCAGTTACCAAAACCATCAAGGTCCATAAATATAATCCCATACTCACATCCAGCCACATGCACCCACCCACACTTAAAGAGATCAAGAAGAATATGGCGGTTATGATGAAGAGCAAGAAGAAAATGAAAATGAAATTTGAAGTAAATATGACTTACATGTATAACAAGAACAGGACAGTTTACCATGCCAATTTTGTCAATATTCTGAAAGGAAAAATAAATTACATTAGTCCATCTACCAAATGGAACGACATGAGGAATAGAATCAATGGTAAGAAAATACCTTAAAAATATCAAACCAGAATGTTCTTTTAACTGGGTACAGTACTCTCAGCCCGGACAAAATTGGGCTATGTAAAACCACTCCTCTCAAGTTTGGTATTCTTGAAGCAAGATCAAGGGTGGGGCCGCTACCAACAGACTGACCATATAATATTAATTGTTCATCTTTAACATCATACTGCTCCTTAAGGCATTTATATGCTGCATCAATGTCAGCATACGTATTACATTCAGATGGCTGTTTCAAAAGAAAAGGAGTGACTGTTAGATTATGACCATCAAGTAAAATAACAATATCCATAAAAAATCTCTGAAATATGTGCTGATCCAGGGTCATTCAAGCACAGTATCTGCCAAGGAATTAATGTTAATAATGAGATCCCCATAGAATAATAAATGCATCAAACTGCAGTCTACCTTTTTGCCTCAACAACCGAAGGATCTAGATATTGCTTAGGTGCTGACCCTAGTTAGTGCTAAACAAATACTTAACTCACCCTTTCACTGCCAAAAATTGAAGTATTAATCACAGAATAGTTGATATGCAGTATCATATGAATTGACAGCCAAAAAAGGATTTCAAGTTATTGCCATGTTCTTGAGAATTTTTACAAGTGTTGGTATGCCTTTGTGTGCAAATAATTCTAAAAGCATAATCGTCACAGTCAATGTGTTTTCTCCTAAGCCAGGTGAAATAGCCCATAAACTTAATTTGACATTAACATTAACATTTAACACTTAGGAATTTAGATTGTTTGATAATTGATCTACAAGAAACATGAAGCAATTATTATTCGGAGAAATATAATTCTCCATGAGGCTTCTATTCTGTGAAAATGGAATATACCAATAAAATATGCATCATGATGATAAGCTACATCCTTTATCAAAGAACTTTGGAGAATGCTTTTAATCATACATGCAGTAATGCTTAAAGATCCATTATTCACTTATTAGAAACATCTCAAAATACTTTAGTACATTCATGATTGGTAAATGAGTTAGTTACTTATTCATGGACCAGAAAGAACAGAAAATTGAACAAATATATAGATGAAAAACTTCTATTCGAAGCCAATGTAATGCATTGGTAGGGAGGTCTAGCGCTCAACCCATGGGAGGTGTTAGTTAAACTACCTCCCATTTGGTAGCCTAATAATTTTTTTTTTTTTTTTTAAATTTATAAATCCAAGAGAAAAAAACAAAAAAACAAAAAAACAAATAAATGAATGATTTTATCTGAATACAACTTGAGAAAGATGCGTTAGACCCAAAAAGTCAAATCAAAATATATTTAGTCAGCACACATTAAAATGTACACATACTCAGTAATTTCAACAAATTTCTAAGTACATGTCAAGGTCATACTTCTTACATGTCCCTGGGACTTCGTAGAAGAGGTTAAAAGGTGTGGTGGGTAGGGTCCTAGTTGCATACTATACTTGAACCAACATTACATATACTCATTACATAATACACATTAGTGCTTCATTTGTTTTGACCCAAAAAAAAAAAAAACATTTTTTCTGGAAAATGATTAGTTTTCCAGTGTTTGTTTAAGACACTGAAAATGGGCTAGAAAACACTTTTCTATTGTTTGACTAGCATAAAAAATCCTAAATATTTCTTGTAATTCCAAGTAATTATAAGAACAAAAACTTTCATTCACAAAAACAGATCCCAAACAGGAAAAAAATTTCTATTTATGGGCTATTTGGGAGCCTCAAACATATCCAAAATTTGGTATCTACATAAAATAATCAGTACAAAAGTGACTGATTTTTTATCAAAGAAAGTCATTTGGAAGAAAAAAAAGTCAGTCAAAACCAGTCGACAGTCGATCAACTATCAACCTGTGGAGAGAGAGCTAAGAGAGAGAAGTTACCCTTCTAGTGGGTACGTTTTCCATTGACCACAGAATATTTTTTCTGTTGACTTGCATTTTCCACATACCAGAAACCAAAAAATACAGAAATTTCTGATTAAACAAATGGAGCATCAAAATACTTTTTATATGACATAATTGTTATACATTACATATGTTTGCATGTCTAGGAATCTAGGATTGGTCAGGCTATATGGTCAATGTCAGAAATTCTTGTCACATGACTTCTAAAATTCAGCCTACTCAAAACTTGAGTTTCAATCTTTCTTATTTATTTGTTTAAAATCATCAAAAATAGAAGTCTAGCAATGTCAAAAAGGTACAAAACCTAACACTTAGTTCAGAGTTTTTATTTTGAATAAAAATCAGGATATCTAAGTGCTCTAAAAAACAGACACCTACACGAAATTATGGACTTGCAAGAGTTAATATAAGCAAATAATAAACATTTTTTCCCATTTCCATCAAACTAGCATTAGAGAAGCTACGCATCCAACCTTTCCAGTTGATTGTCCATAACCAGAGTAATCATACCTGCACAAAACAAAGAAGCAAGGGTCACTAAACTAATCCAATGGTGATTATAATATCAGAGTTGTAGAAAGATATACTAGTATCAAAAAGTAGTGTACTTCACTTCTTCTATTTTACTTTCAGATTCTTTAATTAGTAGAAGAGATATTTATCTGTATCTTCATGCTTATGTAGCTCTAACAAAACTAACAATTTTTCTCCATATCATTTGAAGATCAAACAAGACAGAACACTTGGATGTGATGCACACATGCACTGTTGAGAAACAAACTCAAATGAGCATAGTTCTCACAAAATGAAACTTTATGAAATGAACCTAGTTAACCCCAGCCAAAAGAGAGTGCTGACAAAACCAGACATGAACAAAAATACAAATAAATACCATGTCCTCGGTCAAAACAGAATTTGAGCAGTTTCCCACTTCTCCTACTTCTTTGCCCATGTGATGCAAGGGAATTCAAGTAAATTCAAATTTCTGAAAATAATTTTTTTAAAACTATACTATAGAATTGACTGTGTCCAGGAATCAGCCTCTTCAAAAAAAAATTGGAGGTAAGCCTACTTACCATGACCTCTCCCAAACCCCGCAAAATGTGAGAGCTTTGTGCATTAGGTACAACTTTTTTTATACTGTAGATTTGACTACGAGAGAACTAGTAGTAAGATATAAACATCTAAGTAACTGTTATTATTTCAGCCCTGATAATGGGTGTCATATTACTGATGTCATTAATATTAATTAATTTTATCTAATGAAAAAATAGGATTTTCTTTTCTTTTCTTTTCAGTCCTTGGAGAAAGTAGAATATATGTGAATGCACCATGTGGCCATGCTACCAGAAAATTTTATTTCAGCTTTTATATGGCAGACCCAAAGATGAAAAAACCAAAAGGATTAGGGTGCTAAGACTTGGTAGTAGAAGATCATGAGTTGACCATTATTTCATTTGATGTAACTCAACGAATATGTATACTTACATATACATATGCAGACAAGCATTCTTATACATACATACGTACAAACATGTTTTTTTTTTTTTAATAAGGCATACGAACATGTTGAATTGGGGTTATATGCAAACCACCTCATTTATTTTCTACTTTTTTTTCATAAGTAACAAAATTTATCAATAAAGAGACACTATCTTATCTACAGTAGATGTATAAATCATGTAATCTATTATGAGTAGTATTTGTACTAAACCTATTAGTATAAATATTAAGCATATGTGTAGCATAATTTAATTTAACCCAAACAAACACACATTTCAAGAATTAACATAGTATCAAAAAAATAAATAAATAAAAACCTTCCGCTGCCAACTTTAGCATTCTTCAGCCAACAATGGCATCACTCATTGCTCGTGATCAACCAATCTGGTAACCATGTCTGACTACCACCATCATGCAATGAAATAAGCCCCCCAACACTCAGACGACTGGGTAGATACTATGAAGTATTAGCTATATGGTTCCATTGAGCACCTAAAAGCGCGCCCAGTTTCCAAGGGTTACATTCAGGCTTGGGGTGGATGATTCATAGTCATTTTCTCCTGTAGCTAAAATTTCTTCAATTCAGTTTCTGATATCCTTGGGTGCTAATCTTGGTTGGGCATTGTTTTAGTTGGATTTTAAAAATGCCTTCGTACATAGTGATTTGTGGGAGAAATATACATGGAGCAACCACTGGGGTTTGTTGTTCAGGAGGAATCTAATAAGGTGTGCAGATTACGTAAAGCTATCTATGGCCTTAACCAGCCTCCTTGAACTTGGTTTGGTAACTTTAGTGACACAGTAATCAAGGTTGGACTTAACCGTTGCCAGTCCAATCATTCAATCTTCTCTTTCATTTTTAAGAACAAAAAGATTTTCTTAAAAGTCTACATTGATTATATAAGTCTCACTAGTGATAATAAGAAGGGGACACAGGAGTTAAAGGAGTTCATCCAAAGTTCGTTTTGAACTAAGGATCTAGGCAACCTACATTATTTCCTGGGCTAAGGACCTACGAAACCTACATTACTTGTTGGGATTTGAGGTAGCCTGATCTAAGGAAAGAATTAGTTTGTCGCAGAGGAAATATGTGTTGGATATTTTGGGAAAAACTAGACTGTCAAATTCTAAACCTGCAGAAACTCCTACGGATACCAATCTTAAATTGCATGTGAATCAAGGGAAGTTATTATCGAATCCTGAAAACATTGTCACTTGGTTGGCAAGTTGAATTTTCTCACCATTACTGTCCATATCGTTTTAAATGAGTGTTGTAAGCCAATATATGAAAGATCCTCGTCATCCACATTGGGAGGCAATTCTTCAAGTAGTGAAGTATTTGAAAGCACATCTTGACCGAGTAGAAGCATTTACAGCTTCATATTGGAACTTTAAATTTAGTTATCATACCCGATGTGGTGGAATAGAATTTTAAATGACAGCAAATTGTACTTTGTACTTCTTCAGATTCAAGAAAACTAAATTTGAACCATGAAATGGATCCTCTCCATTTTAAGACAAATGGAAAGAATCCTGATCCAGTCAATATCTGCAACCCATAAAGTTCCTATAGTTATTTTTCTTTGACTGCCTATTCTTGATGAATATCACAAAATTCAATGAAAGTATCTCTTCATTCTTCTAGTTGGGCATCCATTGTCTCAGTGGAACAGATATAGTTTTTTTTACCTAATTTTCAGCAATTGGAAGACATGTCCTGTTATATGAGGAATAACATTGAATGATATCGACAAATTGACAATATGCCCAGATATCCTTAATTTTAATTATAACATCTACCCTGCCATGCTACTGGATTCCATCATATACCCTCTCCATGAACTAAAGTTGCCAACAAAATCATCATTTTTCGATTTCAGTTCTCAGAAATACTATGAGTATACTTGTTGACAACAAAATTAATCATTTCCTGATCTAACTCTTGCCCTTTAAATTTCTCAATTTCCTGTGACATTCATTTATTTAGAAACTTCCTAAAATCCTTTTATCAAAGCAGAACCATCAGACTTAAGCTTACACGCGAAACACCATACTATGTGCTATAGGAAAGAAATATTAATCATTTACAGCACTGCTTACATCCAAAACCACTATCACACCAAAAATTTGAGAAAGGAGACAAACCCAATTGCACTGTCATGAAAATTTCACCATACTAAGCAACACCCATCAAATTTTAGACACAATAATTCCAAACAAAACTCAAGGCAGTGACAAAACACCAAAAACCCAGATAATATATCCATAAACTAAACCTCAAAAACCCGAAGTTAAGCTCAAAAAGTAGTCTTACCCCATGAGATTGACACGAAGTCGATTGCTAAGTTCAAAGAAAAGCTCAAACATCTGACCCAAATCAGCAGCATTTCCATGAGAGTAAAGCAGAGTAGCGGAAGGCTTGTGGTGCTTAACATGAATAGCTACGATATCGTTGCCTTTTCTGGTCCGAAGCTTGAGTACTTCCACGTTGTTTTTCCTAGGAACCTCAGGAATAAAGAAGCGAACAGGTTGAGTTTCCAACGACGACGTGTCGTCTTCTGAGATCAGAGTGTAAGACGGTGGGGTCGGAGGGAAGAAAGCGAACTTGGCCGCGATCGACGACGTGACTCCGCCCATTCTGTTGTTATCATCGACGGAAACAGACTCATACAAGCCTTTAAAGCCCCTCTTTTTTCTCAGATCAGAAAGGAAAGGAAAGTTGAGAGAAGAGAAAGACGACAAAAGGTGAGGATATGGTGGCGCGTGGAAGTTGGTGGTGGCGCGTCAAAGGACAGGAGCGTGTCAAAGTTCGCCGTGGAAACTCATATTTTTAAAGGTTTAAAAAGAGTTTTATAATGGGAGAGAGAAGTGAGGGACTGTTCAGTGGGTATTGTCGCCTGACGGCGACTTTTATATGATTTGTCTGTGTTTAAATACTTGTATTATGGAGGCAAAAGCTGTGTATTTGCATAAGAATTAGAAGATTGAAAAATGTTTAGTTGTATATAACTAACTATTTGTGACTTTTGGATACCGAGGCGGTCATATCATACTAATAACGAGTTTGCTTTTCTTTGATTGAGATTAGATTTGACAAATTAAAATTAGGAGAATTTTAAAATAGCATTTTAGTAATGTATATGTTTAGGGTATACAATAACAATATAAAAAAGTAACTAATTTTCTTTACAACTTTTTCAATTTTCATAAAAGTTTTCTCAAATAAATTATTAATGTAAGGTCCGTTTGAATGGAGGAGGAGAGAGGAAAAGTAGAGTAGATTTAGCACAAAATTAGCTTATTTTTAGTCAACTCTACTCTACTCCCACTCCTTCCTCCCTCCATCCAAACAGGTCATAAGTCTTAAGACAATGACCAAGACGCCCTTAACAACCAAAACTCCTCATAAGACATGTACATCACCAAGCATCAAGGGTCCTCTGGCCCAAATGCACCACTCATCAAACACAATTGTTTAATCGTTCAAGATTCCACCATCCAACATCAAGGCCCTTCTAGCCAAGCTCATTGGACTAAGATGTTAAGTCATCCAACAAGTATCATGGGCAGCCTTCAACATGAGTCGCCTAACCCTCCATCCACTTGTCCACCCCTTGAACGATTGCATACCGATGAAAGTACACTCACAAAAACCTCCAAACTTCAGGCATGAGATATCCACCCTGCAACCCATATTCTCAAGTTATGGGCATAAAATCCAAGAATCTCGCTACCATTAACTCTAAACATTCAATCATGCCCCTACTAAGGAAATGGCAAAAATCATGGAAGCCGGTCTATATAAATACGAGACCCCTCCATTCTAAAGTATGAGTGAAAAAAAGCTAACTCTAGTCATTTGAGTTCAAGCTTGGGTTTGACATTAAGCATCGAAAAAACTTAAGTCGGCACCACATTGGTGACCTTCGATAGTGTAATTCTTTTTTGCAAGTCTTTCAAAGCTTTTGTTTGCTAGATTAGCTCACTAATTTTCTTTGATTCATCAAATGAATTGATACATTTAATAACACATGTTGATATAAATTTTGAAGATTTTATCAATCAAACACATTTGGTATTAGGGATTTGAAAAGGTCACTTAATGGGTTAAAGAAGATTCCTCTAAGATTTGAAAAAACATATTACACCTAATTATTTCAAATTTACTTATTAATAGAAACAAAAATATTTGATTTTATATTCTACTAGCCTTTTCACACAGTATGCGCATCCTATATAGGCTTATATATATATATATATATACATATATATTCCAAACAAAAGAAAATGATAAACTTTAAAAATAAGCAGTAACTGTAAATTCTTTTTTGAACATGACGGGAAAAAAAATTCTAAATTTTAGGAATTCTCTTTTTGAATTCAAAATGAAATTTGTTATTTGACATTTAGGACACTATTTATAAATGAAGTTACCCTTTATTAATGAGGGTATTTTTGAACCACATAAAAATTTAGTTGAAAGAGGGGAATCCTCTTTATATATATATATATATAAAAGCTTTCTTATTCAATTTTTTAAAATTAAAAAAACAACTTTGGCTTCTTTTGTGTGTGTGTGTGTGGAGGTTGTTAGTGGGAGTAGATTTAATGGGAAATTTTATATTTCTCAATTCATCTTTATGACCTTAACTTCTTTGATTTTTAAATTACTTTCAATTAGGTAAAATATTATTTGTTGAGATATAAAAAAGTGGAAACTAAATAATACTATTCCAAGTATATATATTTTTATTCTATTCAAGTCATTTAAAATAAAAATTCCAACTCAAATAATTCTCTTAAACACTTCTATCTGAAAAATTTTGTATGACGGTTAAATTTCTCCTCTACGTAGGAGTTCTCTCTCTCGTTCAACGAGTCTTTTCTCTCCCTTAGGACAATCCTAAGGGTTTGCATTTTCCTTTTTCCTTTTCCACATTATCATGGCAATCGATGTGATAAACAGTTTAGAGAATATGAAGTTAACCATAGAAGAAGAAGAAGTGATCACGGTGTCAAACAAAGGTCGTAAGGATGAGATAAAGAGCTGTAGTCAGAGTCTGATTGGAAAGTTTCTTATGTGCAAACCTTTCAATAAAAGAGCGACACAAAATACTTCGAGGAAAGCATGGGGTCTTGATGAAGGGGTCCAAATTATGGAGGTGGGATCAAATCTATTTCAATTCAAATTTCAAAATGAATTTGATATGGAGAGGGTTTTTAGGGGAGGTCTATGGACTTTTGACAACTAGGTGCTCATGTTGCGTAGGTGAAAAAAAGGAATGATAACAAGCAATGGGAAGTTTAAATCGACATCTCTACGGGTCCAGATCTGGGGGGCGCCCTTTGATATGTTTTCTCCTAAGGTAGCAATGGAAGTAGGAAGTAGGAAGCGGGATGAGAGTGGTGGAAGAAGTTGAGAAGAGGCAGAAACAAGAGGCTCAAAGTCTTTTTATGAGAGTCAAAGTATCTTTTCCAATCTCAAAACCAATCCAGAGAG
The DNA here is from genome assembly GCA_023621385.1 of Quercus gilva. Lineage (NCBI taxonomy): Eukaryota > Viridiplantae > Streptophyta > Magnoliopsida > Fagales > Fagaceae > Quercus > Quercus gilva. The sequence goes on along the minus strand of CM042474.1, from coordinate 50,451,627 downwards.
GGCGTTATGTTGTAGGGTCAGATGGGTTTGTACTTGGGTTACGTTTAAGTATGAGAGGCTCCCGATGTTTTGTCACTATTGTGGTTTATTGGGACATGACATTCGACATTGTGCAAGTCATTATGCTGCATTGAAGAATGGAATGAGGTTGTATGTCAATATGGAGATTGGCTAAAAGCGTTGGGTGCTCAGCAAGGGTCACCATCTAAAAGGGGGTCGTCTCAATCCACTCCACACAAAGAAGTAGTCGGGGAGGAGAATAATGATAATGGCAGCCCTAATTAGCAGGTCAATCCATCGTCAGCGGTGGCATCTACCACCACAAACCCTACTGAACATTAAATCCACGAGATAGGAAACCGCGGGATTTTAGGAACCGTTACTGATCTTAAGCCAGTTACCATTTCAAGGAAAGGAAGAGATAGAGCAGTTACGGAAAGCATGCTCCCTAATAATGTGGAATTAAATTCAGAGGTTTCAAATTTAAGTGTTGCACGTGATGTTTTGTCATCTGGTCCTAAGCATGTGAAAGATGGGCCTAATACTGGATCTACTAAACTTAAGCCCAAGTGGACTAAGATAATTTGAATGGATTGTAGGCTTGGGGTTTCAAACAAAGATGAACACACATAAATTTTGGGGAAAAAAGGTTTTTTCACAGGTTCATAAGAAAGAGGCAGTGGACGGGGTGGAGGCATATGGGGAGAAACTAGGGAGAATCCAGACTGAACAACCTTTTAATGAAGCGGCGGGGGTGTTGAAACACCCTTGTCGATCACAATGAGGTTGTTAAGTTGGAATTGCCAAGGGCTTGGGAACCCTTGGACAGTTCGTGGCCTTTGTAAGCTTGTAAAGGATCAAGCTCCAATTGTGTGTTTTTTAATGGAAACAAGGTTGGACAAGAAGGGTTTTGAGAAGCACTGTAGAGATATACTTTTCCCTAATATGTTCATTGTTCAGAAGCCTGACTCAGGGGGGGGTTTAACACTGTTATAGAAGGCGAAAGTGATGGTGGGTGTTATTAATTTTATAGAGAATCATATATTGGCTAAAGTGGTTGAAGAGGATGGTTTAGAATGGTATTTGACTTGGTTTTATGGATGGCTTGAATCTAGACAGAAAGTAAAATCTTGGGCTCTTTTATCTCAGCTCTTGTCATTCATTGATAGGCCGTGGCTATGTATCAGAGATTTTAATGCCATCTTGCACTCCACAGAGAAACAAAGACGATGACCTTCGCCCTACAACCAAATGGATGATTTTCGTGATGCATTGAAGCAATGTCACTTGACTGATCTGGGCTTCTTTGGTTACCCATTCACATGGAATAAAAAAAGACCTGGACAAGTAAACATGAGACAGTGCCTAGACCATGCCATAGCTAATATGGATTGGAGAATGAAGTTCCCAACTAGCATAGTTACTCACCTCCGCATCTAACCATCTACCAATCATTCTTCATACCAAGAATGCTTGGCGAACAAATTTAAGGAGCATAAAGGGGTTTAAGTTCAAAAAAGCTTGGCTGCTTAGGGATGATTGCAAAGGAGTGATCTAAGATGCGTGGAGTAGACAAGGAGGAGCAGTCTTGGCCTTTCGTGTAGTCAAGGAAAAAATTGATCGTTGTGAAGTGGATTTGCATGCATGGGGTGCTGCTAGAACACACCATGATACAGAAAGGATTAAAGAACTCTAAAAACTATTGAAATTATTCACCACAAGTGAACTTACAAATGCCATAAAGTTTGATTTTATATCAGCAAGTAAAGAGCTGGATGCTCTTTTGCTTAAACAAGAAATCTATTGGGCACTGCGTTCTCGCATTTCTTGGCTGAAACATGAGGATAAAAATACCAAGTTTTTTCACTTCAAAGCATCACAACGAAGGCAAAGAAATTCCATTCTAGGGATCAAAAATCAAGAGAACATATGGCTGGAGGAGACTAAGGACATAGTAGATGTGGCTACTAATTACTTTGCGAATATTTTCAATTCAAGTGCATGTAACCGGTGATGATGTGATTAATGCAGTCCTGGATTTTTTGAACACTGGACATATGGAACCAGATATCAACTTCACTCATATTGTTCTTATCCCCAAGATAAAATCCCCAGAAAAATTTTCTAATTATATACCTATAAGCCTTTGTAATGTTATCTACAAAATCAACTCTAAAGTTTTGGCAAATAAACTAAGACAGATTCTTCCTCAATTGATTGCTCCATCCCAAAGTGCTTTTGTTCCTAGCCACCTCATCATTGACAATGTTTTGGTTGCCTATGAATCTTTACACCCAGAAAAATTTTCTGATTATATACCTATAAGCCTTTGTAATGTTATCTACAAAATCAACTCTAAAGTTTTGGCAAATAAACTAAGACAGATTCTTCCTCAATTGATTGCTCCATCTCAAAGTGCTTTTGTTCCTAGCCACCTCATCACTGACAATGTTTTGGTTGCCTATGAATCTTTACATGTTATGCATGGTTGGAAAAAAGGTAAAAAAGAATCCCTTGCATTGAAATTGGATATCAGCAAAGCATATGATCGGGTTGAGTGGACTTTTCTTAAAGGCATCACAGCCAAGTTGGGCTTTCTTTGTCTGCATCAATGGCAAAGCCTATGGTAATATTAAACCTTCTAGAGGGCTCTGTTAAGGAGACTTATTATCTCCTTATCTGTTTCTTTTATGTGTAGAAGCTTTCACTTCTTTACTAGCACAAGCGGAGGAGGAAGAACAGCTACATGGTGTGTCTATTCGTAGGAGAGCACCTAGCATCTCCCATTTATTGTTTACAAATGACTCCTTACTGTTTTGTCAAGCTAGTTAAGAGGAAGTACATGTGGTTAAGGAGATTTTGCAACTATATGCTATGGTATCAGGTCAATGCATAAATTTTGAGAAATCTTCTATTTATTTTATTAGTAATATTGGTCATGATCAAAAGAAGTGGATAAAAAATAGCTTGGGAGTTAGGGAGGTGGACAGATTTGATTCATACTTAGGGCTACCCACCTTGATTGGATGTTCTAAATACCAAGCCTTTTCTTTTCTTAAGGATAAGTTTTGAAAAAAGCTACAAGGATGGAAAGGAAATATGTTGTCAAGAGTAGGGAAGAAGCTACTCATAAAAGCTGTGGCTCAATCAATACCTACCTATATGATGGGAGTGTTTCAACTACCAATAAAGCTTTGTAACGAACTCAATGCTATGTGTGCAAGATTCTAGTGGGGACAAGTAGGCAATGAAAGATTAGAAGAGTTGGGATTGGCTGTCTAGACCCAAGAAAGAAGGGGGAATGGGTTTTTGTGACATCTAGAATTTTAATCTAGCAATGTTAACAAAGCAAGGATGGTGATTTTTGCTAGATCAGGATTCATTACTCCATAGATGTTTCAAAGCGAAATATTTCCCCAGGTGTAACTTTTTAGAGCCAGTAGATGTACCAAATAGTTCCTATGTGTGGAAAAACATAATCACGACTAAACATAATCACGACTCAACCTATCCTAAGGAGGGGCTATTGTTGGAGGGTGGGTAATAGTTTGACCATTTAGGTTTTGAAGGATAAGTGGATCCCCAATCATCCTACGAATAAGGTGCTTCATCCATCATTGGTAGAGGAGTGGGAATGGCAGGTCTCTGAATCAATTGATTGGAATGTTTGTGTATGGGATTGTCAACAAGTTGAGATGAAATTTCATAGAGTGGTTGCTGATGCTATTCTTTGTATTCCATTGAGCCATGGCCATGCCACAGATACATAGTTCTAGCTATACAATAAAAGTGGGGAGTATTCTATCAAGTATGGCTATCAGACAGCTAGACAGATTATAAGGGAGGAAAGCGAGCATGGTGAGTGTTATATGGCAGTGGTTGGAAGCTCGGTGTGGAGGAAATTATGGAAGCTGCATATTCCAAATAAAATTAAAGTTGTTGTGTGGTGAGCTTTGCATGATATTCTTCCAACCCGTGAGAACCTCGTTCGCCAACGTATCATGGAAGACGGTACCTGTGAACTCTGCAAAAGAGGTTATGACTCTGTCCAGCATGTATTATGGGAATGCAGTGTGGCACAAGATGTGTGGGTTAGGTGCTCAAGGGGTTTACAAAAGTGTGCTAGTGGCCAGAAGGATTTCCTGCAATTGGTTGAAAAGTTATTGAACAAGTTGTCGTTGGAGGAGTTTGAGCTGTTTTTGGTACAAGCTTGGTTGCTTTGGTCCTAACGAAACACAATTACACATGGTGGAACTATGCAGGACCCATCTCGATTGGGGCAGAGAGCTAGCAATTTTTTGGAGGAATACAGGGAGATGCAAACCCATATGTTCGTCCTAACATCCAATGCTAGAAGCTCTACATGGAGACCACCACCCCAGCGTTGCTTTAAACTCAACTTTGATGTTGCTATATTCCATGACATAAATGCATCGGGGCTCAAAACAATGATTCGAAACGAGTTGGGAGAGGTTATGGCTTCATTATCAGCAAGAGGTCCGTCGGTTATTGACAGTGAGGAGGTAGAGGTGCTGGCTTGTTGCAAAGCGCTAGAGTTCGCAATCGACTCAGGTTTCTCAGAGTTGATCGTTGAGGGGGATAATATAACTGTCATGAAGTTAATCTCTTGTCCACGGCCGAATCAATCTCGCTTGGGACATTTGTATACAGATATTTAATTCATTGCCTCTGCTTTATACTTTGTGTCTATTAATTGTGTACATCGTGCTGCTAATAGTGTAGCACATTCCTTAGCCCGATATGCTAGATCTATAGATGATGAAATTGTTTGGTTGAAGGACTCCCCTCCACCTACACTAGAAGCTCTGTATTTTGATTCTTGTTAATTTAATCAAATGATATTCGTTTCAGTTTCAAAAAAAAAAAAAAAAAAAAAAAATTTGTATGTATTAGAAATGAAAATATCAATTTATAATTATTAAATCACTTAAGAATAAACTTCATTTACAAAAATATAAAATTTATATATATATATGAGATAGAATTCTAATTTATGGTATCCGCTCTTGATAATTACTCTTTATTATCAAATTAAAAAATCAATTAATTTTTGGTGTAAATGAATATTTATAAAGCTAGGTTCAAGCTGCTTTATAGATTTTATTCTACCTAACTTATAAAGTTAGGTTCAAGTGAATTTTATAGCTTTTATTCATACTACGTACTTTTATGATTTTTATTTGATAAATTCACTATTAAGTACATATTCTTCCTTTATTAAAAAAAATTACAGACTCTTTCAAAAAAAAAAAAAAGTAGTTTGAAATTAAGGATTATCTTATGCACAAACACATATATATATATATATATATATACACACATTAGTTTTTAAAAAAAATTCTAAACCATTAAAGTTATTGGATTAGATAGACACGTTAGGCCATACATGTGGAGGTGTTAGTGGAAGTGTGGGGGCAAAAGCATGTTATTGATTTTTAGGCTGCTGGGGTTTGATGACAATCCCCACGTGCTATGGTTAGGCGGTTGGTTACGCGCCTAGCTCGACAGGACTAGGTGGCTTCACGAAAAGGATCATACGTAAGATCCCACCCGATTAGGTTGTGGGTCCCATGTTAAAAGTATATTCTGGTATTTGCCTTTTCATAATTGAAGTCTGAAAGAACTTTGGAGTTGGAGGTATCTATCATCCAATTCATCTCATTTATCATAGGAGTATGGGATCAATGGAATTTGCCATTTAGGCCTTTATCTTGGGTAATTTACAACCCAATTTAGTTCTTCAAACTTCATGTTAACTTTTAGTTTGTAATTCTGAGTTTTAATTAGCTTAATTGGCATTGAATAAATGATTTAAGATTTGGGAACAAATCCCAACTACACCACAAATAAGAAATTTATTTGTAATTTCTAATTTGTCTTGATGTTAAAAATTAATCATCACAAATGCATTTTTAGACCTTTGCAAATAGATTATTTTAAGAAAGTTTTAATATCACTTTTATGAAAAATATAAACACTTTGAAATAAAAAATTTCTCATAAACAATTTCAAAAAATATTTTCTAAACCACTGTTCTTAAGGTAACCATTATCTTTTCTCGAAAAAGAAAAAGAAAATTGAACTTGCTATATAAAATTTTCTTTTACTTGTTCTATTTTCTTTGTAATATAAACTTCAAAATTCTAATATATATATATATATATATATATATACAAAATGATCCAAAATTAACATTTGATGACATTTAAAATTTTAATAAATACTTTAATTGAGGTTTTTTTTTAAAAAAAAAGAAAAAAGAAAATGGAGAGGTACCCACAATGAGTGAATCTGAAAAATCTAGGATCATAAAATTTTTCACAATTCTTGCCACAATTTTCTATATGGTTGGTTGTGAGTGGTGAAAAAAAAGTTGTGGATTCATGAAAGTGACAAATAGCCAATCACAATTTGCTACGTAAAATAGGTGTAGTAAAAGTTGTAATTTTTTATGTAGTACTAGAATTACTCGAGCAAGCTCTTAAACCTCTTACTTGACCAGCTCCAACTAAAGCTGGTACTGTTTTACAAGAGTAAGGCCTGAAATATTACTCCAAGATTGTTGGCAGTTGAAATCACTCAGAGTGCCTTTATATGCCCACCCTTGGATGGATGACCATAACCAATAAAATTATCCAATTTTGCTCTAAGTTGCACTCATGGGTCTTCAATGGCACTTCACATATGAGCATTTACTAGCAATAACTATAAAAAAAAAAACCTTCTAATAGCCTAACCAATAGCATAGAGTAGGGTAGCCAAGGACACGACTTCACATCCAACCAGATGTAAAACACTCGCATAATAAAAAATGGATAATTATAGTAAACCCACCTGTGGTATGGTCCGTTTTTACTTTGCCTACCTATGGTTCAATCATTTACACTTTACTCACCTGAACTTTAATCCGTTACCCACCTCACCCTCAGATGTTAGAAAAACACCATTTTATTAAAAATCAGAACATAACACGAATTAAAAACATGAACCATTGAATCTTTTCCTCATGAGCCCCAGAAACACGAAAATCCCTTGTATTGAGCTGGGGTTTTGATTTTTTTGATGTCTACAAGTTGTGAGGTTCACAACATGCCGTCTCAAGTGAGCACAAAGCCTCGGTAGTTTACAGTGTCGTTTTTGAGGTTTTCCATCACGTACCCTTTGAAGTCTCTATCTTTGTGGCATAATAATAAGATTAAAGGTAGGGATGGTGGTGGCAGACACAATGGGTTGGCCTTGCGCAATTTTTAAGAACAAAAATGTTGTTAATGATGACATAGTGGTAGGAGAAGATGAGGATTTTGCAGATTTTGAAGAGTGTGAGAACTGGGTTTTACAGTTCATAAGGATGCTGAACCCATTTATGTACTTACAGGTTGTGCACTTGAGATTTGTGTACCTTAGGTAAGGTTTAGGTACTTCAGATTTGTGTTTTCTAAGCCAACGGTGTAACAAGAGGGTACTTGAGATTTGTGTACCTTTGGAATCAATTTTGTCTAGTTAGTTCTTCGACCTTCCACTGATCTCTGGCCTAACGAGGACGAAATCGACGATGCCCAGAACATAGAAGAAATCATTCTTAAAGAAGACTCTCGTAAAGTCCCTTATCTCACCTCCTCAGAGCTGTCTTTCTCTCTTGCTATGCTTTTTGATTTATACAAAAGTTCTGTTGAGCTTGTTTTTGATTTATTTTTGATTTGTGTGCTATTCCCCCCATTTTGTTCTTATAGAAGTTCTAAAGCAATCAAAAACCCTAACTTTTTTATTTTTGTTATGTTTGTTTTTTCTTATAAAATATGTTTTTCTAATGGCAAAAGGAAAGGTGGGTAACAGAGGCCTAACGAAGTTACCTTAGGTGGGCAAAGTGTAAATGATTGAACCACGGGTAGGCAAAGTGAAAACGGACTGTACCACAGGTGGGTTTACTATAATTATCCCAATAAAAAATAAAAATAAATGAGACATAAAACATATAATAGATCAAGAATAACAAGAACTCGAGATATTAAGGGGGTGTTTGGATTTCATGTTTCCATAACTCATAACTCTGTTTCCATCACCCATAACTCAAAAATGGTGGGACCCATGATTGAGAGGCTTGTTTGGATTTTTTTTTTTTTCAGTTATTGTTTCCATTACTCAATTCTCTGATTTTTGAGTGATGAGTTATGGAAACTGAAAACATATTTTAAGTGTTTTCAGTTTCCATAACTTTATTTTCAATGGCATTTTCGTAATTAAAACTACATGCTGGGTCACACAGTCAGAGGTCAACTACAACTTTTGATTTTTTTTTTCACTGTGTTCGGTGAGTTTGGGGCTTCTTCTTCTTCCTTTTTTCTTTTTCTTTTCACACTAGGTCGCTTCTTCTTCTTCTTCTTCTTTTTTCTTTTCCCTTTCACACTGGGTTTTGGTCTTCTTCATTAAGTTTTTTTTTTTTTTTTTTTTTTTTTTTTTTTTTTTTTTTTTTTTTTTCACTAGGTTTGGTGAGTTTGGGTACTGGGGGTTGAAGGGAAAAAAAAAAAAAAAAGTAAAAGCTGTACCAAGTTACAGGTATAGGGCCCACAAATAGTTGAAAAATTTGAGTGATGACAAGTTGAGTGATGGTGCCAAACAGACTTCGTGTAGGGAGTTGGGATATTTTAAGTGATGAGTGACAAAATTAACATGATAAAGCTTCTAACTATAAAAAAAAATAAAATAAATAATAATAATAATAATAATAATAGTGCTTAAATACCATAAATTCCTTACACATAAAACTATTATGTCGATCAGTAGGCTTCCAAAGTCGCAAATTAGTAGGCTTCTATTTCCATTGGAGTTTCATGGAAGAGGAACCTTCTATTTCATCTCCTTAACGTAGGTAGAGCTTTACAACGGAAACTAGTAGCTGATAATTACTGGACACCTAAGCAAATTTTTTTTTTTTTTTTTTTTTTGAGAAACAAACTAACTACTAAACACACACACACACTTTTAGTTACACTCTCTCACCAAGTTCAAGTACATTACACAGATAGGGTCACCAGTTTGAGATTTTTAGTGAATGAGGGATTTTACAATTTAAGAATTTTGGATTATAAACCCTAACGCACTTACGCCTGAGACTCTCACTAATTGGTAATTTAATTCCTTTCAAAAATTATTATTCTCGTGTGTCATTAACTCTTTTACATGTGTGTGGGTTCCAGTTAGCTCAACTGGTAAAGTCTCTGATGGTTGTATAAGAGATTTGGGGTTCAATCCCCGCCTATACCAAAACTGATTAATGTCTTGGTCTGATAATAAAGAGCTATTATCAGGAGCGGATGTCATAAGTTGAAACTCTCTCTCTCTCTCTCAAAAAAAAAAAAAAAAAAAAAAAAAAAAACTCTTGTACATTTGTTAATAATTTTTTAAATAACGTAGTTTGGTCCAAGTCAAATACCCCGTCAATACTCCGTTAGGCCATATAGAATATAACTTAATGGTGGGTTCTAGTTAGCTCAATTGGTAAAGTCTCTGATGGTTATATAAGAGATCTGTAGTTCAATCTCTGCCTACACCAAAAATTGATTGGTGTTTTGGTCTGATGATAAAGAACTATTATTAGGAGTGGACGCCATAAGTTGAAATTCTCTAAAAAAAAAAGAAAAAAAAAAAGGAAAGAATATAACCTAATGGACATAGACAGAATAATGAAAAATAAAACGTTTTATAAAGTTTAAAGATGAAAAATGAATGTTTGAAAGTTTAGGGCCAAATGATATTTTACGCTTATTTTTGTAATCTAGGATTTTGCACTAAGATAGTTTGCCCGATGATTAACTATATATTAACTAAAAATATATTAATTATATAAATAAATTCAGTATCAATGACTACTTATCATGGTCTAACAATAAGTTGTCATGTCCAAAAAAACATTCAAGTAAGGTTTCTCAAACCTTTTCTCTCACGGCAAATGCCCGTCTCGGTGTCCTCCATTCTTCGACCCCAAAAGCCAACACTGAGAAAACTTGGAAGAAAATACCAATCTATCAAGTCAATGTTCATTGTTCAACTTCATTATATGGCTATTCATCATTTCATTTTGATGAAGTCTAAAAAAAATCACCAATGAATTACACGTCGCTCACACGCTCAAAAAGTCACCTGCACAACACAAAGAGAGAACCTCACAGAGAGCACCGGTGTGATGCCAGCCGAATACCCTTCGAAGGTCAAGTTAGAATTTCTTTCAACTCTAGAGTGCTAAAGAGGGGTTAATTATGTGTACCTTGGACTATGAGGTTATTCGGGCTTTTATAGTTGTAGTAGGTAGACCTCTTTGACTTGGAGTAGAAGTCTTTTTCTTATAGGAATCTTCTTTGTCGAATCCCAAACGTGTTGGACAAAACATTTCCTTATACGTATCTTTTAGAATCCTCTCACCACTAGAATCCTTTTAACCTTGGGATCCCTTGAAGTGTGTCGCAAGTATCTTATAACAAGGGTCTTCATACTGGTATCCGGACCCGTCGCCATTGTGCCCGTCCAAGCTGGGTCCGTTCACAACGGACTGCAGATGCTGGGCCCGTCCTCTATTGACCAACGGAGGATGATCCGTCAGGCCCATTTCATTAAGATTTTTCCCTCTTCACATTTGTATACTTTTGGTATTGAAAATATTTTAAACTCCTGTTACCCATTTATAGACCCATCGAAGTCTTAGGTTTTGTCGTCATATGTAGGAAATGTCTAGTGCGTCGAGTAATCAGTCAGTCGTTCGTGACGGGGCGGACTACGAGGAGGTATACTCGTTAGGTCACAACGACCCAAAGAGTCCAAGTGAAGATAGGAGTCCGTCTACCTTTTTTCCGTCCTCAACAAATGAGGATATGGAATTGGTTGAACTAGAGGAAGGTTCTGAGGATGACGAGGAACAAGTAGGACCCGTCGTAGGAGCTGATGGACTAAGGGAGTTCATCATACTGCCAGAGTGGACGGTGAACGATTTCACGTCTACTATCAAGGAGACCCACTTCAAAACACTTAGGGCTAATTATCAGATTCCAGAGAACATTCCCATCCGTCTGCCCTATAAATCAGAGAAATGCTACTATGAAGGGGTGGAGGGTGTCGGGGTGTATGAGCAGATGATGAAGGCAGGGCTTAGGTTTCCATTGAGCTCCCTTCATCGCGAGCTACTCAAATACCTAGGTTTATCCGTCAACCAAATATCTCCCAACGCCTGGAGGGTCTTCATAGCCATGGAGATTCTTTACAGGGCTTGGTTAAATAGGGCTAGGAGGTTGACAGTGAGAGAGTTTCTACATTGCTACCGTCCGGATGAAATAGATAAATCTAGGGGGATATACAATTTTGTAGCTAGAAGTTCTTTGTTAAAGGTAATATACGAGACCCTAGACTCCAACAGAAACTAGAAGAGTCGCTATTTTTTCTTAGAGGGTGACGAGTGGATGGGTCATCCTGGTGATACAGAACATATGCCTGTCGATACTACTTTGGGCATATTGTCTGAGGCTGGTATGAATCCGTCCTAATATGTAGAGGCCTTTCAATTTACCGTTCAATTTAATATATATTTCAAGCCTTTTTCACACCGTCCTTCCTTTTTCTTGTAGTTCGACGACGACCACAAGTTAGCCTTGAGGAGTTTAGTTTTCTTGAAAATATTTTTAGCAAGACTACGCCGGAGGAAAGGACCTGGGCTAAGCTGGTCAACCTCAAGACCATCCATTGGTATTGTGACGATCCTGCACCAACACTGGCAGCAATTAAATACGAGACCAAGATCCGTCAACGTAAGTCTGTCGTTCCAATCTTGTTTGAATAATTGATATTTCTGTTCCTTTTTTTTTTTTTAACTAACCTTCACCCCTTCACCTTTACAAAAATGGACGATGCCAAGAGAAGGGCATTGATAAAGGCCAGTGCTACCGAAAATAAGGAGGCTGTCGCCAAAAAGAGAAAACAGCCGTCCAAAGGAGACCGTCCACCAAAGAAACCCAAGGTTCCTTTAGAGCCCGTCGTAGGGCTCATGGCTGAAGGCGCCAGGACGGTTACTCCATTAAAACATGGGGCTGGTAAAGGCCTGATGACGGGTCCATCCTCCAGCCTCAAGAAACCGTCGTCCCTTCTTCGAGAGAACCCTAAGTATGCTTTGGAGCAGCTCTCCTCCATCATCACCACTGAGGATTATGAAGATCTGGGTAATCACTCGACGGAGGCTATAGGCGAGACGGCCTGGTTTAGCATTGCTCAGGTAATTCATCCATTCGCCCTTTATCCGTCTATTTTTCTTCTGTCTAAACCTTTGCTTGAAATTGAATTATTTTCCATCTTTCAGGCTATGATCATGGTGAAGAGTCTGATGGGACGGTGCTTGAACCATGAGACGACCTTGGGCCGTTTACGGGAGAAGGCAAGGTTAACGGAGGATCAACTATTCGAGCTTCAGGCCTAGAAAGTGGCCCAAGAGAAGAAACTCAAGATGGCTGAAGAGGCGAGTAAACAACTTCACGATTTGATGGAGGAGCTTAAACAAGTAATTTCAGCCAAAGATAAAGAGATCTGTCAGGCCAAGGATACAGCTATCATGGAGTACTATGATTTCGATGCCCTGCTAAGTGAGCTCGGGGTGTCATATGGTGACGATTTTGATGAGGCTATCCTTCAAGTGAAGGCGCTTTATCCTGCCATTGATCTATCCTCCGTCAATATCAATGCCCCTAAACTCACATCTGCCCGTTCTGTGCAGTCTGAGGATACTAACCAGCTCTTTGGTGAAAATCCACCCGTCAATGCTTAAGAGGACGAGCCCGCTGTTGAAAGTGGTTCGAAGGATGACCAAGGCCGTCGCAACGAAGCGAAGGAAGCCACTAATTTGGATGTAATTTAGTTAGTTTTTTTTTTTTTTTTTTTTTTTTTTTGTAATGGTATTTTGAGAACAATTCATGCATTCATCGTATTTTCTTTATGTAAACATTCCCTCTTCAAAGGGTATTTTGATCCGTTCAACTCTCCTTCCATAATTTGCTTTTTATATATCTGTTGGGTGGAACTCATCCGTTCATTGTATTTTGTTTATTTAATGAATTACGCCGTCCACCCTGTAGATTTTTATAACTTTGCTTCATTAATAGATTTGTGATGTTTTGTATGCTTGATCCGTCTAGTTTGGATTTCAGCCGTCTGGTTCTTATATTGTATCTAGGGATTTTTTCCTTATAGAAGTGATCCGTCCATTTTGCGGATTAAATATCCATCCATTTCAAGGACCGTTAGATTTTAGCCATACTTGGGGGGATCCGTCCACTCTGTGGACTTAGATCCATCTCCTTGGTGGACATTGGATTCTAACCTTCCTGGGGTGATCCGTCTACTTTGCAATTTGTCCACTCTGTGGATCTTAGATTCCAACCCTCATGGAGTGATCCGTCCACTTTGTGGATTTTAGACTCTAACCCTCCTGGGGTGATCCGTCCACTTTATGGACCTTAGATTCTAACCTCTTTTTGAGGAGACCCGTCCACTTTGTGGATCTTAGATTTTAACCTTTCTGGGGTGATCCATCCACTTTGTGGACCTTGGGTTAAATCCCTCCTAGGGTGATCCATCCACTTTGTGGACCAAGTTTTTATCCGTCCTCTATGGGACTTATTTTTTCATCCTCTTGGGATGATCCGTCCATCATATGGACTGAGTTTTATCCGTCCTCAATAGGACTTAGGATTTTCATCCTCTTGGGATGATCCGTCCATCACGTGGACTGAGTAGATTAATCAAGAAAAATACAGTAGTCTGAATATTTTCTCTTATTGAAAGAAACCATGTAGGAAAAATTGTGCCTACCCCCTTGGGCTTAAAAAAGCACTTGTAGAAAGATTTGTTCAAAGCAAAACAAAATAATAGAAATAGTTGTTTGAAGTAAAAAACTAATGAAAACTCAGAAATAAACTAGAATTTAGGGAAGCGATGATGCTCTTTATGTCGTCTCTATTGGTAGTATCTCCGTAGATACTCTGTGTTCCATGGGTGTTGCAGCTTCTGTCCGTCCAGAGTTTCAAGGTGGTAGGTCCCTTTCCTTTGCCATGATGAGATCCTGTATGGTCTTTCCTAGTTGGGGCCGAGCTTTCCTTGCGAAGGATCTCTAGCAACTCTCATTACTTTTTGTAGCACAAGATCTCCGATTTGAAAGTCTCTATGTCTGACATTGGAGTTGTAATATTTTTCCATGAGGTTCTGATATCGCGCCAACCTCTGCTCTGCTGTAGCCTGGACCTTGTCCACCAAGTCTAGTTGAAGCCGCAAGGCCTTTTCGTTCTTATCCTCGTTGTAGTTCTCCACGCGATAGCTCGTAAGCCCTACCTCCGCTGGGATGATAACATCAGTTCCATATGCTAGCCGAAATGGCGTTTCTCCAGTAGGTGCTCTTACTGTTGTACGATATGCCCACAAGACGCTTGGTAGTAAATCAGGCTAGATGCCTTTTGGCCCCTCGAGCCGGGTCTTGATTATCTTGAGCAGGGATCGGTTCGTGACCTCGACTTGTCCGTTGGCCTGTGGGTGTACGGGCGAGAGTAATGATTCTTGATACCCAACTCCGAACAGAAGTCCCTAAATGCGTTGTTGTCAAACTGTTTTCCATTGTCGGAGACAAGCACTCTTGGTATCCTATACCTGCAGATAATATTCCTCCAAACAAAGCTTGGAATGTTTTTCTCCATGATAGTGGCTAGGGCCTCTGCTTCCACCCATTTGGTGAAGTAGTCGATACCAACTACCAGAAATTTTAGTTACCTTACCATTGTCAGGAAGGGGCCTATGATGTCTAGTTCTCATTGGGCGAATGGTCAAGGGGCCGTTATGGGTGTCAACTCCTCGGTTGGTTGCCTGATCAAATTACTAAACCTCTGGCATTTGTCACAAGTCTTGACGTAACATTGTGCGTCCTTTTGCATTGTAGGCCAGTAGTACCCTGCTCGGATTAATTTATGCACTAAAGATCGTGCCCCTGAATGGTTTCCACAGATGCCCTCATGGACTTCTCTCATCACGTAGTCTACTTCCTCGTGACCCAAACACCTTAAGTATGGTCGTGAGAATCCCCTTTTGTATAAAACATTATTGATCAGCACAAATCGTGAGGCTTGGACTTTCAGTTTTCTAGCTACCTCCTTTCCGTCTGGTAGTGTGCCCATTCTCAGGTAGGCTAATAATGGCGTGGTCCAATCGTTCTCAAAATCCACCTCCTGCACTTTTATTTCGTCGTCAATAATTGAGGAAGTTTGGACAAACGACAATACCTGATCAGGGACTAGCATAAATTCTGCTGAGGCTGCTTTTGCCAGACGGTCGGCACATTCGTTCTCCTCCTTTGGGATTTGAATGAATCTCACTTTGAGGCCGTCGATCCGATTCTGGACTTTTTCCAAGTACTTCTTCATCCTTTCATTTTTGCATTCGTAGATGCCATTAATCTGACTTGTTATTACCTAGGAATCGTAATGTACCACCATGTTTTCAGCACCTGCTGCCATTGCGAGGTCCAATCCTGCCACCAATGCTTCATACTCGGCCTCATTATTAGTCGTTGTGAAATCCAATCCAATCATGCATTTGACTTTATCTCCGTTAGGGGTTTGGATTACCACTCCAGCACCTCCAGCTTGCTTGTTTGAAGATCCGTCCATGTAGATGCTCCATTGTCTGAGGGTGTCTGTCCCCTTGTCTTCTAATGGGGTATACTCAACGATGAAGTCTGCCACGACTTGTCCCTTTTTTGCAGTTCGCGGGCAGTACTGTATATCAAACTCGCTTAGTTCTATTGCCCATAGAGCCATTCATCCGGCAGCCTCGGGGTTGCTCATGGCTCTCTTTAGAGGTTGATCCGTCAAGACTATGATAGCATGGGCCTGGAAGTATGGTTTGAGTTTTCGGGCTGCAGTTACCAGTGCAAATGCCAACTTTTTCATTTGAGGGTATCTTTCTTCTGCCCCCTGGAAGCCCCTACTTATGAAATAGACGGGTAGTTGAGTTCCTTGCTCTTTTGTTACTAAGGCCGCGCTGACCGCTACTTGCGAAACCGCTAAGTAGAGGTAAAGTTCTTCCCCTGATTTGGATGGGTTGAGCAACGGTAGAGAGGCAAGGTATTTCTTTAGGTTCTCAAATGCTTTCTGACACTCGTTCATCCACTTGAAAGATTTTCTCAAGGTGTGGAAGAATGGTAGACATTTGTCCGTTACTTTAGAGACGAACCTGTTTAAGGCTGCAATTTTGCCATTCAAGCTTTGCACCTCTTTCACCGTCCCTGGTGGTTTTAACTCCATAATGGCCCGTATTTTCTCAGGGTTGACCTCTATGCCTCTTTGGGATACCATGAATCACAAGAACTTCCCCGTCGTTACCCCAAATACGCACTTGTTTGGATTCAACTTCATATTATACGATCGGAGAGTGTCGAAGGTCTCCTATAGGTCTCTTAGGTGGTCCTGTTCCAGAAGGCTTTTTACAAGCATGTCGTCGACGTACACCCTGTACATTCCTCCCAATCTGGTGCGCGAACATTTTGTTCATTAGTCTTTGGTACGTTGCTCCCGCATTTTTGAGCCTAAACGGCATTACTTTGTAGTAAAAAAGCCCCTGCTTATGACAAAAGAGGTCTTCTCCTAATCAGTCTCATCCATCTTAATTTGATTGTAGCCGGAGAAGGCATCCATGAAACTCAAGAGTTGGTGTCTTGCCGTTGAGTCTACCAGCGTATCAATCCGAGATAACGGGTAACTGTCTTTTGGGCATGCTTTGTTGAGGTCCGTGAAGTCGACGCACATTCACCACTTCCCGTTAGCTTTTTTGACCATCACCACGTTTGCTAACCAGTCGGGGTAATATACCTCCCGGATGAAGTCTGCCTCGAGTAGCTTTTTGACTTCCTTTGCTATTGCTTTGTCTCGCTCTTGAGCGAATACTCGCTTTTTTTATCTCACGGGCGAAAATGTGGGGTTCACATTCAGCTTGTGAACTATGACTGAGCGATTAATCCCACGCATGTCCTCGTGGCTCCAGGCAAAAACATCCTGATTCATCCTGAGGAATGCTTTGAGGGCCTGCCGTGTGGGCTGGCTGGCCAATGTCCCCATCCTAGTCGTTCATTCAGGTTTTAACTCATCTAGAGCTACTTCTTCTAGTTCCTCGACTAGTTCTGCTGTGACTCGCTACTCTTCTATGCACATTGTTTGTTAGTGGTCTTCCATATCCAACATGGCTATGTAGCACTCACGGGCGGCCACCTGATTCCCTCGTAACTCCCCGACTCCATACTCTATGGGGAACTTAATCATCAGGTGGTATGTTGAGGTTGCTGCCTTCCATGCGTTAAGGGTAGGTCATCCAAGGATAGTGTTGTACGCTGATGAGCAGTCAACTACGAGGAATGTCACATCCCGAGTGATTTGCTGAGGATAATTGCCTACCGTCATCGAAAGTGTGACCGCACCCAACGAGAATACTCTTGTTCCTCCAAATCCCACCAGTGGGGCGTTTGTGGGTATCAGTCGTTCCCTATTAATCATCATTTGCTGGAACGCAGGGTAATATAGGATGTTCGCCGAGCTGCCATTGTTGACCAACACTCGGTGCATATTATACTCCTCCACTCGTAAGGTGACAACCAATGCATCGTCATGCGGATGATGAAGACATCGTGCATTTTCTTCTGAGAATCCAATTATTGGGCTATCCCTTCGTACTATCTTCGGAACCGAGCTTGTCAGCTGGACGTTCTGAACCATTCGGAGGTAAGTTTTCTGGGCCTTCTTGGACGAGCCGGTTGTCGCTGTTCCCCCTACAATCATCCTTATGTCTCCGATTGGGGGTCTAGGATGCTCATTTTCCCTTCGGGGCTACTGCTCTTGAGGTGGTGGATCCGTCCTTTCTTTTCTGACAAACTTTTGTAATTTTCCTTTTCTGATAAGGACCTCAATCTGCTGCTTCAGGTTGTAGCAATCAAACGTATCATAACTATGGTCGCGGTGGAAACGGCAGTACCTGTCTCTAGACCGCTTACTTGGATCACTTTTGAGTTTTCCTGGAAATGTTAGAGCCCCTTCGTCCTTGATTTGCATTAGGACTTGGTCTATTGGGGCATTCAATGGGGTGAAGCTTGTAAACCTTCTTCTTGGGGGCCTAGGGCGCTGATCATCCCTTCGATCTCCTGTTTTGGGTTTCTTCCGTTCTTGGTCCTGTCGGGTGTCTTCCTGTCGTTCTCTCTTTCTTGGTTTTTCGTCCCAAGCCAGCAATGCATCCTCCGCATTCATGTACTTGGTGGCCCTGTAGAGCACTTCCGTCATGGTCTTTGGGTCGTTTTTGTATAGAGAGAACAACAATTTATCCTTTCGCAACCCATTTGTAAAGGCTGCTACCAATATCTTATCATCAGCCTCATCAATTGAAAGCACTTCTTTATTAAAGCGGGTTATGTAGGATCTCAGCGTCTCGTCCTCTCGCTGTCTGATGCTCATCAGGCATGCCGTGGACTTCTTGTACCTATGTCCCTCGATAAAGTGAGAAGTGAACTAGGCGCTTAACTCCTTGAAAGTGCTGATGGAATTTGGTGTCAACCGGCTGAATCAAATCCTTGTGGCTCCCTTTAGCGTGGTGGGGAACGCTCTACACATTATCTCATCCGCGATCCCTTGAAGGTGCATCAAGGTTTTGAAAGTCTCCAAGTGGTCCAGAGGGTCTTTCACCCCGTCATAACTGTCGATCTGTGGCATTCGAAACTTATGTGGTAGGGGGAAAGAGTTGACGGCTGCTGTGAACGGCGAGTCTGTTCGAATGACCAAATCATCGAGGTCGCTTGATACTTGCCCTTTCAGGGCATTCATCATGACCTTCTTTTGTTCCTTCATCGCCTGCATCTCCGCGATAATGGGAGGTGGAGCCACATCAATGAGGGATGGGATGCTAATATTTTGTCTCTCCGGTCTGCTTGGTGCGTTGCTTCCCTCAGGCCCTTCTCGATTTCCTTGTACGGCACTGGTTCTTTCTTGTTCCCTCTGGTTGTTGGGTGTCGCATTTTTTTGGCGCAGCTGTTCTTCTAGGTCGCGATTTTGCTTGGTGAGTCGTTCCACAGCTGCGGCGAGGGTTTGTACTTATCTCTCAAGGGGAGTCATAGGTGGTTCCTCCTCTTGGATGTTATTGATGGTTGCCATCGAGCGGGTCAGCACCATGTAACTCTTTTGTCCAGGAATAGTGCGGCTTTCGAATCTCAAAAAGAACACTAAGCCGATTCTCCACAGACGGTGCCAACTAATGAAGTCTAAAAAAAATCACCAATGAATTACACGTCGCTCACACGCTCAAAAAGTCACCTGCACAACACAAAAAGAGAACCTCACAAAGAGCACCGATGTGATGCCGGCCGAATACCCTCCGAAGGTCAAGTTAGAATTTCTTTCAACTCTAGAGTACTAGAGAGGGGTTAATTATGCGTACCTTGGACTATGAGGGTATTCGGGCTTTTATAGTCGTAGTAGGTAGACCTCTTTGACTTGGAGTAGAAGTCTTTTCCTTATAGGAATCTTCTTTGTCGAATCCCAAACGTGTTGGACAAAACATTTCCTTATACGTATCTTCTAGAATCCTCTCACCACTAGAATCCCTTTAACCTTGGGATCCCTTGAAGTGTGTCGCAAGTATCTTATAACAAGGGTCTTCATACTGGTATCCGGACCCGTCGCCATTGTGCCCGTCCAAGTTGGGTCCGTTCACAACGGACTGCAGATGCTGGGCCTGTCCTCTATTGACCAACGGAGGATGATCCATCAGGCCCATTTCATTAAGATTTTTCCCTCTTCACATTTGTATACTTTTGGTATTGAAAATATTTAAGCCATTTAAAAGAATAAGCTTTCAATTAAAAAACTAAAAAAGCTGGCCAAATTCAAACTGCTCTTGATACAAACGTGAAACAACCGCCAATATGAGTACAATATTTGACAAACCCACTACACGCAGGAAAATGTGAGCACTGTTAGAGATATTAGGGGTTGTTTGGTATGGAATTTTAGGCAACATTTTTCAGTTTTTAAACAATATTACACATATTTTCATACACTTTTTTCACCTACATGTATTTCCAAAAAATACAAATAACGTTATTAGAACAATATTACCAAACGGGCATTAAAAGACTAAAAACTGACATGTTAATTAAAAAGGTGATAAAAAGCATAATTTTGGATGCAACTTTGAATTTTTTTTCCCATAAGGCCATAACGTTAGTCATTGAATGCCAGAAGGCAAAATATCTTTATTACATGTAAGGCATGTTGGTAAATTAGAGTCCACACACAAGGGCAAAGTCATAAATCAAAATAAGGGTAAATTGTAAAGTACACTCTTAAAATTTGGAGTTGCTTAGATTTACACTTGAAGTTTGAAAATTTGGATTTTACATTGTAAACTTTACTTTTGTTAGCAAAACAACCACTCCGTTAGTAAACTCACCTACATGGCAGGAAAAATTACACATTAGAAGCTAGTGTGTCACTTGACAGCCACATAAGTGAGTTCAGTAACAAAAGTGCTACTTTTGTTAACAGAAGCGCTACTTTAGGATATAAAATCTAAGCAATCCCAAATTTTAGGGGTGTACTTTGTAATTTATCCAAAAAGAAAATTAAAAAAAAAAAAAAAAGACATTAATATGATCAAGGCTGACCTATTAGGATTTTATATCCTAAAGTTTATATATATATATATAATCTAATTTTTTAAACCTCATGGTGTAAAATTCAAGTAACTTTAAAGGTGTACTCTGCAAATCACCTAAAAAGAAAATTAAACCAAAAAATAGACATTAGTGTGATTAAAGCTGATCTATTATTTCATAACTATCTCATAACTCCATGCATATTCATGGATACACTTAAAAATATACAATAAGATACATAATATAATTCATATATATATAATTTAAATACTATTGATAGTTATATTTATATTTTGTTAACTCTTTAAAAAATCTTGTAAGGATATTATTAAGAATAAAATGTAAATTGTCCATTTTTTTTTTAATTATTGTGAATCACTTTTTTTTTTTTTTTTTCGATTCATTTATTCTAAATTCCTTGGTTTTTGTACTTAATAACTTACTTTGATGAATATTTATGATGTGGTCCCACATTTGATTCTAAAATTAAGAAATAAAACTCTTTAAGAATAAATAATTTAGGACACATGGTGCAAAATTAGAACTCTAATTTGGAATACTAATTTGAGTTTCTCTCAACTTCACCTATTATTATATATATAGATAATTAAGTAGACTTTTCAACTTTGCAAAAATAAACATTTTTAATTCTTTTATATATATACACATAAAAGTAGACGCTTCTAATCCATTACGCAATATTTTTTTTTTTTTTTTTTTAAATTTTGTCAAGAACTTTGTAACTTAATTAACATATTCTGGTATTTCTAATGGAGAGCCTATTGGTCCAAGGTTCAAATCCCCACCTTATAATACTTAAACTTATAAAACAAAAGGTTGAAAACACATTTAAAAAAAAAAAAATTTTTTTTGAGCAAAAAGAATGGGAGACCAGAATGTCCAAAACAAGCAAAGAGAAGTTGGTCTAAGTTCAAGTCCCTAACCCATAATACTTTTGGAATTACCCAAAAAAAAAAAGTAAAAAAAAAATTAGAACAAACAATGAGAAGACGCTAGTAAATAAAGAAAAGAAGGTGACAAATCAGTAGGGCTGTCCACGGGTCGGTTCGGGTTAGGTTTGTGCCCAACCCGCAACCGACCCAATCAAATCAAGTGGAGAAGTTCCAGACTCACCGTCAACCTCGAAAAGCCACCGGTTGAGTTGGATCGGGCTCAGGTGGGCGGCGTTCGGCTTTGATTTCGACCGAAATACAAAGATCAAACATTGAAATTTGATTCCTAAAGGACAAAATCAACAGATCTACTAACCTAAAGAGAAGATCTACAAACCCAAAGAACAGATCCACAAATCCAAAGAATAAAACACAACAATAGACAACAATTCAACAAATAATCGAACCTAAGAGATGAAATAGAAAGATCGAACCTAAGAGATGAAAGAGATGGAGGTGAAGACGAGTTGGAGATGTTGTGGACGAAGAGCGAAGATCGACGACGAAAAGCAACGATCAACGACAAAGAGACAGAGATCGACGATGGAGAGGTAGAGATCAACGACGAGCAGGATTGGCAAAGGGTAGACATCGGCAAAGAGCAAAGATCGTGAGACTGAGAGGAGAGAGTGAGAGTAAGAATTGAGAGTGAGATAGTGAGTTATGAAAAACCTTTAATCCCATTTATATGGCGGTCAGGGTGGCTCAGGTTTTGAAGGAAGAGACTCGCACTCGATCTGCCGGAATCGGTTTTGGAAAGTAAGGACCTGTTGCCGACTGCAAGAGTAGCCAGGATGGGTGGCAAACGATTCAAGTCTGGTCGGTTTGGTCGGGTGGGTTGGATCTGTGGGTTGTTTAGACAGCCCTACATATCAGAACTAGACAATTCATTCAAAAGTGTAAATTGGGTCTAGTTATGGCGTAAAAGCCATGTTTTTTGCCACCTAATGTACCCAATAATTAAATTCCATGTCATTGTCTTGCCAAAAAAATAGTACAACTTACCACACAGTGCACACACAATAACAACTAAATTATAACCTATTTCAAAATTTAAAATTAAAACCTCTTCCTTAGAACAAGTAACACTAATTCAGCAACCCACCCCAGAATGCTGCCACCAACGCCAAAGATGCTATCATCACCACTGCCTGATTTAGTCCCCCCACACACAATAACATCAAAAACAACATATTTGAAGCACGATTTGAACTAATGTCCTATAAAAAAAAAAATAATAAAGAAACAAAAATCTAGACATTGATAAAGGCAAATGGGTTTGGGAAGCAAAAATTGGTTGAGAATATTAATTCTGAAACTTTGAAAAAGAAACCCAAGTACACATAATCTTCAATATGACTTGGAACCCATAACCACCATCAAGATCAAATTTGTTTTTTCTTAAAACTTCATTTTTTTAATGGACTAAAATTTATGCTAAAAAAATTCATTTTGTTAATGTGAAACACAATAAATGACAAACCCAGCAACATAATTTCATTGAATTTTTACTTAAAAAAATGGTTTTTTTTTTTTTTTTTTTAATTTTACTTTCCAAGCCACAATTAAAGCCAACAACATAAGTACTTTCTGACCCACAAGAGTTTGCTCTTGAACTTCCTTTCTTGCTTCTAGTCCAAACTCTTCAATGTCCCTCTTTTCCTTCAGAAGCTTAGCTCTCTCAGGCGGCATGTGCGGCACCATCTAATTTGTTGTTGATGTGGAGGGTGGTAAAATAGATTAGTCAGTGGTGATGGTAGCGGCTCCAGCAGTGTGTGACGGCATCTGTGGTCGTGTGGCGGGGTGGCTGGATCGGTGCAACCTTTTCTAAGGAGGAGATTTTGATTTTTTTTTTTTTTTTTTTTTACAAGATATAAATTTTACTTTAGCCTAATCTAAGTGTATATGTGTGTGAAGTTTTCTCTTGGAGACTTAAACCTCAACCCTTACACCTCACACCCTACAAGCACTTATACTTGTGGAATGACCATCGTCAAGGGTGCACAGTGGTTTGATTTTTATTTCTAAAATATGTTATAAATAAGTTGTTATTGTGTGTGGTAAGTTGTATGAATTGTTTAGTAAAATGTTAATATGGCATACAACTATTGGAGGGTGTAAACTAAAGCTTTTCTGCCACATCCGGACTGAATTTAAACTCATTCAAAAAGGTGCAGATAAGTGTTTCTCTTCTAGAGTACATTATTGCACCCCCAAAGACCAGCTGCAAATTTAATTCATCACGGCTAGCTATTGAAAAAGTCCATTCACTTTGATTGATTTATTCTAATAAAATACGTAGAAAACAGCTTCCCTCGCATCATATCTGGTTTCATGGTTTTTGTTAAACTACTAGCCTCACACTATATATAAAGCAGTATATTTGAAGTGACCAGCAAATAATGAAGAGAAGCCAAAGACCTAATTCATTACTTGTGAATTAATTTTGAGTGTCAAAACCATGTATACTTTGCTTCCTCAAATTAATCCTAAAAATTCTGAATTTCCCATTTCTGAGAACACCTCAGGACCCAATAATACGCAGTTAGAGTTTCTCAGTGAAGCAGTATTTGCAGGAGGTACTCTCTATCTCTCCCTCTCATTCATTGATGTGTGAATTTCTTACAGTAATGTGATTAATTGATACATGGGCATTGCTGCAGGAATCTTCTGGAATCTTGAAGCTGCGTTTGGGCGTGTAGATGGTGTTTTGAAAACTGCCCAGGCTATTGCGGAGGAACCCTGGAAAAGCCTACATATAGAGAGGTGAAAAACAACAATTCTATGACACACTTAAATTTCACAACTTACTGAAATAGTCGATTATAAGTGGTGGGAAAAAAAAAGGTAATAGATTCATGTAAAAAGTAGTAGACAGAAAGTGTTACACTAGTCTAAGTTGACAACTTCAGCTAGCGAATTGTGAAATTAGGTGTGTTTCTAGATTTATTTGGTGAACAAAGATAAAATAAGAACAATGTTTATACCCATGTACGTACTAGAACCACGATTGTTCATGTAGCTTTTATAGCAAAAACTGAACTCTTTTCAGTGCATTCATAGGTCTGTGAAGGAACAACAGGCCATACTGAAGCTGTGAAAGTCATATACGATAATAGGAAAATCTCATACAAATCTCTCTTGGACAGTTTCTGGGATTTCCATGATCCCACCAACAAAGGCTACCTAGTAATTTCTTTTCCTTAAGAATATAATATATATCACTATCATTGTGATTATTTTTATTATTTGTAGCTCTAATCTTAGTGGATAATATATATGGTAGAACTTTGGACTAAGTACACACCAAAGATCTGCAATATTTTACAACAAGGAGGAAGAGAGGAAGCAAGCACAGGAGTCAAAGATAAGAAGGCAGATGAAGCTGAACAAGAGGATCGTGACCAAAATCATAGCATTCGATACAGGTTTCTACATGGCAGAAAACCACCATCAGAAAGAATTATCTGCAGAAGCAGTACAGGCTGTGTGAAAGTTTGAGTCTACGAAACACTGAGCAATTTGTTGAGTCAAACATTGCTAGCAAATTCAACGGGTAAGCATTTTTTTTGTATTATTAAATTTAAATAATACAAAGTGTTGAGTCAATACTCTCAAATGTGTCAATAGACAAAGGGATAGAAACATAGAACCTAATCCACTATGAGGTGGGAATTGGACATTTTAAAAATATGAGAGGAACTCAATTAAAAGCTTGGCCGGTTCAAGCAAGGTCCACTCAATGATGATTGATATATGCCATTCCTAGATCTCCATCTCTCCTCAATTACGAGCCCCTAGTTCGCTTTTCAACTACTTTGTTGTTAATAATGAATTCTAAGTATAGACTCCCACAAAGTCGAAAGGAACTTGGAAACTAACCCACTAGGTGGGAACTTGGAAATTATTCACATCCCTTTTACGACAACAAGAAGCACGGGCTTGCACCTGATATAACACCAATAAGTTTATGGGCACCAAATTTTCATAGAAAAAATTCATACACCCCCTCTTCTAAGTGAGATGACATGTGAAAGAGTGTGTAAATTCAGTAAAGAGTAATGATAGTTTACTCAATTGCACACTCATCATGTACACACTTACATATGAAATGAAATTGTGTTTTTAAAACATAATTTCAAAATAGAGTGTATAATAGTGAATATGTAATAAGATTTTTTTGTTAAGTAAAAGTCTTAAAATGACAATTAAAATATAAGCGATTTTTGTCAAATAAGTATTCCTCGGTCTATGTAGTAAGGGTCATGAAGCACTCCTTGAGCTAACTTCTTGTCCCATCACCCATGCCATCTTCTTGTCCCATCACACACTTACTAATTTTTTTTTTTTTTTTATTAGCTAAATTACTAATATGGTCTTAGCATTATTGGGTAAAGTTTATTTTTCTTTCTCAACTATTAATTACATCATTCATTCTCTCAAATTATAAAATCAAGACAATGACATCCTTGCCTCCTTAGTCAAAAGGGGTGAGAGATTGATGGTTGTTGGGATTAAATTTACTTAATTTTGAAAGTGGAGATATTAAATTAATACAATTAATAATTGAAGAGCCAAATTATAGTTTTCACAATAATTCGATGATGAATTTAATAATTAAACTTTGAATATTTCCATTGTTTTAATATATAGGTAATAGGTTAACTATACATGTTCTTCCAAAAAAAAGGGTTAACTGTACATGATATTGGTTGGACACAATTTAAGAAGAATCAAACTTTACAACAAGATCAGCAAGCAACAGGGCTGATCTTTTCTTGTAATTATAAAATTATTTTTAAGTTATTTTACGTTTAATAAATGATATTTACATGTACAAGCATGTAGGCGCACACATATGAAATATGTATCTATGTAATTTTATAGAAACTCTGATTAGACTATATATTTCAAACTTGTTCTTGTACTCTCAATTTTACTTGTGAATGTGTAGTCTGAGTCTAAATTCCTTGAGTCTCACTCTAATTCCAATTGATGTTGATTAGTAAGATTAAGGATAAAAATTTTTCCTATTAGACTCAAATTGATATGTTTTTCACTTCCCTCGCTATGCAGAATGTTAAATGTACATCCTAAGAGCACTTATAGTAAAGTTGCTAAAAATTATAGTTTTATTAGCAACTCAAAAAACTATTTTATTATGGGTTTCAGTTAGCTCAACTGGTAAAATCTCTAATGGTTGAATAAGAGATATAGGGTTCAATCCCTGCTTACACCAAAAACTGATTGGTGTCTTAATTGTTTTTGGTGTCTTAATCGTTTTTGGCGTCTCAACTACAGTGGGCTGCTATGTGTTTAGTATCAAACATTAACTAAGAGTATGAGACGGACCTGTTTTTTGAGGTTACCAAACTGAATTAGTGAGGAGGTTTCTATAAACATATATGTAAAAAGCTTGGGGGGAATAAAATTATTAAAATAGCCCTTTTTATTTACTCATGACAACAAACAATATCACTAATAAGTATAATTTCAATACAGCATAATCATTATTTCTATGGCAAATTTCAAGCTCAGTTCCTTGATATAATAATGTCCATTTTACTACGAAAAATTATAAATTTTTTATGTGAAATATATTAATACTTGCAGATGTATAGTAATAATGATATATAGAAGTACCACTTCTCATATGTTACAGGATTTTAGCCATGGAAGGAAACCTGATAATTGATGAACTGACAACATTTTTAAAGACCCAAGAGATGTCAAAGCAAACCAAGTTAGCATGCGAAGAAATTATTGAAGAACTAAAAGTTGAAAAGGCCTAAGTTCTATGAGATCCTGTCTTGGAATTAATTTTAGGCTCCCAAGTCCCAAGAGACCAGATTCATAAATTTGGACTCAACAATTTTCTCAAATCTGTGGTGGAAAATGCTTCCATGTGTTTTTAGTGCATGGTGGCGGCGTGCACCAAAGAACATGGAGCATGTTCATTGCAAAACATAATGCTTTTGTAAGCACAAAAAGGCCTGGACCATGTGAGGCAAAATTGGAGAATCAGTTGGTCCACAAGAAATTTCTATTTATCTATTCTCGGGTTTTTCTTTTATAGACAAAATTTTTCTTCAAAAACAGTTTAGGAGAATCTTCTCAAATTCATTACGTAAAACTATCAATCCGTATCATTTAAGTAAGTTATATGATTCATTAAATTATGAGTCATGTAACTAAAAGTGCCCACATGATTTTACCAATTCCTATATGGTGGGTTGAACAAAATTTCTTAGAAAATGGTTGAGATTAACTTTTACATTCTTTTATTATATATTTTTAAGGATCTCTATCCTATACACCATATTCCAATTTGGTTCATAACTTTTCAATTGTGTTAATTTGGTCTCTAACCTTTCAATACCGTGTCAATTTAGTTATTACCATTATTTTTTGGATGAAAATTGATGACACGTCTAATGGTCAAAATAAAAAATTAGTTTTCATTGATGTGACAAAATACTAAAATTTTATTTTGATCTTTTGACATGTCATCAATTTTCATTTAAAATATAATAACAATGACTAAATTAACATGACACTGAAAAATTAGAGACTAAATTAAAATATGCGGTAAAAGATAGAGACCAAATATATAATTTACCCTATTTTTAATTATCTCCGTTAATTAGGGATCCTATATATGTTTAAAGTGGTGGAGTCAGAAATTTGTCCATGAGGCTGAATTAAATATTTGATGATTAAGGATTTTATTTTCTTTGCTTGTATATTACATTCCTACTATGTATAATAATATAAAATAGTATTATAAAGTACTTTATAACCCAACGTGCCTTTAAACTTCCATAAACATGAGTTGACGTTGAGATTCGCAAAAAGATTCAATATTTCTAACTTATTTTTAATCAACTATTATTTTTTATAAGGAAGGAGAAAAGAGAACTTTTTTTTCCTTTAATTTTAAGATTACTGTTAGGGGTAACCATGTGTTCTTCTTAATTATATAATTGTCTAATCAATTCAAGTAATTGGTGTACTTGGGTGTATTGCACGTTCACATTTCTTATTTTGATCTCAAAATTGTATTGCATGTTCTTAACATACATGCTAATTTTCATACCAATCGGATATTATTGATTACTCGATTCATAAAATCATCTTTTATGAATTATTTTAAGTTACAAAAACTTAAATTTAAATAATTAATTGATGACATAATGGGTCATGCTACCGTACCCCTTATTTTTTTTGGGGGGGTATGGTACCCACTAGAATCTAAACCACACAATTCTATTGGCTTTAATCTCGACCGTTTAATTGAATTTAATGGTTACCAGTTACCGGTAGAACATGTAAGCATATAAAAGCAACCAAAAATTTTTTTGCGTTCCTTCAATTCTGATTTCTGAGGCAATCCAGAGAAGACGATGTCGATGCTCTTGAGCTTCTGCAAACTCCAAGGTGTGAACTCTTTCTTCTTATTTTTTTTTCATTTTCAACGATCAGAATCACGATTTTCTTTTTCTTTCTTTCTTTCTTTCTTTTCATATGTGGTTTTTTGTTTCTTGGATTTGAATGACTTTAGAACCCTAAACTCCCTAAGGATATGGTTTTGGTGTTCGACTATCATTGATTTTAGATCCTTCAGTTTTATTACTGAAGCAAAATATTTGGGCTTTACTCTTTTAGTTTGGGATTTAGGCAAGTTGAAATCGAAAGTTTCAAACCAACATTTTAATTTTGCTTTCATCTTCTCTAGATGTCAGATTTTGGGCTTTATTCTTTTAGTGACAAGTCACAGCTAGGATATAGTTTTGATTACACAGATTTCTATATTTCGAAAATAAGATAATTATTATTTAATATATGTCTTGCTCTATAATGGTCATGATTCTAAATGTTTTATGTTTCCACTGTTACAGAAAATGAGTTCCATGAGGAATTTGATAAATTGGGGGGGTCAAAGCTCCTTTTTTTTCCTCGTTGTTTAGGTTTGAAAAAAGTTACAAAGGAAAATCCATAGGAATAGTATTCAACTATTTATTATCAACTGTAAACATTATATTATTTATGTCAACATCTTCCTCATACATAAATTCTCAATAGTCAAAATAGTTCTCAAAGTTGCAGTCCAAATGAACCTACTGTGATTTAGTTGACAAATTGTGGAGACCGTGTACTTAAATCAGTGAGAAATTACTGGGAACATAAAGAATTTGATTATATTAGTTGATTCATGCTGCTTATATGTTGCCTATGAGATTTGATGAAAATTTGGTGGTGTGGTGTCACAAAAAAAAGAGAGCTGGAGAGGCCAAGATGGTTAGAACTTAAGTGATTTGTTGGCCAGCTGTGGTTACCAAAAACTAAAATGTCTCTTAGGGGGTAGACAACTTATATTTTCATGTTTTCACATTACATCTGGATTAACTTACTAAATAGTATGGTTTCAGTAGAGGCGCCTGCTTCCTTAAACCTGGAGCATGAATGAAAAGTCATATGCCATCAAGTGAGGTTTATTTCTTGTATTTTAGATTTGGCGTTATTATTCTAGCAATACTGTCTAAGTAGAGCTTGGCCTTTGCTTGGTACTTGCAACTACATTGGCTGCATTGAGAATCAAAAGGTGTTGACAGATACTGGTGCTCAACTGTCCTGATAACACTATACTGGTGAACATATGCCAAAGGGGCCCTGTTAGTGTTGGTCATTAAGAGTTAACTTGGAGTTTGCATGGTTAGAGACCTCTCTTATGGCTTTCATAAGGAATATCTTGAATAGGAATCTTGGACTTGCATTGACAGTCTTACATTTTTTTTATTTTTATTTATTTATGTAAAGTGTAAATTATTTTTAATTTTATGAGGCTTGATTCCCTTTCTCATTGGGTATGCTATTGCTATTAGAATTTTTCTTGCTACATTCCCTTTATTTTCCTTATAGCTTTCATTTTTGGGATTTTTCTTGATTCCCACATAATGCTTTTTTTTGTTCACTAAACCGGATCCCTAAGTAACAATTCTTGAACATGGAATATTATCAGTGACTCAAATAGCAGGACTATTGGAATCTGATTTTGGAACAGTCTTGTCACATAACAAAAATAACATTTGGTACATTAGGTTCATGAGATTTTCTGGCAGCTCGTGCAATTGCGAACTGTAACATTTTGGGATTTTTATTTTACTCTTTCTAAATGAACCAAGCCAGCTAGAGTCTTTCTTGAGCCATATTGAAGAAATAGAGCTTTGTTCAATGTATTTGTCTTTGAGCAGACTTTTCTGTAATTGTGGCAACCCAGAAGAAGTCTCCTTTTTTTTGTATCTCCCATGAATTACCATGTACTTTGCAAAATATGGTAAGGCTACAATAGAAATAAATTATATTTTGTTTTAATATGGGAAGTTCCTTTGTCTATCACATATTGACCCATAGTTAATGTACTAATTGGAACTTGGAAGTTAGATATACGAATTGGGTACTCAAGTCCTTTCTTTTAGGGTGCAGGGGCCTGAAGTTATTGTTATTGACATTGTAATTTTGCATGCAGTCCAGCATAGCAGTGGACATTTTGTAGGTCTGTGGTCTTCCTCTTGAATTATAAGAGTATAAATTTGCATAAAAAGTTTGGATGTCTTTTGGTGCTGTAACGTGGCTGGATTTTTAAATGTCCTATATGAATTATGGCATATGTTTAGATCATAAGAACTTTGTTATTAGAGTGCTTGTTAATTAAAATGTCTTTTTAAGTCTTGGTCATATACAACATTTATGATTTATGTAATCTATCAACCAAAACCATGTCTATTATTCTGCATAAATTATCAGAATCCAAACAGAATGCTAAGAAAATGCTTGCATTTAAATATTTTGTTATAAATTTTAAGGATGTTAATTTATTTTTAATTCTTGTGTTCCTTGTGTTTATCACTTTAGTCATAATGTCTTTATTATATGCTTTATTTGATAAATTCCCCTTTGATGTGCAGAAAACTACCAGAATTCTCTACTCTATGCAACGAGGTGTGCCCTTATGAACATCTCATTTTTCTAAGTGTTGATGGTTATACCATGTAAATGTAGATACTTTAGTTACCAATTGAGCTGCAAAAATTTCTAAAAGTTAGAAGTTGCCATGTTGAGAACTTAGGAATGAATAATCCAGACATGTAGACCAATTGCAAGATGCTTTTGATTATCTCTTTTTCAATTATTGCCATGATGGTATTCAAATATAGATGTGAAGAAACACATTGTAGTGGATTTCTTTGTAAATGAATTTTTTCCTTCTTATGATGAGCAAGTAGTTGAATAAGTAGTAGTCGAGATACTTATAATGGATTTCTTTGTAGTTTTTCAACTTCTTTTAGACACTTTACAACAAGAGACCTATTTGTAGTACATGAAACTGGATTGTATATCATTTCAAGTTACCATTATTATGAGGTAAAAAACACTATATTTAGCTTCAAGTGCAAGAAGGTGGTATGAACTTGTGGAAAAATGGTTTCATATAGCATTCAGATCAAGAGAGCTAAAATATTATTACACCCAAAATTTGCGCAATCAATGCAAAAAAAAAAACATTAGTTTCTGTATCAATTGTGTAAAATATGAAATTTAAAATTTCAAAATATTTTAAATTAAATGGCTAAGAGGGGTCATATATGGTGTTTGTTCAACTGAACGACTTCCCAGGGCTAACTCAACTATATTGCCATGTGCTAACTACTTCCTAGTATTGCATTTTTCAAGCTATAACAAGTTATGTCCATGTGTTTAAAGATTGCTTAGAGAAAATTCTACGGATACACAATGCCTTTCATTTCTACATAAGTTTATCACTTATACAATCATCATATAATGCCCTGCTTTTTATTTTATTTTTTCCCCTTTCCTTTGCTTGATTGTCCAATTTATTTTATTTAAATTGACTCATTGTTGCTTCTTTTTTCTCCTTAGAAAAATACAAAAGCATGTACTTATAAAAACAAAGCTTTTGAAAATTGGAGGACATTGATGTGGCGTTTGGTACGGAGTAATGTTTTAGGATTCCTAGGAATGTTTAAAGATTCCCATGTTTGGTTGCAAATCATGCTAGGGAATCAGATGCCAGGAGAATCTGGATTCCCCCCTTAAACCCCTCTCAGTAGGAATGTAGATTCCCTTTAAAACATGTGGGAATCTAGATTCCCAAGTTTAAAGGAAATTGTATTTTTATAAATTGACAATTTTAACCATTTTTCCTTATCATTTAAGCAATTAAGATAAAATATAAAACAAATCATCAATATCTTTTCCCTTGTCTTTATCTTTTCCCGCCAAAATAACATAAACAGGATAAAACAACTCTGTTGATATATTCTTTAACAAAATTTTATTTAGGTTTCACATGTGGATTAAACTCTTTTAAAAATGTTATTAAGAATAAAGCATTTGAGAATTTAAATAGTTATTTTTGTATTGTACTTGTCATTTTGAAATGTTAGACTACAATTTTAATGAAATTGTCATAATTAATAGTTTATATTTGGTTTTTCATTATTTATTTAGAAGAAAGATTTTTTTTTAAATGACTTGGTAGTTCACATTCAAATCTAAGGATAGAATGGGAAAAATAAATAATTCATTTAAGATTCCTGGGAATAAACCAAACATTATCATCTCACATTACTAGGAATCTTAAGAGATTCCTAATGAAACCAAACATAGGAATAGCTACATTCCTAGAAATGTGTTTCCTAGGAATCACATTTCTAGGAATTTGGATGCCAGGAGTAATGTGGATTCCCTCGTACCAAATGCCACCTGAGATTTTGTTTAGGAGGAATAGAGCTCTTGGAGTTGGTGCAAAATGTATGGACGATGCAGTTGAAGTTATGACTGAGGAAGGAGAAAAGTGATGAATTCTCCTATTGCACAACAACACGTCAACATTTGGTATCAATAAGTTATGCAATTGAGCCTTGTCAAAGAAAAAAGAGTAGAAAAGATCCACTTCGAAACAATTTTTTAGTTTGAGATTTTGAATGTTGTTTAAAAAAAACCCATGTATTGTACTCTTTCTTTCTCTAAAATATTTTAGTTGGCAAGAGTTGGCAAGACATTTTTTTAGTTGGCTATGATGGAAGATATTTAGTCATTATCTTGTTAATTAGTCTATCAATGGCTTCTTTGTTTTGAATTTTGTGTAAAAAACACATATTTTAGATACTTCATCATCTCTTTTGAAATAGAACTTTTTAGCTATTAAGAACTTTGAGAAAAAATATTTTAGATTGAGATTTTAAATGTTAAGAAAAAATTCATGCATTTAAGTTCTCTCTTTATGTTGATATAGAACATTTTTAGTTGTCAATAGTTAGCAAAAAAAAATTTTAGTTGGCTATAATGACAGATTTTTAATCATCATCTTGTTAATTGGATTATCAATGACTTTTTTATTAGTTCATGTATTTATTAAAAAATGTTACTAAAACTAAAATGTAGAAGGTTTAAAAAAAAAATAATAATTGAAAAAAATAAAGTGGTTGTATAAAATTTTTATTGTCATTTGTGCAAATAGAGGTTTCAGGGGGGGTATTTTGGTCTTTTTTTTAGATTTTAAGGGTCTTTCGGTTATTTTTTAGGTTTCAAAGGTATTTTGGTAAGTGTCTAGGTTTTGGGGCAATACGATCATTTTTTTAGGTTTCATGGTCACTTAGGTCATTTTTTTAGTATCTAAGGGTATTTCAGTCATTTTTTAGGTTTTAGGGTCATTTCGGTCATTTTTTATATATCCCAATAATTTTTGAGAGTTTCGTGGTTATTTTAGTAATTTTTAAGTGTTAGGATGTGTTTTGGTAATTTTAGTATATTTAAGTGTATTTTGGAAATTTTAGAGATTTTAGGAATATTTTTGTTATATATATTCGTTGATTATTAGATAATTCAGTGGAGTTGGGTTGGGTTGGCTATGCTCATATGTAATGTTTGTACGGCTTAATGTGACGACGAAACTGTTAAATGTGAGCAAAAAAAAAACTATTGAATGTGACAAAAGTACAGTTATGTGTGATGTTGGTACAGCCTAATGTGATAATGAAACTGTCAAATGTGAGAAAAAAAATAGAGTACCACTGAATGTGATAAAAGTACAGTCATATGTGATATTAGTATTGCCGAATGTGATAATGGAACCATCAAATGTGAGAAAAAAAAAAGAAAAAAAAAAAAAAGAAAAAAAGGAACCACCGAATGTGACAATAATACAGTCACATATGGTGTTGGTATTACGCAATGTGTGGATGATACCATCAAATGTGAGAAAAAAATAAGGAAACCACAGAATGTGACAAAAATATAGTCATATGTGATGTTGGTACTATGCAATGTAAGGATGGTACCATCAAATATGAGAAAAAAAAAAATAAGAAAACCACCGAATGTGACAAAAATACAGTCACATGTGATATTGGTACTGCACAATGTGAAGCTAGTTCTATAAAATGTGAGGAAAAAAAAATAAGGAAACCATCGAATGTGACAAAAGTACAGTCATATGTGATGTTGGTACTGTGCAATGTAAGGCTGGTACCATAAAATGTGAGGAAAAAAATAAGGAAACCACCGAATGTAACAAAAGTATAGTCACATATGATGTTAGTACTGCGCTTTGTGAGACTGGTACCATAAAATGTGAGGAAAAAAATAAGGGAACCATCGAATGTGATAAAAATACAATCACATGTGATGTTGGTACTGCACAATGTGAGGATAGTACCATAAAATGTGAGAAAAAAATAAGGAAACTACCGAATGTGACAAAAGTACTGTCACATGTGATGTTGGTACTGCGCAATGTGAGGATGATACAATCAAATGTAAGAAAAAAATAAAGAAACCACCAATATGGCAAAATACAATCACATGTGATGTTAGTACTACACAATGTGAGGATGGTACCATCAAATGTGAGAAAAAAAAATAAAGGAGCCATCGAATGTGACAAAAGTACAATCACATGTGATGTTAGTACTGCACAATGTGAGGATGGTATCATCAAATGTGAGAAAAAAAAATAAGAGAATCACTGAATGTGACAAAAGTACAATCACATGTGATGTTAGTACTACACAATGTGAGAATGATACTATCAAATGTGAGAAAAAAAAAATAAAGGAACCATCGAATGTGACAAAAGTACAGTCACATGTGATGTTAGTACTACACAATGTGAGAATGATACTATCAAATGTGAGAAAAAAAAAAAAAAAAAGAACCATCGAATGTGACAAAAGTACAGTCACATTTGATGTTGGTACTGCACAATGTGAGGATGGTACTATCAAATGTGAGAAAAAATAAGATAACCACTAAATGTGACAAAAGTACAATCACATGTGATGTTAGTATTATACAATGTGAGGATGGTACCATCAAATGTGATGTTTTTGGTAATCTGATATAATAGGTTACCTACTCATGGGTACCATACCCCCCAAAAAAAAATGAGGGGTACTGTAGAATTACCCTATTTTCACGTTATGACTGTAAGAGAGACTCCAAGACCTGAAATCAACTCATAAAAAGTTTAACGGTGAGTGGGTTTTGTTTGAGAGAACGGAGGATGAGATGTTAATAATTTATGGGTTGCTGTGAAAAGCTTTTTTTTTTTTTTTTTTTGGGTTGAGAAACGCTTAGACCTTGGGGTTGCAGCTATTTGGGCCTGGTTCTGTTTTGGGTCGGGTCTAGACGCAAGAGTTGGATTATAAATAATAAGTGGGAAAAATCAAAAAGTGAACCGGACGTGAATCGTGCAGGCAACCTTCTAATCTGGGGTCAGACGCGCTACCATTGCGCCATGGATCCAATTGTTAACCGGATGTCCTATTAATTTTATATTTAATCAAATGTTAGATTTATCAATTTATGGCTGCAATTAAACCACTTTTTCTAGGCAATTTACTGAGCCAATTTTAATAAAATATTTTCCAACTTTTTATAAACTTTTGATTCTTTTACTACTTTCCAATAATGTAAGTAGGACCATTTATTTTTTTTAACGATTGCCCTAAAAATATCGATTAATGTACTCCTAATTAAGTAGTACAGCTACCCATTGAAGAGTGTTGGTACCCAATTCTAACCAACATGCTATCAACAAGAACAATTTACTTCCAGTTTCCACCTTCTAATCAAAAGGGCAATGGAGAAAAAAAAAATCTATATAAACCCAATTTTGAGGACATATTTCGCTTGTCCTTAGACCATGTTGACGACCCATTGTTGATCTTTTATACCTATAAATTTAGAGATGCCTTTTGTCCTCCCTAGTCTTACTCCCACATGGCTTGTGAACTTTGCCACAAAATCGGCCAACCCTTCCTATTGATAGAGGTCATGGGCAATACTGAATATTGATTGAATTCTTTCAACTTGATTGATCACTACTTGTGATGACAAACTACATTTGGATTATATTGGGATTTTTTGATTGGTTGGTCAATCAGTGGCTTGAAAGTATTTTTGTACCTTTCGCTTTGCTTTCATGAGCGGAAAGGAGAGATTCTCTATCCCACAATATCATTCTTGGACTCCCCTGAAGGCTTTTTCTGGTGAAGTATACTAACTTTTGTATCTCTTGCTCTTCCTAAACCAGGACTAAGCATATTGCAAATGGGAATGAAACCAAGTAGAGGTGTAGTTCTTCACTTGGCTACATTGGATTAAATAAGAGAGGTGGATTTTGAGTTCTTCAAATGATTCTATTTGACTATAAATATCTAGGGTTAGGGTGATAAATGCTAATTAAATGCATGCCATGATTTTCTCCTTGACTTTTCTATAATCATTTTGACATGTGTTATTTCCTTATAAATGCATGATTTGATGTTATTTGATTTGATTTGATTTCTGATTAATTGGATTGTAAATATTTGATTTTCTTTAATTGATTTGACTTGTTTTTATTTTCCTTTCCTTTTATACTATGAATGATATGCCATGTTGAGTATTAAATGCATATTAGGATAGACTTAGTGTACGTATACGTATAGAATAACCTATTAAAAAACTCTTTGATGGAATTAGGATTTGTAACATAATGATTAGAGGCTAGCCTACGGGTCGAGTAAGGTTGGGTGCTTAACACCTTTCTATCCCCATACTTAAATTCGAACATGTGCTCTGATAAGATCGGTCCTTCACAAAAGGTCGCTATGCATATGGTTTCTAAACTTAATCTAGGTGCTGACTCCATTTTTACCCTTCGCTCGATCCACTCAAGCGAGGCATACTTCCCATGAGGAAACTACTCGTCGCGGACGCTTGTGCCCATAAGGTTGGATAACAATTAACCATTGATTTTAAGTTTTAGAAAGTATATCTTTTAATAATACAAAAGACTTCTTATTTATCTCCAAGACTTTTATTTACCTTATTAGGTTCATATTAGAATTAAAGAGTAGATGAGAGAAGAGAGAGTGAGTGAATTAGATTTTGGTATGAAAAAAGGAAAGGAAAGCAAGTAGTTTGAATATTTTGCATTTATTACATTAGACAAAAGGAAACAAACATTCTGCAAGTATACATGATCAAAGCAAATAAAATAGATACAGAAAGAAAATAAAACAAGGTATTAGAGGCAAATAAGACAAAAAATGAATTAAACATGGTTTTTGCCTAGATTGGCGTATGCCATAAGAAGAATGCGTATGCACCCTTCTTCTAGGGTACACATCTAGGCTTCAAGCCAGATTCCTAGAAAAAAGACCAAAAGATGAACCCTAGCCATCCACAGAAAGCGTACACACATGTGTGGATGTGTACACGTTTTATGAAATGCATACACACCCTGAGGCAGATTAGGGTTTAACATGTTTTCAACAAAACATAAGAAATAGATCCAAAAAAAAAAAAAAAAAAAAAAGAACAAATTATTATGCACAAAACAATACATTAAAGCATTAAAAACAACATAAAATAATAATAATAATAAATAAAGGAAACAAAAATCAAGGCGGAGAGTGTGGATCATGGGAAAGATGGCTAAAGATCAATCTAGTCCTCACCATTTTCTGCCTTTCTAGCCTAGAAAACTTTTACATTAAATTTTGGGAGATATTTCTGTAGATTTTCTGTAAGGCAAAATTTTCTGACCCTTTTGGTTGATGAAAATAAGGGTATTTATAGGGGAAATGAGGGTCTAGGGTTTAATGGGACGTTTGGATAGCCAGTTGATCAAGTTGGTTGCTCTAGCATCTCACCAAAATGGAAATGGAGTGATTTGAAATTTTCTATGTAAAAGGTGCATACGCTTGACGTACACACCTTTTGTAAACCTTGACTAAATTATGTCAAAAATGGGTTTTTGGGGTTAGACTGTATTGGGCCACTTTTAGGATTTATATCCTCATTGGATTTCACACACGATGCTAATCATTTTGGTATAAAAAGATTGTCTTGTCATTGGGGGGTTCGAGTATAGGTCAGAAAAAAATGAGGCGTCTACACATGGGCATATATAAGAGAGAAAAGAGAATACCCTTTATTTTTATTGGACACCCTTTTTCTTGTTGTGCAAGTGCTACACCTTGTCATAGCACGACTTTTATGAATTGCACAAAGATGTTCATGATTGATGAGTTTTAGTGGTGAGATGATTATTTATACTTTTTTCTTAGGAACTTTTTGTCATTCTAATCAATATAAGTGGTATAGATATGAGTAAGAATGATTAACTCATAAACTCTAATCATATAATGAACCACAAAACTCAATATTTTCAGTTGTGCATGAAGATGCTTATCCAAACTACAAAAGGTACACAACATGAAACAATGTTTCATTGGCCAACCAAGGTACATAAGAACCAGTATACACAAAAACACAATATTTTTGTATTTTTCAAAATTTTCCTTTTTTTTTTTTTTTTTCCTAATTCTGTTTTCTTGAAAACAATAAAAGAAGTTAAGGAAAAAAAAAAAAAAAAAAAAAAAACAACGCACACAGGGCAATGACTGTTGATACCATATTTTGTTTGCTCTCGATTTATGTGCCAGACCCCGGAAAATATAAAAATGTTATTTTCTCTCCATGGGGCCATAAGAACATCTAGAATGACGTGGCGCAACCCATTCGGACATCGGAGCACCCAAAGTGCATTTTTCAGCTAAAATAACCAAAACGCCCCTAGTCAACCTAGGGTTGACCGAAGGTCAAAATCCTCACAAAATGACACTTTTCATAGTTTTATACCAAACTCGAGCTTTTTGGTAACTTTGATCAAGTTTGAACTAGTTGACCTGAAGTTGACTCTCGGCAAGCCCCAAAAACCATAATTTTGATCCGACTGTCAAAATGGGTTGAAACCAATGTCATTGCGAAGATTATCAAATTCTCAGTTCAATGGCTATTCATGGGTAAAAATCGGAGTTAGAATGGCCAAGATATCACGAAAATTGGGATAATGCACCGATCGATGCACCACTAACTTCTGAGAGCCATAAATTTTGATCTGACCGTTGGATTTTTAAGTTTCATACCTTTTCAGAAACAGGAAATCAAGATCTTTTTAAGGGTGTCAAGATCAACTCGATTTTTGGCCATTTGAAGATGGCAGCCCTTCAGTAGCCCTACAAGGGTCGTTGCCTCATAAAGCATGCCGAGGCTATAAAAGGCCCCAGGCACCCTCTAGACCAAAAAAAAAAAAAAAAAAGACTCCCTTGGTCCTATGCTTTGCCTGGATGAATTTTAAGCTTTTCTCCTCTCCTCCAAAAAAAAAAAAAAAAAAAAAAACACACACACACACACACACACACACACAAAAACACATAAAAAAAACCTCTTGATTCTTCTTTTCATCAAAAACACAAGGTATTGTCCTTACACCCAATTTTCTTTTCCTTGGTTCTATTCTACACTTTGGGATTTGGAGTTTAGGGGTGTGGATGTAGTTTTTAGCTACTACCCCCACCCCCTAACTTTCTAAATCTTGTTTTAACATTTACCTTGCTCTTTTTGCTTGAAAAACATGATTTATTGCTTTCTTTAGCATGTTTCTTGCTTTATTTGTGCTTCTAGCTTAAATCTCCTTGCTTTTTATGCCTCATGCCATATTTCATGCTTAGATCTACATACTTACATGCTTATATGTTTAGATCTACATCTTTTTGCTTTATGCCATGTTTTCCTATGCTTTGTTCCTCTTTTTGTTCAAGGTTGATGTTAGGGTTACATGCTCACATGCTTGAATGACATTGCCAGCTATGCCTTGCTTGGATCTATGTGTCTATGTGTTTATTTCCATGCTATATGGTTAGATCCTTGTCTTCATATGCTTATATGCTTGGATCCATGTTCTTCCATGTTTATGTGCTAGGCTTCTACATGTTACATGCATGTTTCTATGCCTATATGTCTAGATCTATGTTTTCACATGCCTATGTGCTTGGATCTATGTTCTCTACATGCTTTATACTATCTTCCATGTGCTTGTGCGCTCCATGCCATGCTTGTGTGCCTAGACCTAGGCTATGTTCATCATGCCATGTGCTATTGTAGCCCTTTTGTCGCTTTTGTGTTTCTTTCTTGTGTTTTGTCCTAATGGTTAGGACCCGATCTAGACCCTATGGTCTTTGTCATCATCCATACACCAAGGCCCACATCAAAGGGTTTGGATCACCCTATTTTCATGTCTATGCTTGCTTGCTTCAATGCTTTATGCTTGAATTAGCCTCTCTTGTACTAGGCTTTGCCATGCTTGATGCCCTTAGTGGGTTTGTGGTTGTGTAATTACATCTGACGCCCATGAGGCCTTGTTTGGATGTAACCATTCGAGATGCATCGTTATGGTGCCGGTTGCTTCATGCATACCTTTCCCCTTTTCTGTTCCGTGCGAATGGTGCGATGATATGCTTACCATGCTTGTTTGTGCCACCCATTGGCTTTCTATGCATCTTGACACGCTTGCTTACATGTTCATGCATGAGTCTTGCTTGCTAGTGTATTGTCCATACTTAAACAGAGAAGTTATGGATATCCGATCCAAACCTACATTTGTCCCTCGTGGAAACCACTTTTTGTTTTTTCTTTTTGCTTGTTTGTCTTCTTTCTTGTTTGTTTGCTTGCCTGTTTGCCTTCTTGCTTTCTTGTTTGTTTGTTTATCTTGTGGCTCATCATGTCTCCTGCCATATGCTATGCTTGCCATATTTATCACGCTTATCTGCTTTATGCCTCTTTCACATGCTCTTTGCATATTTTTCCTTCCATTGCTTGTTTGCTGTGTTGGTACTGTACAATGTGAGGATAGTACCATAAAATGTGAAATGATTTCAAGCTCTCACCTTGCGTGGACAGCAGCAAGATTTCAAGCTCTCACCTTGCGTTTTGAAAGCTTCACTCACGGCGTCGGCAACGGCAAAGTCTCTCGCCTCTCACTGTCTTTTTTTTTTTTTTTTTTTTTTTGAAAAGCCTCTCACTCTCCCTGTCTTGCCTTAGCCTTGGGTTTTCTTTTCTTTTTTTTCCTTTGTTTTTCCGTTTGGACTTCGGAGACTGGAGTCTTCAGATCGGATTGTTGGGTTTACATTTTTGGACTAAACCCTTTTTTTTTTTTTTTTTTTTTTTTTACATGTGGGCTGGCCGGCTGGGTTACAGTTTCAGAGGGGGCCCAAGTTTGTTTTTTTTTTTTTTTTTTTACATGTGGACTGGCCTGCTGGGTTACAATTTCAGAGGAGGCCCAAGCTTTTTGTAAAGGGGGCCTAGTCCTTTTTTTTTTTTTTTTTTGAAAATTAACCTACTTAAAAAAAAAATTTTGGGCCAGAGGGGCCTGGGCTCCACCTGTATCTGTCCCTGGGCCCAGGGAAATCAAAAAGTAAACAAAAACAAAACAAGATTAATAACAATTCAGCAATACAAAAGCCAATCAGCAAAAATCCCATATGGAAAACTAAAGAATAAGGATGAGTCGTACTGAGATTTTTAGTGACGAGGAACGGTAGAGACTTCGAACAAAAGGGCAGAGAAAAAGAGGAAAATCGGTTGCTGTTATCACCGACATTGAAGGAAAGAAGATTTGGGATGAACAAGGGTTTTTCATGGGCGTAGGATCTTGTGGGCTTTTCAGCTTATGGACTGAAAATAAAATTGCAAGCGTGAAGGATTCGAACCAAAGTTGCTTGGCAAAAAATATACCGACTTGCCACCATGTTGATTCGAATAAAGAACTTTCCATTGAAAATTGACCTTTTAACAGTCAATTATGTTCAAATTACACGTTCCAATATTTTATAGGAACAAATACCAGATGGATTTAGAATGACAAGTTTGTATAAATTTTGCGAGATCTAGAGAGAGAGAGAGAGATAAGTGCTTTGTGGCACTAATAAGTCTTCAACAACAAAAACATTTCATTGCTATTAAAGCTCTCTCAGACTTAGCTAGTGGAGGCCCTGCTGACTCAAATGAGGCTCACACTTATCATTATGGTCGATCAGACTTAGCTAGTGGAGGCCCTGCTGACTCAAATGAGGCTCACACTTATCATTGTGGTCGATATGCTAAACTCTTAATGACAAAATTATTTGGATAATTTTTTTAAAAAGGACTGGGTTGTTCGTTTTTGATAAAATCGATCAATTGTGCTAAATTGTTTTTAGCTTTTCTATTGATAATTTTTGTTATTGTGGAAATTTTTTGGGATGTTTATTTTGCTTTTGATGGGTCTAAATATAATAATAATTTTATGAAACAAAACTACATAGATTGGGGTGGTTATACTCGTGTCGGACACAGTCATTTAACACTTCTGCAAACGAGGATCTAATGAATGTGTCTAAAAAATATAAAACCTGGTGTAGTAACCTTGATTGATGACTATTTCATACTGGATCTGTAGTTTCAATTCAAGTGTTTACTAAAAATTTTAAAATTGTCAACAATCTTTGAGTGGATTTTTTGCATAACTTGCTAATTGTATAGTCATCCTATTTCCAACCTTAGACACCACAATAAACCCACAACTATGATTTAGTAGCAGATGTTGCATAAGAACAATTAGAGAGCACATAAGGTTACCAAAATACCTTCGAAACCTAAAAAATGGCCAAAATAACCCCAAAGCCTAAAAAATAACCAAAATAACCCTGAAACATAAAAAATGACCAAAATACCCCTGAAACCTAAAAAATGACCAAAATATTCCCGAAACCTAAAAAGATGGCCAAAATATCCCTGAAGCTTAAAAATTGATCAAAATAACCTAGAAACCTAAAAATGACCAAAATAACCCTAGAACCTAAAAATGACCAAAATCACCCCGAAGTCTAAAAATTGACAAAAATAATCCCGAAACCTAAAAATGACCAAAATACCCCCTTAAAACTATAAATGACCAAAATACCGCCTAAACCTAAAAAGTGACCAACATACTCCTGAAACCTCAAAAATGACCAAAATACCCTCAAACCTCTAAAGTGATGAAAACACCCCTAAACCTTTGAAATGACCCAAATAAACCCAAAACCTCTAAAATGGCCCCAAACAACGTGAAACCTCTAAAATTACCAAAAATACCCTAAAACCTCTAAAACGACCAAAATACATCTAAACCTATAAAACGACAAAAATACCCCTCAAAATATCTAAAATGACCAACATACAACTAATCCCAAAAGATGAACAAAATACACCTGAAGCCTCTAAAATTACCAAAATAGGGGTTTGGGATATCTTAGTCATTTTTTAGGTTTAGGGGGTATTTTGGTCATTTTTTATGTTTAGGAGTATTTTGGTCATTTTTTAGTTTTACGGGGGATTTTGGTAACTTTTTTCGTTTAGGGTGTATTTTTATCGACTTACAGGTTTAAGGGGCTTTTTTTGTCATTTTATAGGTTTCAGGGTATTTTGGTCATTTTTTAGGTTTCAGGGGGTATTTCAGTTAATTTTTAGGTTTTGAAGGTATATCGATCATTTTTTAGGTTTAGATGGTATTTTGGTCATTTTTAGGTTTAAGGGCTATTTTGGTCATTTTTAGGTTTCTAGGTTATTTTGGTCAAATTTTAGGCTTTGTGGTTATTTTGGCCATTTTAAAGGTTTTATGGTTATTTTGGTCATTTTTAGTTTTCAGGAGTATTTTGGCAATTTTTTAGGTTTCAGAAGTATTTTAGTAATTTTTTAGGTTTTGGAGATATTTTGGACATTTTTTGGGTTTAAGGGGTATTTTGGTCATTTTTAGGTTTCGGGGGTATTTTGGTCTTTTTTGGGTTTCAAGGCTATTTTGGTAATTTTTTTATGTTTTAGGCGTATTTTGGTCATTTTTAGGTTTCAGGGGTATTTTGGTC
Source organism: Quercus gilva (assembly GCA_023621385.1). NCBI lineage: Eukaryota > Viridiplantae > Streptophyta > Magnoliopsida > Fagales > Fagaceae > Quercus > Quercus gilva. The sequence goes on along the minus strand of CM042474.1, from coordinate 50,406,658 downwards.
ATTTTTTGGGTTCCAGGGGTAATTTGGTCATTTTGTAGGTTTCGAGATTAGTTTGGTAATTTTTTGGTTTTAGGGGTATTTTGGTCATTTTTTATTTTTCGGGGGTAGTTTGGTCATTTTTAAGTTTTGAGGGTATTGTGGTCATTTTTTTGGGTTTTGGGGGTATTTTGGTCATTTTTTGAATTTCAGGAGTATTTTGGTAATTTTTAGGTTTTAGGGGTATTTTGCTCATTTTCTGGGTTTCAGGGGTATTTTGGTTATTTTTTATGTTTCGGGGGTATTTTGGTAATTTTTAGGTTTTGGAGATATTTTGGTAAGTTTTTAGTTTTGGGGGTATTTTGGTCATTTTATGGGTTTTAAGGGTATTTTGGTCATTTTTAGGTTTTAAGTGTATTTTGGTCATTTTTTGGGTTCTCGGGGTATTTTGCTCATTTTGTAGGTTTCGATATTATTTTGGTCATTTTTTGGTTTCAGGGAGTATTTTGGTCATTTTTTGGGTTTTTGGGGTATTTTGGTCATTTTTGGGTTTCAAGGGTATTTTGGTCATTTTCTGGATTTCAGGGGTATTTTGGTCATTTTTTGGGTTTTGGAGGGTATTTTGTTAATTTTCTGGGTTTTAGGGGTATTTTGGTCATTTTTTGGGTTTTGGAGGGTATTTTGTTAATTTTAAGGTTTTGGGGTATTTTGGTCATTTTCTAGGTTTTTTGGGTATTTTGGTCATTTTCTAGGTTTTGGGGTATTTTGGTCATTTTTTGAATAAAGGAACCACCTAATATGACAAAAGAACTAACATATGTGATGTTGGAACCGCACAATGTGAGGATGAAATCGTTAAATGTGAGAAAAAAAAGTAAGGGAACCACCAAATGTGAGAAAAAAACTGTCACATGTGATGTTGAAACTGCAAAATGTGAGGATAGAATCGTCAAATGTGAGAAAAAAGTAAAGGATCCGTCAAATGTGAGAAAAGAACTGTCACATGTGATGTTAGAATTACACAATTTGAGAATGGAACCGTCAAGTGTGAGGAAAAAAGTAAGAGAACCACCCAATACGAGAAAAGAACTGTCATATGTAATGTTAGAATCGCACAATGTGAGGATGAAACCGTTAGATGTGAAAAAAAAAGTAAGAGAACCACCAAATGTGAGAAAATAATTGTCACATGTAATGTTGGAACTGCACAATGTGAGGATGGAACCATCAAGTGTGAGAAAAAAATAAGGGAACCATCCAATGTGACAAAAGAACTGTCATATGTGATGTTGGAACCTCGTAATGTGAGAATGGAACTGTCAAGTGTGAGAAAAAGGTAAGAGAACCACCCAATGTGACAGAAGAATTGTCATATGTGATGTTGGAACCACACAATGTGCGGATGAAACCATCAAATGTGAGAAAAAAAAGTAAGGGAACCACCAAATGTAAGAAAAAAACTGTCATATGTGATGTTGAAACTGCATAATGTGAGGATAAAACTGTCAAATGTGAGATAAAAGTAAGGGATCCGTCAAATGTGAGAAAAGAACTGTCATATGTGATGTTGGAACTGCACAATGTAAGGATGGAACCGTCAAGTGTGAGAAAAAGTAAGAGAACCACCCAATGTGAAAAAAGAACTGTCATATGTGATGTTGGAACTGCATAATGTGAGGATGAAACCGTCAAATGTGAGAAAAAAAAAGTAAGAAAACCATCAAATGTGAGAAAAGAACTATCATATGTAGTATTGGAACTACAGAATGTGAGAATGGAACCATCAAATGTGAGAAAAAAGTAAGGGAACCATCAAATGTGAGAAAAGAACCATCACATGTGATATAGGAACTGCACAATATGAGGATGGAACCATCAAGTGTGAGAAAAAAGTAAGGGAACCAACCAATGTGACAAAAGAACTGTCATATGTGATGTTGGAACCGCACAATATGAGAATGGAACTATTAAGTGTGAGAAAAATGTAAGGGAACCACCCAATGTGACAAAAGAACTGTCATATGTGATGTTGGAACCACACAATGTGAGGATGGAACCGTCAAATGTGAGGAAAAAAAAGTAAGGGAACCACCAAATGTGAGAAAAGAACTGTCATATGTGATGTTGGAACTGCATAATGTGGGGATAAAACTGTCAAATGTGAGATAAAAGTAAGGGATCCGTCAAATGTGAGAAAAGAACTGTCATATGTGATGTTGGAACTACACAATGTAAGGATGGAACCGTCAAGTGTGAGAAAAAAATAAGAGAACCACCCAATGTGAGAAAAGAACTGTCATATGTGATGTTGGAACTACACAATGTGAGGATGGAACCGTCAAATGTGAGAAAAAAAAAGTAAGAGAACCATCAAATGTGAGAAAAGAACTATCATATGTGATATTGGAACCGCACAATGTGAGAATGGAACCGTCAAATGTGAGAAAAAAGTAAGGGAACCACCAAATGTGAGAAGAGAACCGTCACATGTGATATTGGAACTGCACAATGTGAGGATGGAACCGTCAAATGTGAGAAAAAAGTAACCTGGTATAGCAGGTTACCTACTAGTGGGTACCGTACCCCCCCTTTTTTTGGGGGGGTACCGTAGAATTACTCTGACATAATTATTGATTTTTGATCACCTTAAAATTTTGTAAGCATGAAGAATATACAAAGATATATAATTTAATGGTGGATTTGTTAAAATTCGCTTCCAATTAAAAAATATTGAGTGGTTTAACATTACTTAAAGTTATACTAGTTGTGACTTAAACCCAACTCTATATAAACATTACATATTTAATAATTTTTCAAAACATTTTTGAGAGTAGCTCTACAACCATATGTTTTGGATGTCGCTTCTCATTAACTTAAGTAGTAAAATTTTTATCCTTTAATAATTAAACTAGGATTGAATTCCACTTGAACCAAAAAGAATTCATTCTATCTTAATCTGATTGATAGCTGTTGGGGACGTTTTTGTGACAAGGGCCAAAAATGCTGGAATGGCCCAAATCTCCATTTGGGTTCTTTAGAAGTGATTATTTGTGGAGAATCAAGTCCAAAATTCCAAATGTATAATGAATAAAGGCTAATGGTGCTTTAAAAAGAGAAAAATCAAAATGCCAATAACAAAAATGCTGAAAAATACATAGAAACACAATAGGTCCAAAATTTCAACTCACAGTCAGCGAGAAGAGGAAATTGCGAGAGGTTGTGAGGAAGAGAGGGAAGGTTCTCATGTACCCAAATTTCCACTCCCAAGCTTTAGAATTGTGAGAATATTGGCTGGCTGAATGAGTTTTTGCTCTAAAATTTCAGTTATGTAGGTAAAACGTGGTTGGTTCATTTATGAGTTGAAGAGAGAGTTTTATATAGAGTTTCAGGTGTTGCTAATGATTGATTTTTTGGTAGTAGAAGAGGCTTTTATCCCCCATGACACTAATTTGGTGTCTTGACTTTGGTTGCTTTTGTTTAGGGAAGAGTTTGACATGCTTTTAACATGATTTGAGAAATAAAAGGGATTTGCTCTAATTGGCTGCCTTTAGTCAGCCATTTCAGATTATTGGAATACTCAAGTGGGGGCTAGCAGCTGGAGTTGGCCAATGACAGCCAACTATGTTTTAAAGGCAAAAATGTTTTAGGACAGAAACTTTGAGCCACAGACAACCAGAGCATAAAAGCTCTTTTGGGTAGAAATTTTAGGTACAAGACCTCCTCTATGAGATTAAGGTGCTACCCGCACCCCTAGCCCACTTGGAAGCATGCTTGGGTTGGGCTCAAGCAAAATGTCCAAAAGGAATCAACCCATATCCTCCAAATCACACTTCCTCAATTTCCTCAATAATTAGCATGGGCTTGGGTCACGCTTAAAAGAATAAAATATAATATAATACATGAATTAAGCCCAAGAGGAAGTCGAGTTTATAGAAAATGTGTCGCAAAAATAGGTATCAACAATAGCATAAAGTATAGATTATAGAGTAGATGCCATAAATTCGAATTCATCTTATTTATCCTTGTGTGTGTGTGCGTGTGTGTGTGTTTCAGACTACTCCTTAAATCAGTAGTTAACCTAATATATAATGCTCTCCTATTTGTACATAATGTCATTGGGTTTGAATATTGTCTTTTATTTAACCTTGGTTGAACCAGAAACTAAGGGACCTGGCTCCTAAACCGGTTAATGTCCAATCTAAGTTTTATAACTATGCTTGAGAGTGACCCTAACTCCCTAAGATATTGGTTATGAGATTAGTTATTCATCATAATCTTGTGATTTAGAAATAAAACAAATTAAGGATGGATAATCTTCTATGAAGATTTTTGTTATTAATAATTTAGTTGTTGGGACACAGGAGAATTTGAATTCTAAATACCTTTATTAGAAATATCATAAGATGCTAATTGAGCTATAAAACGCCTAGCTTTTAAGAAAAAGTTAAATTGAAGGGATCTATACTGATAAGAGAATAAAATAGGATTGATAGAAGTGATATTGTTATTGAGATTAAGCCATCAACAATGTGGGCCTTGTTTTCTAGAGCATGAACAACAGATAAGTTATAAGAACGGCCAAAATGGCCCATTACCATCAATTTTGGAAATATATGGGCGAAAAACACTATTTCGGAAATAATTGGGGATATACCACCTTTTTAAGTACTCGAGTTCACCAAACTCGAGTACTATGTTTTTTTCCTTCCACCATGGCACGCTGACATGGCAGTTGGGATTTAAATTTTCCACTTAGTACTCGAGCTTTAGGAGCTCGAGTACTGTTCTGCCCAATTAACACCGAATATAGCCCCAAAGGCTTACCCACACACACTTAAACCAAACCAAGATCTGTTACCTTACCAACTCAGCTTACTCCCTCTCAAATCTTCCTCTCAATCTCCCTATCTCCCTCTCAATCTCGCTATCAATCTCGCTATCTCCCTCTCAAATCTTCCTCTCAATCTCGCTATTGCCCTTTCAATCTCCCACACACTGTCAATCTCCCTCTCAGTCTCGGTCTCGCTCTCGCTCTCTTCTTCGGCACCACAAGCTCTTCTTCTTTCTCTATTTCTCACGGCAACACAGGTTCATCACTCTAACTTTTCTCTTCTTCGTTGACCTCTTTATTTCTACTAAATCTGAATCCATATAGGCTCTAGGATGTGGGTTTCATTTGATTTTTTTTTTTTTTTTTTTTTTCTGTGGGTTTGCTTGGGTTTCATTTGATTTATTGTGGGTTTTGTTGGGGTTTTGTTCATTTGTTTGTGCGTTTTGTTTCATAGTATTTTCAATGATTTTTTTTGGGTTTGTTATCTTTTTGTGGGTTTGTAATGCAAATTATGTGTTTGATGAAATGCTTCTTGCTTTGCTCCACAAACAGTAAAGAATCATCAGCCAGTAGGGTTAGAACTCAGGACACAACCAGTCCTCTCTTATTGACCCTTTCCAAGGGCCCAATAAGTCTTTTTTGTTACCATTGCAATTTTGGGATAATCCCTGTTTCTGTCACATGCAAATGCTTATGATTTTTTTTAAAAATATTTTATAAAATTTTGCATAGTTTTTTATTTTTGTGTGTACTTGGATGAATTTTTATTATTTGTATTTTAATTTTTTTTTTAATTTAGTTACACAGATAGTATTTTAACCCAACAAGATATTGTCAAAACTTCCACTGTCACAACAATTTCGGTTGGATATGAATAGAAGCATTCTTTATGCATCTATTTAGTGATAATATATGAACATAAACTATTAATTTGTAATTCACAATTTGGTTTAGCATGATTCATACAATTGAGTTATATTCCAATCAAATTTTCTAAAATGCCCTTATATAATTATAATTATACTCATTGTAGTTTTCACTTATTATCTATAAATTAAATAATTTTACAATTAATATATATCATTGTCCTTTGCTTAAAATTACTATTTCATAATTGTTTTTTTAAAAAAAAATAAACAAACAAACCTGACTAGATCCCCTGTAAATATTAAATTCTAATATATGATACATTTACTTTCTTGAAAAAAATATGATATATATATATATAAGTTTGATTTGGAATAGCTATTCCAAACGTGTTCTTAGGTTTAATTTATCAATCAACCAGCTCCAACAAGGTATTGTTTTTCTATTTCATCCTCAAGCAATTTTGATTGATTGCTATCTGTTTGTTGAATTGACTGTGTGAAGTTTTTCAATGCATCCAACAGCTTTTGTAGAAATGGCTGTTCCACAAGTCAACAAGAAATGGCTCTTCATTTTTTTGGTCTGTCTATATTTATTTTGCTAGTTGGGAATGAACATGACTAAATGTTTGTGTTAATAATCAGGTAATTCTAGCTTAGAGGCAGCTATAGAATGGGTGATTGATCATGAGAATGACTCAGACATTGATCAGATGCCTTTGGTATGAATATGATTTCTCATATTCGTTCTCTTCTTTGCTTACATTGCACATGGATTTTTATTTACTTATTTTTGGTATTCTTATTCAATGATATCCTTATTTTTAAACTTCAATCTCTATCTTACTTTATCGCATTCTGATTTGGCAAGTACATTGCAGCTGTTTTAATTTATACTAATAGGAAACTTAAAAAATTGAAAACAACTAGTTCCATTTTTCAATATTAACTCCAAGGGAGTTCAACTATTCAAGTGAAGGCAATTCAAGTGATAGTTTAGTGGTAATGTTATTTTTTGTGGCATCTTATGTCTATGGTTTGATGTCTTTGATCTCTACCTCTCCTCCCTAACTATCTATTTATCTCAAAACTAAAAAGTTAAAAAAAGAAGTCCCAAGGATTGGTCTAGCTAGTGTCTCGTGAGATCCATAAGGTTCTGGGTTCAAAACTCTTATCCTCCATCCTGGGACCTCCTTCAAGGGATTTTACCATGTAATTATCTTGTGTGTGTGAGATAGAGAGACTACACACAAGTGTTTGAATGGTTATGAACGTTCACCTAAGAAAAAAAAAAACCACTTTCTTTATCTATTTACAAAGAAAAAGAAATTATGCGAACACAGAGAACTAAAAGAAGAGGAAAAACAAATTAGAGGAAATTACAGAAATGGCTTAGAGTATAAACAAATGAACAAATCAGTGAAAATACAATGAAACAAAATGCACAAACAAATGAACAAAACCCCAACAAAACCCACAATAAATCAAATGAAACCCAAGCAAACCCACAGAAAAAAAAAAAAAAAAAAAAAAAAAAATCAAATGAAACCCACATCCCAGAGCCTATATGCATTAAGATTGAGTAGAAATAGAGAAATAGAGAGGTCAACGAAGAAGAGAAAAGTTAGAGTGATGTACTTGTGTTGCCGTGAGAAATAGAGAAAGAAGAAGAGCTTGTGGTGCCGAAGAAGAGGGCGAGACCGAGGGCGCGAGAGTGAGAGCGAGACTGAGAGGGAGATTGACAGCGTGTGGGGGATTGAGAGGGAGATTTGAGATTGAGAATGTGATGGATGAGGGAGTAATGGTTTAAGTGTGGGTAATAGGGGCTATATGGTCAGAACAGTACTCGAGCTCCTGAAGCTCGAGTACTAAGTAGAATTTTTGAATCAGCTGCCATGTCAGCGTGCCATGGTGGAAGGAAAAAAACATAGAACTCGAGTTTGGTGAACTCGAGTACTTAAAAAGGTGGTATATCCCCAATTATTTCCGAAATAGCGTTTTTTCGCCCATATATTTCCAAAATTGATGGTAATGGGCCATTTTGGCCAGAACTAAACCTCTCAAATTTTTATTTTTTATTTTTGGGGGAGCAGAGACGATAGACAACTAAACCATTTTTAAAAGCCTAGATATGCGAACATTTCGTTTTGGGCTCGAATAAGCCCGTTCTATAGAGATACCTTCTCATATCAAACATTTAAACCCACTGACTAGATTCCAAACACGATAAAGTATATATTTTTTTGATGAGCGCGTGAATTATTTTATTTTATTGGAGCACGTGAAACTATTTGTTTCTAATTAAAAATAATTGTGAAAGATAAATTAATTTTTTTATTGTGTTATATATATATATATATATATATATATTTTTTTTTTTTGCTGAATTATAAAGAGTGGGTCTTTGGTGTGGTCTCATTGACCCGAACAAAGTTTCTCTTCAAAATAGTTTAGAGAAAAACTCTACAAATTTCTCATGTATCTTTGTATTGAGTGTGAATTTTGAAAATCTAACCGTTGAATTGCATGTTCTTATTATATTTTTCATGCTTACGAAATTTCAAAAAGATCAAAGATTAATTGCTATGTCATCAAATAAATGTTAAAATTTTAAAATTTTGTAATCTAAAATTGTGTATAAAAAATTAGTTTATTGATTGAATAATAAATAATATCCGATTTGAACGAAATTTGATATGCATGTTAAGAACATAAGGAACATAAAATTTAACGGTTAGATTTTCAAAATTCACACTCAATATAAAGATACATGAAAAGTTTGTACCCTATGTTACATGATGACAATGGATAATACCACATGTACCACATAGGCCTTGCTAGAACTATCACTCGAACCGCTCTTCTTTGAGTGCTAAGACAAGGACATCTATCATCAAATCACATCCCATGTGGTTTTTTATTATATTATATGGATGCACTAGGCTCCACTTGTCATATATTATTATTGGCTAAATTGTTTTAATACCCCCCCCCCCCCCCCCCCTTTAACTTTTATTTTGTTACACTTAGACATTTTAAACTTTTGTTTATTAATTTAATTTTAATATAATTAATTTGATACATTACTATGGCTTTGACCGACACACCATATATTTTCTAATGGAAAGAACATATGGGTCTCACTTAACCGAGTTCAAATGTTTTATCCAATTTTTCTTGCTCCACTCTATACTTCACCAATAAAAACTTGTCACGTGTTCATCTAATTAATTAAATACTATCATTATTGATTTATTAATATTACAATTATTAATTAATAGTAGTATTTAATTAATTAAGTGAACACGTGACATGTTTTTATTAGTAGAGTATAGAATAGAGCAGAAAAAGTGGGATAGAAAATTTGTACTCCACTTAACCCACGAAGAAATAAAACCCATCACTTCCATCATTTAATGCTCTAAAAAATCATTTAGAATTAAATAAAAATTCCAGGGACGATAGAAGTGGTGACTTTTCTATTAAAACAAAACCCTTTGGTTTTACAAAATTTTAGGTATATTCAAATTGAGATCTTGATGTTATGATGTCACAAGCGCAATTTCTCTGACCTCCCAAGAACTTAAGTAAGCAGAAGCTGTGAGTATATTTACGGTATCCATCTCTAGTACCTATGCCAGAACTTCCTAATAACATATTTATTTGAATTTAATTTTATCCCACACCTTGAGAAATGACTTCGGCACATCACATTCTTCTATAATTCGATAGTTACAATAGTGAATAGGATAAGGGTGGAAATTTGGATTGGAAATGCTAAGAGATGTCAATTAGTTGAGCTACAATATTCTTAGCTCATACCTTACCTTTATTATTATTTATTGGACTTTGTTAACAGGTGCCAGCTAGTACCTGTTAATGAACTAGCTGTAGTTTATTTATGATCAATCACAAATCCCACCTCCATAGAAAATTGGTAAACTTTTACTTTTCGGTTTTGATTGTGCAAAATGATTTGACTTTCTCCACCTAAACTGACACATATTTAATATATATTCAATTTTTTTCATATCCCTAAAAAAAGTGAATAGTTTATTTTAGATTTTATCACATTAACTGGTGTTGTACAGCACCCGTTAACAACACCCTTATTCATTTCCATTTTATTACACACTTGACCATGCAAATGACATGAAAATGCGAACATATTAATTAATGAAGAACTAATATATTTGTTTGGAAAATGATTTTATTCAAATTTTAAATACTTTGTAGCTGAAGGATTAATAAACACATAATCTATTTATACTTGCTTACTTTTTATTTGCCTTATAAAATTTGCAAAAAATACATTTAAAAGATGTTTAAATTTCTTTAGATATTATGTTTAATTTCTTTTTTCATTTTTACAAATTAAACCATTTATTTGTGTCTCAATTAATTATTAAATTAATACTAAAATATAATATTGTTTCCATTCCTAAAATTCACATGAATTTTGTTTTGACTCTATATTGTAAAAAGTTTGTTTGTTTTAAATTTTTTTTAAAGATTACTTATTTTTTTAATAGTTTAAAAAAAACATTTTTTAATAATTTAGAGATAAAAGAAAAATATATTCTTAAACTGAAGTGTATGCAAACTTTAACGACAAGAACAATATTTAGTCTTAAATTAATTATGAAATTATCATGGTTCAACCTTGATCTTAACCTTAAAATTTTGATTTTTTTTCTTTTACTGTTTTTTAAAATGATTTTGTGTTTTAATTATGTACAATAATTTTATTTTTAAATTAGTTTAGAGAGAAACCTTTCAAACTCCTCTTATATTATTTTATTGAATATAAAATTTGAAAAAATAACTATCAGATTATATGTTTATTATATTTTTAACACGCATATCAAATTTCATTCAAATTAGGTGTTATTTATTATTTGATCAATAAGCTTATTTTTTATATGTCATTTTTTTTTACCAAAAACACTTGAAATTTAAATATATCATTGATGACACAACTATTAATGTTTGATCTTCTAGAAATTTTGCAAGAAGATCTTCTTGCTCTGAGGATGACGATGTGAAAGACTCATTGGGCGGAGTTCTGCTTCTTTTTCGGTAACTTCTGTCATCCTCAGAACTCTGGCTTGGGGTGGGAGTTCTTTCTTCCTTTATCCGAGCCTTGCAATGGAGGCATTGGCGTAATCGGTCCACTTTCCTCTTGAGGTTATATATCTCCTCGTCATGCTAGTTATGATTGGCCTGATGCTGACCAGTTTGTTCAGAATGCACAGAAAGGGCTTTTTCGCTATGGGTGTGGGCCATATCACGGTCCCTCCTTCGTTCAAGATTTACGAACTGGTCCTTGCACTGGGACCCCACGAATTACAATGAACAACTTCTTTTGGGATTGGCCATACTAAGAAGACTTTTAAGGGTACTTAGGAGATATTTCCACAAACGGCGCCAATTCTGGTGGGCAAAAATAATACAAGTAAAAAATGTGTCAAAAGTTGCTACTTTTGCTCACATAATTAATTTGAAAAGATGGGATGCTTAATCAACCTTTAATACCCTTAATTTGATGGAAAGAATTAACCGGAGTTGATAGAATTAACTTTAACTGTAATTATGCGAGTATGGATGAGAAATCGCCTTAAAGGGCCTGTATTGAGCTCCTCGAGTTTAGTCCGAGGTAGTGATTACAATTGATTTAAAGTTACCAAAAATGAATCCACATCCGCCAAGGGTTTCTTTGCCTTATATAATCAATTAAGGTGCATTTTAGCCCTATATCTGGAGGGTTAGAGTTCAATTCCCTTGATACTTGTCTCATCACAGCCTTACTAGAAGGCTTCTACATTAGGCTATGAGTTATGCTGACATTGTTCAGGGGTCATTTCCTCATTAATGCTGCTAGCTAAGTGGATGTAGAGCATTGAATGCGGAGGAGATGAATGCTTTATCTATCTTCTGCCCTTCCTAGCTTGATGACAAATCTTCCTTCTCATTCTCGGTTTGTGCCCGACGGCCCTTAGCATTGGTTCTCGACCCCCCAAGAACCTGTTGGTATCCTTAGGGTCCTTGTGCGTTATAGTCTACCTATACTTGTAGAAAGTTGCTCATATTTTCTTGAGGATTAACTGTCAGTGCTTTCCGTGGTCCGTACTCCTAACATTGTCCTTGGCCTATCTGTCCTTATTCTTAGATTCTTGTCCTCCCACAATTTTGTATTTTAATTATGTACAAGATTTTTTTTTTCCAAATTAGTTTAGAGAGAAACCCTTCAAACTCCTCTTATATTATTTTATTAAATGTAAAATTTGAAAATATAACTGTTAGATTATATGTTTATTATATTTTTAACATGCATATCAAATTTCATTCAAATTGGGTGTTATTTACTGTCCGATCAATAAGCTTATTTTTTATGTATCATTTTTTACCAAAAAAACTTGAAATTTAAATATATCATTGATGACATAACTATTAATGTTTGATCTTCTTGAAATTTTGCAATTATGGAGGTTAGAATATAATAAGAACTTGCAATCCTATGGTTAGATTTTCAAAATTCACAAATAAGGATTTTTATCCAAACTAATTTGAAAAAAAAAAAAAAAAAAAACAATTTTCGTTAAAACATGTAGTTGCATGTACTTATACTAGACTCATTACCTGCGCTTTACGCGTGAAATAGTGCTCTTTTTAAATTATTTGTTTTTTCAATTTAGTTTTATAATGTTTAAGAGTGATATATAAATAACCATTTGTATTTTTTTTAAAGAAAGATGTGAGGTAATGTGAAATAATATTTAAAAATGAGATAGAGATAGTGTCTTAAGTTTCAGATTTAATGAAGAAGGAAAAAGCCTAAAACTTAGGAACATTAAATTTCTCTTTTAACCGGTTTGTGTTTTTTAATTTAAAATTATTAAACTAAAAGATAAGGTATTTTAGAGATTTTAATAATTTGTGTGGGGATTTAACCAAAAAAAAAAAAAAAATTTATGTGAGGATATTTTAGAACGCAAAATGTTAAAACTCAAACAAAGAATCATGTTATTAATAGTATAGACTACCTGTAAAAGCATATTTGCATAAACAAGTGTGCAAACATGCATGCACACCATGTGCGATATTTGGTTTGCATCCCTTTTCATGATCTCTCTTTTACTTATTAATATATTTATTTTAATCTCGGCTCTTGGCCTTCTTAAACATGTTTTCCCTTTTGTGGCAAAGCAACTCTGTGCAATGGCGAAGTGCCAAAGTACCCGTCAATCTTGTGCTTCAATATTGCATCAAGAAGACAAGAACTCAAGAATAACAATATTCAGGTAAATTATATTATGAAACCCAATTTAAGGAGAAATTATTCAGTCCTCATCTAGGACCACTTCACTAATGTCTAGTAGTCTACCACTCTAAGTAATGTAATGCCATGTTTAATGTTTCCAATTTAATCAGTCATTATCCTAATCACATTCCTCAAAATTAAAAACAAGAACCTTGTCACTTTCCCATCTCCAGTGCCGACTGTATTTCTATGGAAAAATAATTCACATTGAGATGTTTGTTCTCACCATCTTATTAACAAGCAGATTCAACCTTGTTAAGATTCACCAGCACCATTGAGCTCGCTATCTTATTGGTGCCGGAGTGGGGTAGAGGTTTGTCGTTTGTGCTGCCAACGTTGGAATTGAGATGTTTTTGGTTTTATTTCACACACACACACAGATATATATATATATATATATATATTTATTTATTTATTTGAAACGGTGTGATTAGGATAATGATTCATTTAAATTGTACACATGACTTTATATTACTAGAGTAGAGAACCACTAAACAGTGTTGATGTGATCCAATATAAATTTAAGGGCGTGTTTTATAATTTTAAATATTTAAACCTGACTTAAAAATAATCAGTTCAAACTCTAAACTCATTTATGGACGATAACAGCGTACTTAAATAAAATGATGTTTTGCGGCTATTTTAAGCCATGTTCCTACTAGAAAAATTATATATCAAGTGAACAAAACTCTAACTTTTATTGGCTGAGAAGAAATGATTGGTAAACAACTTTGTTGAGGTCTAAAAAAGTCACAATGTCGCACTAAGGCCCAAAATGGCATAGACAGTTGAACTCCGTGAAAAAAGAAAAATAAAAGACTTGAGCCCAGAATAAAGAAAAAAAGATGGTAGGCCCAACTCCATTAAGGGATTTAAGGAATAACCCAGACTCACGAATTGATAGACCTTAGAATTCATGAAACAAAGGGAAGAAGAAAAAAAGTCCAGCCCGCCAAGGTCAGAAAATCACTAGGTAGTCTAGTGGTAAGAACTGGGCCGGGAAACCCAGGGACTGCTAGGGGCTCGGGATCCTGGAGACGTGTAGCAAAGCAGGGATGAGATTAAGACAGCTCAAAAGGAGTGCCAAGAAACGTCCCTATCAGAAACTCAAGGAACGAAAATAGATACGTCCCTATCAGCCACCCAATGATGCAGAAAGGAACCAGAAAGCTTAGAAACCAACAATTCATGAGCTAGGGCCTGGTACCTCAGGGAATTCAGAAAGAAGAACCATGAAGGGAAGTAGTTGAGAAGACTTTCAACTTGACAGGAAATAATCAGCTCACTTGGGAAAAATGACAAGAGGAAAGGCAGTCAAAAGCTGAGTTCGAAAAAGGTGAGAGGCCTTAAAGGAAGAAGGACCAAAAGTCAGCTCTTTAAGGACACCCCAGAATGGAAAGTCAGTAGGAGACTTTTGGGAAAGAAGCACCAAAAGGAGGAAATTATGAGAAATAAGGAAGGAACTAGCCACCAATATTGTTGGCACAATATTGGTTCTGGTACCAAGAGAGCAAATTAGGAGAATCAGTGGTACCCCGGAACCCTAGAATGACATTATAAAAGGGGGAAGCAGCCAACAGTAAAGGGGGCATTTAGCAATGGTGAATTAGAGTAGAATCATTGAGAAAACTCTGTTAGAATTCAAAGAAAGTAAGAAAAGAGAAGGAAACACTGCCCGGTATCCTCAAATAGTCACTAGATAACACACTTGGATTCAAACGAATTCAAACTTTGTAAGTCATAGAGACCTGAAGATCCATTTAAGTTTGTGATTTTTGAACTTATTTGAATCTTGTGATACGTCCTAGTAAGCATGATGTATTACATAATTGAAAAATTAATGAAATATTACATAGTATCTTAAGGACCCCTAACGTTTACTTTGTCTTTCTCTATCGCATTGCCTCTTTATTGTTTCTTGCTGTTCAATGCATATATTTTTTGTTTGCTAGTATGTATCCTGCTCTGCATACCATCTGGTTCGTAATCAGCTCATTTAACTACGATGAACCAAGGCCAATCCCTTAAAACAAGAAATAAGAGGGCCCAAGGTCCTTGTTTTTGCTTGGGCCTAGGTGCTGTCCAAAAAAGGACCCTCACAAACCTTATTCTCAATATATATAGGTTGATTTACAGACACAAATACATAAATATGATCACTGGCATTTACTATTGAATCAATTGAACAAAGCGACAAGGCCAAATCCCGATCTCCTTATATATATAACTATTTCACTTCAAGTCATATGACTTTGTTTTAACTGTTTCCATCAATGAGTTCATGCCAAAAATGGGTTTATGGTTTGAGTTGGAATATATTTAAAGCATAGAGTTCAATTTAAAACCATTTCAAAATATAGGGTTTAAGCCCATCAAAAAAAAAAAAAAAAAAAAAAAAAAAAAATATAGGGTTTAAGATTTATATATATATACCCTAACTATCATAAATCAAACATAAATACCTTCCTCTAACTGTTGAACTTCTTTAATTTTTTGATTCTTTCAGGCTCAAATTTGATTCCGATGAAAACTTCCTGGTCTGGTCAAAAATATTTGTGCATTCCAGCTCAAAAGCATATAGATTTCTTGTGTCCTTTTGCTTTTACAGTTCATTAACGAAGAAGGCAAAATAGATTCCTCTTATTTTCTTAGAAAGAAATTGTCGCCAGCTTCGTTCTAGGCTCCAATCCATACAATGATACAATACAAATGTACAATATACCTGACCTGCAACGTGTAAAGAATCGCAAACAGTATCTGAGATGTTGCAATTCATGTTGCATGGATCCATTGCATCCCCGGTTAAAAATCTAGCCCTTTCGGAATTTAAAAAAAGAAAAAAAAAAAAAAAAAGAGCCCTCTTGGAACTTGGAAATACTGAATAGACTAGGTTTTTTTATAGGACTTTTTAAATAGGTGGGAGTGGGACAATAAGACAATAAGGGTGAATATTTCTTGTTAGTTTTTTGTTATCACTTTCATAAATTGTTATTGAACCTCTAGTCGGAATTTGGGGTACATTAATTTGCATTTTGAACTGATCATTTTGTACGAGATGAATCGACATAAAATGCTCAAGATACTAATTTGGTATCGCACCAATCGTACTATTTTTTCTTTTGATGAATCAGAAATATTATTGATTAAAAAAATATAGAAGAAATATAATATAAAATCCAGAGTCAAATGACTCAGTACAATCTTCTCAAAAAAAAAAAAAAAAAAAAAAAAGAAGCAGTGTGAGTAGACTCAAACTGAGCAAATGAACCAAAACAGAACTTCTAAAATATTCGCAACCTCAAGCAAACACTGCCACCAAATAATTGGATTATTATATCTTTGAAAGAGCATGTAATGTGTAGTGTAACGCGTCTTATCCTATTCTCCGTTGAAACTTCTCATGACTTTTGAGTAAAAAACAATTAGATTATTATATTGCTTGAAAGAGTATGTAATGTGTAGTATAATGTATTTTATCTTATCTTCTATTGATACTTTTATGACTTTTGAGTGAAATTTGTACAGTAAAACTACATAATCCGGTCTAAAACATTGAATAATTATCGCTAAGTTGCCAAATAGAATTATGAAATAATAATCTCTAAAGATTCCTCTTCCAAAATGACACAACACAATTTTCCAATGGAATGGTGACATTGACACGTCTATGTGAAATTTGTTCATGCGTAAAGAATACACCAAAAGTCGTACACCCACCATATGACTTGGTAAAAGGTTGTGGTCCAAGCAGGTCCAAGATAAGCAAAGCAATCAAGTGGCTATTGAGAAATGACAATTTGCTTGCCCCCATCAGCTTGTAACAAAATCTCAAAAAAAGAAAACCAAACTGCACATGTATCGTGTATGATTTTACTGAATTACGAGTCATTTTGCTTTCCTATATATCTAGCTTTGTCGTAATTACCAAAAATTCCACCAAATCAAACCTTATTATATTCAAAAGTCAAATTTTCCATAATAATTATACTTGCCATGCCTGCCCAAATCTGAATTGAAGCAGACAAAGAGCTCCACAAATCTAAAAAGCTTGATTACAATGTAGATTGTGCTTCGTATAATGATTAAAATCCAAAAAATATAAGACCCAATAAATAAAGAACAAAGTATGTATTCACTATTCAGCACCTTGAGTTACATACATTTGGGTCCTACATGCATATATATAGAACCAGTAGTACACCCATGATATATAATGTATATATTTCCACAGCCTTAACATAATTATTTTCATTCTCTTATGGCCAAAAAGAAAAAAAGAAAAAAAAAAACTAATTATTATGGAACATCTCTGAACTACAACACATGGAAGATGCAATAGAGACAGAGAGCTTTTATTAAAAAATTAATGACCTTGTTCATATCTTTGTCTTAACCTTGTCTTCATGATCAATCCCACTCTCTCATCTCATGGACCCATGACCCCATATAAAAGCACGAATTTGCTTTTTAAGACCATCATATACATAATACAACATTTCTTCTTCTTCTTCTTCTTCTTCTTCTTTATTTATTGATATTTCCATTGCTAAAATGCGCCGCTAATTTACGCCCATTTTCCAAGCGCATTTTAGCAAACCCAAAATATTCACATTTTTGCCTCATCTATTTAAAATACCTCCAAAATGTCACAGAAAAAAAAACTTTCCAAAAATACAAAAAAAGAAAAAAAGAAAAATATAAAGAAAATAAAAAAATAAAAAGAAAAAGGAAATTTCGGAATACATCCGTACAATTATTTTGGCTGGTTTCTACTCCGGAATGGTGACGAGTACAGGGCGCCAAGGTCTTCTCAGCAATCTATACCGAAACGACGCCGTTATCGGCCTGAAAGAGCCGATTCCGCCACCACGCCTAGCCGCAAAGCCGTTTCCTCCTCCACCTCCACCTCCAATACCACCGGCGCTTCCGGTTGCCGGTAACAACCCGACCTCATCTTCTTGACGGTTAAATCTAGAATCGGAAACCCTATCTTCAATTGGCGGAGAGGACACGAACAAGTCCTTTAACTTATGCCGAACCCTAACCTCTTTGCTACTGTTCTTATTGTTGTTGTTTTTGCTGTTGTTGTTTCTCGATGTGGGATTGGGATCGGAGTCCATCTCCGACGGCGAGTCATTTCGGCGAGAGAATCGTCGGTCCGTGCGGTTAAGAAGCATCCGGAGAGTCTTGCGGCGACGGAGATGGATGACAGGACTCGCCGACGGGCTCCGAGTGGGGCTTCCGGCGACTACCGCGCACTGAGTTGCAAGGAGCTTGAATTTCTGCAGGGTAGCCATTTTTATAGACAGAAAAAATTGTGGGTGTAGTAGAGTAGCAGTAGTTGCTTGTGAAGGAGAGAAACTAGAAAGCGAGATCTGAGTAGGGAATATGATTGGCGTTGGATTTGGATTCCATTTTCATTGCGCTTTACTCTTCTTGTTAGGAAGAAAAAACAGTGAAGAGTTGAGAGGAATTGAGATATGATTGTGAATTTGAGAGAGAGAGAGATAGTGGAAAGTTAAGAGAGGGGGGTGGTGGGGTTTGGATTCTTTGGAAACTAAAAAGTGGAAAGTGATAAAATAGACGGCTTTTTAATTGGGACGGTTATGTGTTACTAGTACGTATTGTATTTTTATTATTTATGTGTCTGTTTGGGTTTTGGTTTTGGGTCGGTCTATTAAGCCACCTATAAAATACACTGTTTCATCTTCTACCAGTTTCTTACACGTGGCTCACTGTACATTCGTAACTGCTACCATCTCTCTCTCTCTCTCTCTCTCTCTCTCTCTCTCTCTCTCTCTTTATGTCAAATTAAGGCTTGGGGATTCGATTTCTATTTATTAGTAGGCCTAGGCCTGGTTTGGTAAGGTGATGTTGATTTTTTTTGCGGTTTGACTGTCTGTTAATTAAAGTGGCAATGAAATTACTAAATTAGACTAGTAAGGTATGACGATCTTCTTATGGAAATATATATGTATATATTTTTTTAAAGAAAAAATAAAACATCCTTAGTTTCATAAGAAACGAATGGTAATGCGGATGGTTAACAACAAATCAATTTGAAATTAGTGGTGGTGGCTTTAGGAAATTTTTTCTAGGCTAGTTATTAAGAAACTTAAATTACACCAAATCCAATAAAAATAGAACTTGAATATATTGATATCTTAAAAAAATAAATGCAAATACATGAAGTTTCACAATTGTCTTCTACAAACAAAATTTGAAAAGCAAAAAAGGATTGATGAGAAATTTTTTTTTTTTTTTTTTTTTTTGAGAATCAAGACCAATCTTATTAATCTGCAAGACTGAGAAGATCAGCCATGTAAATAGGTTCAACGTTTGGTGGGACATCTTCCATCCAGACTGACAAAGGTGAAGAAAGAGGCGCTCTTCTTGCTAGAGAATGAGCTACCTTATTACAGGAACGACTTACATGATAGAATTTTAAGTCAGAAAAATATGGAGCTAAGAATAAAATGTCATTTGCTATGTTGCTGTATTGGGCAAGAGTTCGAGTTCCATTCTTCAAGGTCTGCATCAACACTGCCGAATCACCCTCCAAAACAACTCTATCAATCCCAATTTCCACTGCCAGCTCCAATGCCCTCCTAGCTGCCAAAGTCTCAACCTCAACTACAGAGTAAGGTAAAGAAATCAACTGTGAAAGCGAGGCCATGATCAAGCCTTCTGAGTTGCGAATGACCACACCAAGTCCTGCTTTATCCTCCTTCACAAAAACAACCCCGTCAAAGTTAATTTTGTACCATGACAGATCAGGGGCTGTCCACGAACCAACCCGAGCTGCAGCTGCTGCACTACGGGTCTGATGAGAGACTGTTTCTTCAAGCTTCCTATCCACTGCCTTCTCCAGTAGCTGACTGAAGGTGCAGGTAGCTTTTCCTAATCGAAGATTATTTCTTCGATTCCAAAGGTCCCAAACCACCCATCCAAATAATTCCGGTTCATTTTTTTCTGCCAGAATCATACCAAGGAGATCTGTAAAACAATTTGCCTGTCTCAAAGAAGCACGGGTCCAGTTTGGTTTCCCTCTCCACATATCTTCTAGCTCGGGACAACCATACAACGCGTGTAACACATCTTCCTTGTGACACTTGCACTGTTCACACAAATCCTCTGTGATTATTTTTCTTCGCATCAGATTGGCTTTTGTAGGTAGGGAGTTTTGACAGGACTTCCAGAGGAAATTGCGGATTTTGCCAGGAACATTAAGACCCCAAAGTGCTGTCCACAAAGGCTTCATTGTAGCAGTATTAGAGGGGCCGGATTGTTGCTGCACCACATCATTCTGCAGAAGTTTGTAACCTGACTTAACTGAGTAGTCTCCATCAGAGGTAAACGGCCAAATCAAGACATCTTGCTACTGTGATTTACACAGTGGAATTTTTTTGATTAAGTTGGCTTCAAATTCATAAAATGAATGATCCAAGATATCATCTTTCCACATTCTCTGGTGTTGATTAATCAAACAGCTCACCCTTGCATCTTCCTGCCCGTGCAAGATTGGTGATATGATCCTGGGATTATTTATCTCAGGAATCCACCTATCACCCCAAATTCTAACAGAGTGTCCATCGCCGATCCTCCATTGCGCCCCCTTCCTAATCACCTCTCTGCCACGAATAATGCTTTTCCAAGCATAGGAGGCAGTGCTTGGAGCCTTGGCTTGCATTATGGAGCAATTCGGAAAGAATTTTGGCTTGAACACCCTATAAAATAGAGAATGCTCATCATGCAATAATCTCCAAGTTTGTTTTGCCAATAATGCATCATTGAACAAGGATAAATCCTTAAAGCCCATACCCCCTTGGCTTTTTGGTTTGCACAGCTCCTGCCACTTAATCTTGTGGATTTTGCAGCTGTCTCCTCTTTGGCCCCAAAAGAACTTTCGAATAAGTGCCTCAATATCATGACATAGAGTCTCCGGTAGCTTGAAACATGACATTGTATATGTAGGTAGTGCTTGGGCAACTGCTTTAATCAATACTTCTCTCCCCATCTGTGATAGAAGCTTACCTTCCCAGCCCTGTATCCTTTTCCACACCTGCTGCTTTATCTTTGCAAAGCTGTCTTTCTTGCTTCTGCCAATAAAAGAAGGCAGTCCAAGGTAACTCTCATATTGATAGATGACCGAGACACCAAGAGTTTGCTTGATCACTTCTTGCATATCTTGAGGTGTTGATTTACTGAAGAAGAGGTTTGTTTTTGCTCTATTAATTTTTTGTCCCGAAGCTCTTTCATAGATAGCCAACAAGTCCAGCAGCTTTTGACATTCAGATTCCTTGGCTCTACAAAAAATTAAGCTATCATCCGCAAACAAAAGATGAGTTATTTTAGGCCCGGATCTACAAATAGATACCCCCCGAATCTCATCCTTACTTGCAGCTGAACTAATGATGCCATGTAACCCTTCAGTACACATCAAGAAGAGGTATGGAGATAGGGGGTCTCCTTGACGAAGGCCTCTAGTGGGAATGATGTGTCCATAGGGTTCCCCGTTGATCAGGACTGAATATGTGGCTGAGGTGATGCATTCCATCATAAGTTTAACCCAACAGTCATGAAACCCCATTTTTACCAACACTTGCTTCATATACTCCCATTCAACTCTATCATAGGCTTTGCTCATGTCTAGTTTAAGAGCCATAAAGCCCGTCTTGCCAGTTCAATGGTTTCTCATATAGTGGAGCGTCTCAAAAGCAACCAGTATGTTATCTGTAATCAACCTGTCTGACATGAAAGCACTCTGATGTTCTGAGATAAGCTTTGGCATAATCTTTTTCAATCGGTTAGCCAAAACTTTAGCAAGAATTCTATATAAAACATTGCTCAAACTAATTGGCCTATATTCAGAAATATATTTCAGAGATTTAGCTTTAGGAATTAAAGTTATGTAGGAGTGACCAAGGGAGGGAGGTAATGAACCTGAATTCAAGTACTCCAGAACAGCCTGAACAATGTCTTCCCCAAGCAAGGACCAATAACCTTGGTAAAACAATGGTGGCATGCCGTCTGGGCCCGGCGATTTGAGTGGCGCCATCTGTTTTAAAGCTTTCTCAATCTCTTCTGAAGTGAAATCAGCAATAAGCAAGTCATTCATCTCAGCCGTTACCCGTTTCGGAATAGATTCCAAGACTGCCTCAAAGCCACTCGGATTGCTTGAAGTGAATAGTTGCTGGTAAAAATTCAGGATGGTGGCAGAAATCCGTGTGGGATTAGTGGTCCAGCTACCTGAATTATCAAACAAGCCATTGATATAGTTCTTCCTCCTCCGCTGTGATGCCTTACTATGGAAAAATCGTGTGTTTTTGTCACCATCTTTTAACCACAAAACTCGTGATCTTTGAGCCCACATCTTCGCCTCCTTGTCCATTAATACATTAATCTCCTTCTCAAGTTGCCTCATACACTTAGGATCACCCCTTGGATTGCTTGCTTCTCGGCCTGTACAAGAAGTTTTCGCTTCTTCTCTAACTCGCGCCTGACATTGCCAAAGTTTTTTCTACTCCAGCTTTCTAATTCCTTCCCACATTTATCAACTTTTGAAATAATTCTAGTGCCCCACGGTTTAGCACTGTCTTCCCTTCAAACCGCCTCAATTGTTCTGCTACAACCTGCATCAGACATCCACATATGCTCAAAACGAAAAGGTTTTTTTTCATATGGTAGTCCATACCTTCCCTTGTTATCAAAAGAGGTTTATGATCCGAGGTGGTGACATCAAGGTGGTGGACTTTAGTTCCCGGAAATAAAGAGAGCCATTCATTTGTCGCTACAGCCCTATCAAGGCGTTCCCACACTATATACCTGACAAAATGCTTATGCCAGGTGTATTGAGAGCCAACAAAACCCAGGTCTATGAAATGGCATTCATCCAAAATATCCCTGAATGGTTGCATTTGGCTGTGAGGCTGAGTCCTCCCTCCCATTTTCTCATTTTGCTTCGTAATTTCATTAAAGTCACCTGCACATAGCCATGGTGATGGACCCCTATTTTTTAAGCTGCATAATTTAGCCCAAGCTTCATGTCTTTTCTGTGTATCCAGCTCTCCATAAAAACCCGTAAACCTCCATTCATCCTCCTTGTTTTTGTTTATAGTAGTGTCAATGTGATACTTAGAAAAAGTTTCAACCTCAAGATCAAAGTCTGCCTTCCAAAAAATGACTAATCCCCCCGCCTTATTTCTCCGTGGTACCTCAAATTTGTTTTTGAAATCAATCCGCCTTTGAACTAATTCTAGCCTTACTTTGTCTGTCCATGTTTCGGCTATAAACACGACAGAGGGAGCTTGTGCCCGCACTAATTCTGCAAGCTGATCTTCTGTCCGCTGGTTCCCAAGCCCGCGACAGTTCCAACATAAAAGACTCATGGCTTCTGGCAGGGCTGGGAACCAGCCTCCGCCAATATCATATTTACTTCAGTGTCCCTCTGAGAAACAGATTTTATTTTTTTCTGTAACTTAGATTGACTAGCTGTGTGTCGGGTGGGTCTTTTGGTTCCCACTGCCTCCTCCACAACGACATCAGTTCCAACACAAGCTTTGGGTATTCTTTTCCATGTACTTTCAAAATTTCCAGTAACATTTAGTACATCAGGTATAACTGATAGGGGTAGATGTGATTGACCTGGAAATGTATAAGTTCTGCCATTTTCCACATCAGCAGTTGAGAGAGGGTCCAAAATGTTTTCCTTACCCGTTGCTTGGATATTTTTGGGAAAAGATTCTGGTGTAGAATCAAAAAGGCCAATATCTCGGTCTATCTCCTGTAATTTCTCCTCAAACTGCTCAGCATTTAAATTCTTTGGCTGCAATTCCGAATTTTTGAAATTATCCTCGGCTGTCATCACCTGATTAATCGGAATTGAATGTGATCCCCTTGGATTCTGCTCCTGAATATCTGGTACATTAAAAACCTCTGCCGTGGATTCAGCTCTTTCCTTTTCTGGTCTAATGATCTCCGGCGAGGGCCCTGTTTTCCGAACCACCACTGGAGGAGGTTTGCTTGCCCATGATGTTGAAGTCGTATCTGTACTCCGTCTGCCACCTTGTCTGTTGCTATAGAACCCAGGGACTATAACCGTTGTTCTTCGTGTAGACGTAAAAGGTGGTGCACGAATCCAAGGGCCAAATTGTTGTGATTCAACTGGCAATGTACCTTCACTCTCTAACCATAGTTCACAATCTCTGTCATCATGCATCAAACTCCCACACCAGTAGCAAAGATTAGAAAGCCTTTCATACTTGAAAGACACCCACAACTCCTTACCATTCTCCAACGATATCACTCGACCTCTGCACAAAGGTTGTGATATGTCCACCGTGACTCTAACTCTGATAAAACCATTCCCCTCGACATCCATGTCCTCATTTGGTTTAGTTACCGTGCCAAGAATTCCACATATTTTTTCTGCCACTGCTCTTGTTTTGAACCGCATTGGGATGTTGTGTACCTGAACCCAGAAGGTAACCAAATTAAATTTCATATCCACAACATCAATATCTTTGTCATACCGCTGTAAAACCATGAGATGTTTGTCAAAACTCCATGGTTCCGTTGCCAGTACTTTGTCCATCTCCGTCTTGCTGTCAAAAGTGAATAACACCACATGATCTCCCTCTTTCCGAGCCTTGAAACCATTTTTTGCCCTCCAAATGGGAGAGAATGTTTTGGCAATAGCTTCAATATTGAGTGCCCGTTTGGTCAAGAATTTGGTTGCAAGGACATGTTCAGTTACTGCCTCTTCCTCTGTTATTTTGAGGTTCGAACCTTCAACATCAGAGAGGGTTAAGCAGCTCCATGATTTTGTAAGATCCTCCATATGAATGAAATAAAAGAAAACTGTTTCCCAATCCCCAGAAAAGAGAAAACCACAAAACCCCAAAGGTAAACCTGTTACCTCGAGGTACGACGACTCCTTCGAAGAAGGAACGGCTATTCTACGACCTAGGAGAAGGTTGGAGAGCCAAACCTTTCGCTAGAGAGGAGAAACTAAAAAAATAAAGGGACTTGTTGTTGTTGTTTGTTTGAAATATTAAGTGAGAAGATCCTGAGATAGTAATAAAATGAGAAAGAGTCTGAATCTGAAATGATGATGATACATGTTATAATTGCGAGCCAAGCTGCTGAGGAGCAGAACTCCCAGCATCATTGAGAACTCACAGTCACAATCTCTCTTTTGGTACTTTTTTTCAAGAAAATAAAATCAGTAATTATTTAATTATTTTTAAGGAATAGTCGAACGAGTTACGAATTTGAATGATTAGAGGTTTTTATTTTTTATTTTTTTTAATGACCTTTTGTTGAATATTATTTTTTTATTTGTTGTTGTTTTCCTTAATCTTATTGTTTTTTGGGCTATTTTTGATGTTATTTGAGCTTATTTTTATTGTTATTTGAAATTTTATTTTATTTGTTTTTGTTTAAGGAGTTAAGGATTATGTTTGGGGGCCAAAATTATTTTTGTGAGTAATACTAGAAACACAATAAGATGTCGCAAAAATTCCAATATTAGCATACAAAAAAAAAAAAAAATAGAGATTAAAATTAAAAAAAAGTCCGTGTGAGTTGACATACTTTTTGGAATGTTATATGAAATTGTTATGACATTTTATCATGTCCCTGGCATTACTCTTATTTTTATTGAACCAAAATTTTTAAGATTATCAAGTCAGGGTGGTCTATATTTTTTTTAGGGTAGATAAAAAATGTTACTTTAAATATAATTATGTGTGTGTGTATATATATGTTGTGCTAGTCATAATGGTCATGTGATCACCCTAACTACTATGCCTCCCATTCCTAAGCCATACTTGAACCTTTAAGGTCTCAATCCCTAAATCCTAGCATCCAAATATCAGGAATTTTATAAAATTCCCTCAAGGAACTTGAAACCCAAGTGTGTGCCTAACATAAGATTCTAGTTCATGGGTTCTAGTTAGTTCAATTGGTAAAATCTCGAATGGTTGAATAAGAGATCTGGGGTTTAATTCCCACCTACACAAAAAACTGATTGGTGTCTTGATCTGATGATAAAGAACTATCATCAAGAGCAGACTTCATAGATTGAAACTCTTTTAAAAAAAAAAATTATAGTTCTACACCCCCCCCCCCCAAAAGGAGTTTTTTTTTTTTTTTTTGGTAATACAAAATACAGGGGTTAAAAAGGAAAGAGGTTAAAATTTCTGTATGAGATTTTATTAATTAAGTGGGCATACTTAATGCATAAAACTCCTACTTTTTATGGAATTTAGAAGAGGTATATGGTAGGCAGTCTTACCATTCCTATCATATATAGTCTCTCCGCTCAACTCATTGGTGAAGTTAAAGTCAAGAACTTTAATATGTTTAGTAAAAAGGAAAAAAAAAAAAAAAATCAGATTTTAATGTAAATTATAAGAATTAAAAATAACAGTTAATTTCACCCTTTCCCCCAATTCTCCCAAAAAAAAAAAAAAAATTGCACCTTTTCTTCACAAACTATAAAACTGAATAATATTCACCTCTGATTTATTAATAATTTGCAAATTTTCCCATGTTTTTACAATGCCTAAGAAAAAATTAAGGAAATTCTTATGCATACCCTTAAAAAAAAAAAAAAAATTCACATTAAAAGAGAAAAATACCCTGTCCTCTCGCTCACATCGCGCATTAGAATGAGGAAGGCCCTATTATGGGGGTGAGGGTGGTCGATGAAGGTGTAGAGCTTTTGATTTGGAAGTAGTCTTGGAGGTTGGCTAAGTTGTGTGTCAGTTAGTTAAGGGTGGTGAAGTCGATGGTTAGTTGAACGGGAATATGACGGTAGGTCCTAATTTGGATCCATGCTTTGGGGAGGGAGTCATGAAGCTCGAACTATGAGTGTGAGTATCGTAGACAACGCTGGAAATGTTGAGTAAAGGGGATGAAGGGGAGGGAGGTAAGGATTTGATGCTGCTATTATCAAGGATGTTGAATATTTAAGCAGTACTGGCCACCATCAAGTGGGATTTGTAATTTAAAAAATAAAATAAAATAAAATCAAATCAAATCATGAAACCCTGATTAATGAGATTTTGAAGATGGACATGGTTCCGTTTGGGACGCGTTTGAATTTATTTATTTTTTAGAGGATTTGATTAACAACATTTGTAAATTAGTTGGACTTCATGGTATAATCGGCTGATTGCGAATTAAGAACCATTGTGTTTTTTAGTTTTCCAGAATGATTGTTATCATATTTTCTTATTATTCACCCTTTATATCAAGAATGATATTGTATTGTGGGCATTTGATCCAAATGATTCTCAATAGGTTCTCTTTAAAAAAAAAAAAATGATCTTATTTCATCGTATGGATAATAAAATTGGCATTTTCGGTGTTTATTAAGGGTTTGGCATTTTTTTTTTTGAGAGAAAAGGGTTTAACATTTCAGTATGAATAATGCATAAATTTCAAACAAAATAACTTACCATAAAAAAAGCTGAAAATAATGGAATTTAGTAACAGCGGGGATCAATTTGCAACTTGCAAGTTACCAATCATCAGGGATTCAGGAGGGATATTGCATTTTATAATTTAAAGGGAAAAACGCAATTAATTAACCCCCAAAAGAAAACCATTACTGTCACAAACAACTCTCCTATATACTAATTTTTTTCTAATCTGTAACAGAAATTGAAAGCTCAACATCCAATCTCAGTTGTATAAAATAACATAAATTTGTATATACTTAAAAAAAAAAAAAGTTTTTGGGTGGGATGGGTGGGGTTTGGGTTGCAGGAAAGTCGAAGCTCATAATCGAGGAAACTGTATCTTAACTCTCAAAGGAATTACAGGTTCAAGACTATACTGGGGTTCCCAACTTATATACTATGGCTGCATTCTATAATTGGAGATAAAGAGTCTGCATTCCCATTATTCATGCATGATAGTAGAGCATTGTTCAATAGGAATTGCAAAGGATTTTTTATGATGCAATTTCTGAAGGCAAGTAGTAAACTTTGCACATGATTGAAATGGACCAAGGTTTTACCACTATATTCGAACAAACGCACATCAAAAGCTAAACATAAACTCACTTGCCAGAGCACTGAGTGAATGTCCATCCTTGCCTGCACAACTTGGGCCAAGCAGTTCTCCTTAAATCTTGCATCTGCTGTTAGGAAGGCAAACGCAAAAACAAAAAAACGAGGAATTTTTAGGAGTTGTCATCAAAATTTTAATCTTCGCATATCACCACCATTTCTAATTCATCAATTATGTGAACTTTAATTATCTTTTTAGCCATAAAAACCAATTAAGTTAATTCAAAATCTGAGATTCAAATATAGCATCACAGCATTATAGCATGTGTGTAAATACATCCCAATATGAATTAATTTAACTGTTGACGGCTCCGAATATATGAATTCTTTCTCATTAGTATTCTATTAACACAAAACAAAGACAATCTAAACAGAAGATAATGAAATGTTAACCCACTCACTGACATTCAATCATGAGTGTACATTACTTTACCTTCTACTTTAGAGTTTTAAGAAAAAAGAGAAAAAAAGAAAAAAGAAAAGAGAAAAGGAAATCTCAATAGCTAGGTGGAATTAGGTGTTGTAGGGGTGTTAACCCATTTATCAGTCACAACTGAATCTGAAGAAAGAGGGGGAGGAATATTCTTCAAAAGCCTAACATCATCTGCAGCCTTAATATCCACCACTTCAGCTTTCTGAGCACCCATCTCTTCATTCCTCCCATTCTGAATTCCTCTCAAAATCTCCAGTACTTCATCCATGCTAGGCCTCATATCCCTCTCCTTTTCCAAGCACCGAAAAGCCAATTCTGCCACTGATGTTGTCATCTTCTTTACAGTGTAATCCTTTTCAAAACCAAGAAGCGGATCAACCAACTCATGTAACGCATGATTTTGATTCTTGTTCACAGCCATATTAACCAAATTTATATCTTGCCGGTGCCTATTCATATCCACAGCTGGTAATGATGATATAAGTTCCATTAATACCACTCCAAAGCTATAAACGTCACTTTTTTGAGTGAGTTGGTAGCACTGGAAATACTCAGGATCGACGTACCCAGGTGTCCCTTGTGGAGCAGTTGAGACGTGTGTGACATCTGTTGGGAACAACCGTGACAGACCGAAATCAGCCACTTTCACTTGGAAATTCTCATCAAGAAGAATGTTGTTGGTTTTGACATCACGGTGTATAACATCTGATACATGGAGATACGCCAGTGCCTCGGCTGACTCTATAGCTATGCTCAACCGAACTGGCCAAGTCAGCAAACCAGACTTCGATCGATTTCCATGGAGATGATCAGCAACAGTTCCATTGGAAACATATTCGTAAACAAGGATAAGTTCTTGGCTACGTTGTGAGGTGCACCCATACAGTGCCACAAGGTTTTTGTGCCTTATCTTAGTTAGGATCTCTACTTCATTCATGAACTGCTCAACACGTTTCATATTATTTTCATGTAGGCGCTTCACTGCAACTACACGCCCATCATGGAGCTTGCCTGTAAATGATTAGGAGAACAGTTCAGGAAAAGAGATTTAAAAAAAATTAAAAATGGAGGTAAAGTTCCATTGGTGTGTGAAACAGTACAACAGAAGTTATATCCTACCATAGTAAACTTTGCCGAAGCCCCCTTTTCCAATTTCTTTAGAAGGGTCAAAGTTGTTAGTGGCTTCTTCCAGTTCCTCATAGCTGAAGACGTGCGCTCCAAAGTAGGTGCTTCCTTTTTGAAGATCCGAATTTGAGTAGACATGAGATGGGTTGCCTTG
Source organism: Quercus gilva (assembly GCA_023621385.1). Lineage (NCBI taxonomy): Eukaryota > Viridiplantae > Streptophyta > Magnoliopsida > Fagales > Fagaceae > Quercus > Quercus gilva. Next base: position 50,376,872 of record CM042474.1, on the reverse strand, counting down.
AGTGATTTTAGTTGAAGAAGCAGGTACACTTTTGCTTGAAAGAGTTGTAGGAAGTTCATTGCTTTTAGATTCTTCAGCACGTCTCTTCCTCCGTTGATTGATGGAATAGAGCCAGATACCTAGAAGAATGCCAGCAATAGCTGCACCTGTTATGAAAAGGCCTGAAGATGGAAAAAAGTATATTACTGACTTCATCGAACGCTTGCAATATAGTTCTAACGCCATCAAATATATCCACAGAAAATCTTATGTACTTACATGAACTATTTATGCCTAGTGCACATATCAATCATCAATTTAAGGAAATTTAAAAAAAAAATTGAAAAAAAGTCAAGTCACTTTTTTTTTTTTTTGATATAAGATAAAAAATCTACTCTAGTATAATCTAAGTGTATATATACGTGTAAAGCTCCTTTTTAAAAACTTGAATCTAGCCTTTACGCTTCACACCGCATAAGCACTTATTCTTGTGAATTGACCCTTACTTTTTTTATTTTTTCATAAAATATTTCATAAAATAGTTTAGTAATGTATGTCCTTAAATACTAAAACACTTTAATAATTATGAACTTGTTTAAATGATTTAACGAATAAAGAGTCATATGATTTAATATATGTGGATAGTTTTATAAATTATCATGCAGTAAATGAATTGGAGGAGATTCAACCAACATCAATATGTACTGTTATTCACCTATTTATGTGACATATTTAAATGATTTGATGAATAATAAGTCATGAGATTTAACACATGTGGATGGTTTTTTGAATCACATGCAATGGGTCGGAGTAAAAGTTGGTCCACAAAATATTACCTAATTGGAGGTTATTCAATCCCATTTTACCTACAACAGTCAAAAGATGTAGAAATGTCAGTCAAAATGATCATGAACTAGTATTCTAGGCGAACATATTCAATCAACATGATCGTGTTTGTTAAGACATGCTTTTTCTGTAACTCAGATTATATACAAAAAAGGCGATGGAACAGCCCCAACAAAGAAAAAAAGCAATACGGCGGGGATAAGCAAGTGAAAAATAAAGAGGGAGGAAGTTCCAGAGATGCCCAAATAAATTCCGAGCTCATCATATTGATATTGTAGGGGTTATGGAATAGTTTTTTAAACCAAAAAATACTAACTACAAAATACTTACCAGAAAATCATATTGAGATAAGAAAATTACAATAATCTAACCACAAAATACTTACAAAAAATCCTTCGGAGATAAAATGATCTGGCTCACGTAAGGTTTAGGAATTAAAATTGGTTTTGTGGGTTACCGATCGAAAGGGAGATTGGATTTGGTTTTGGGTCTACGGATAGAGAGAGAGGTGTTTGTATCAAATAGCCATAGACCTCAGTTACTGGATCGAGAGCCGCTTTGGGGTTACATGGAGAAAGAAAGAGAGAGGACAAAGAAGAAGAAGAAGAAGAGAAGGCGTTGGTGGAAAATAAGAAAAGGAGGAGGAGAAGAGTTTGACGGAGGACTATTGAAAGAAATGAGTGGATGAGAAAAAACGAGAAGGAAAAAAACAAGGGAAGTGTTTATATGTATCAGCTGTCATGTAAGACAACGTACAGAAATAAAAATTAAATTAAAGTTGCGCAATTATTAATATAATATTTTCACATAAATTTCATAATAATATTTAAGCGAAAATCATTATAAGTTTTCTTATTTACATTGTCAATGCTTTTTTAAAAAAATTTTAATTTTTTTTTTAATGAAAATTTGTCCCTTATGAAATTTTGTGTAAAATATTAAGCCTCTAGTTTTAGCCAAATTCCATTATATAAACAATATATATATATATATATATAGTACTTTATGATAACAAGGGCGGGCTGTGGTTGACCTTTTTTTTTTTTTTTTTTTTTGAGGGATGGCTTTGGTTGACTTGGACTGTTTTCTCATTTCTCAGTTGCACAAAAAGAGCGAAATGAAATGAAGGAACTTTTGAAACAATAATGCTATTAGCATGTTCCATGTGACTGTTTTGAGTAAATAGTAAAGGAATATGACAGTCTGTTATATAAAAGAGTTTTAGTAAAATATGTGTGAAAATATATGTTACTAGAATTATTAGCTTTTGAAATTGAAAGGTTAGTTAGAAAATGACAATACTAAATTATAAATGGTAGTTATTAATAAATCAGTGGATCCCATGAAAGCATATTCAATATCTATAGTTCTTTCTCACAACCTTTGGCAATTACTAGATGTCTAATACTCTTTTTATAATTGAAACTTCTTTAGATGTGTGAAGTTCCTCGTTTTACGGACAATATTAATTACATGAAAGAATTATATGAAAGGATTCTTTTGAAGTGATTCCAAAATATTGGTTAGAATTTTTTAATCCAAAACCTTATGGACATCGTGAGCCAACCACTAAGACAATCAATACAAATACTAACTTTAATATTAATGGTGGCACATGGTAACGTGGGTTTTTATATCTTTATAGCGTAAATTTGATCGATGAACTCGAAAAAGATAAAGAGTGGTTTGATTGATTAGTGTGACACTCAGTGGATTGTTTAATAATTGAGGGTATTGTGGTCAACTTGTTTGCACAAGAAATAGTCTATGTATGATTTATTTGTTGACTAAGAAGATTAACACGAGTCTTGAGTCGTGTAAAACAATGGATTGTAGAACCATGGGTAATTTAAAAAGAGGTTAAGTACTAGCTAATTTTTGAATTTCACTTGTCATTTCAGTAATATTTTCAGTCACCTTATCAATTTATACTAATTTTTTATTAGATGAATCCCACAACAAATCATCTTTAACAAGCACTTTACAGACTACGGTGCCCGTTAACATTTTTCTAAAAAGAAATTTAGTGGGTATGGAAAGAAAGTTCATATCAAGCAAGGTTTTTCTAGGCAACTTTTGTGGCTAAGAGCATCTACACAAGGCTTAATATAGATTTAATCAAGTTTCATCTAAAAGTCTTACTTTTGTCATTTTAACAAATTTAGAGCATTCAAACTAGTCTCTACACATTTGTAGCCAAACTAACCCCAAAAAAATTAATTTTATATAGCCAAACTAACCCATAAAACTTTTTTTTTTTTTTTCAAGTTTATCTATTTATTTATTTTTTCATATACATATATTAGCCTCAATACTAAATCACTATTTCAATAATTAAGTATTATATCCTTTCTATTCACATTTTTAATTCTAAAATAAAATTCACAATCACAACCCTACACACACCCAGCACAACCCATAAAAAAAAATCCACATTTTTAAGCGGTGGGCCAGTGGCCGCCAACAAGTGAAAAGTGGGATTTTCTAAATTAAAAAAAAAAAAAAATATATATATATATATATATATATATCTATACTGTAAATAATAGGATTTTCCTCTTTGAACTGGACTTTTATGCGGTTCAAAAATACCCTCATTAATAAATGATAACTTCTCTTAAAAATAAAATCATAAATATCAAATAACGAATTTCATTTTAAATTCAAAAAGAAAACTCCTAAAATTTAGAATTTTCCCCTCACGTTCATCTTTTTACTCCCTAAAATTTAGCCTTTTTTTATTCTCCTTTTCATTCGAATAAAAGTAAAACACCCCAAATTAAAAAAAGAAAAAAAAAAAAAAAAAGATAACTCTTAAAATTTAGCCTTCTTTCCCCTTACGTTCACCTTTAAAGTTTATCAATTTTATTTGTTTAGAAATTAAAAAAAAAATCTAAATTATAAAAGATGAAAATTATTAATTTTTACCTCAAAAAATAGAAGAATCTTTGAACACGCGCAACGTGTGTGCTTAGAGGCTAGTGTGTGTGTGTGTGTGTGTGTGGTGTGTACAGCTCAATTAATGGGCCGCTTACCAAGCTATGCTCACAATCTATTTATTGTCGTATGGTTTATGGATATCCTATAACGGGAAGTTCCTTGAAATGCAATTCTTCTACCTTGTTGATGATTCCTTAGTGATTCCCAAGTAAGCTCTTTCTCTTTCTTAGTTTTCTCTCTCTCCTTTTGATATCCCACTTAGAAAATGTCCATCCTCCTCTCCTTCCTCTTTTCCTCTATTTATAGGCTTGCTTAATGGGTTTGTCATATTTGCACAGAGTGGCTTTTCGTGCAAGTGGGTCCCCTTTGTGATTATTCCTGACAAAAAGCTGGTCTCACTTTGGGAATGGGTACATCAATTTTGGAACTCATGACTGGCATCGGATAATGCTCGGTAGGCGATCTCCCCTAAGGCATTACCAAGATAGGTTAGAGACAGGCTCCAAGCAAAACTGGACCCCGAGATTATAATAGTTCCCAGGTTATCCCTAGGCTGAATAGTATGGGTCGAACCAATGGTACGACCCACATTTGATCCATGGCCCGTAGGCCCTAAGACAATGGGCTGGTGGATCAGTTCTTTGTACAATAGCCCCCTTCGATTCCTTCCCAGTATCTTGGGGATGGAATTGAGATTTCAAATTTAATGATCGGCTATTTTTTTGGTCATATCAATCGTCAACCATTAATTGCAGACAAGACAACCTGCATCTTTGGCGTGCAGAGCAACAGGCTGTCATATCAAACAGCCACCATTACCTGACAGTTCATATACCGAGGCCACGCATGTAATGGTTACAATAGGGGAATTAATGATTTTCCCTCCAAAAATTCAATCAATGCTCCTCAGGATTCCCCCTCTATAAATAGGGGTCTTCTCCCTCATTACTCATTTCCTTACTTCGTTTCCTTTTCTCAATCTCTATTTCCTCACCAACCCAAGTAACCTCCTTTCTTCCTGAGATTGCTCTCCTTAGTGCATTACTATAAGTCCCCTACTCCCTGTTCTATTTTTTCAAATTTTCTTCCAATTTTGTTTTACATACAAATGTGTTTTACACATCTTCTTAAAACTGAGGCTGCCTTATCAACCTTTAGGGCTAGGTTTGATATCCCTTTAGATGTAGATATAGAATTCTTCCTTGAAGGAAACAAAGAGAATGATGGGCGTCCTCGGGTAGTATTTCTTTCCTTTAATGGCTATTTTAGATGGGGGTTAGATTTCCTGTGGACCCCTTATTGCTTAGAACACTTAGTTTCCATGGCCTTTGCCCCGACCAAATTCCACTGAATTTCTATAGAGTGGTGAGTTGTGTGAATTTTAGCTTAACAACCTGTACAGATTAAGACTCAACCACCATGACATCAATTTCATGTACATTATTTGTGGTGGCTCAAGGACGGGTTACTACCTAAAACTTTGAGACACCATTGTCCCATTAATATCGTGCCTCCTCGACTCCAACAGGAATTCGACTGGAGAGTGCATCAAAGTGAGCGGGAATTGGCTTGCTGGCGAGCACACTTACCTAACCTCACCTCAAGACATTGGTTAGTATTCCCTTTCCTTTTCATTTTTTAACTGTAGGGTTGTACTACTTGGCATTGCTCTCCTAATTTTTCCCAAGGATCTTCCCTTTAATTTTGTTATGTTACCACATAACTCTGTGACTTAAAAAAAAAAAAAAAAAAAATTCCTTTCTAACGAAGTGTATTTTCTTTTGTTGTGCAGTTACTAAATGTTTTAGGCCTGATCTTAATGTCGTGCACTCCCAAGACTTAAACTTTGTACTGCGCTCAGAGATATTTGTGTGCTATGACGATCAGCTAAAAGCGTCCCACCTTATCCTTGGCCCTTTTCCTTCATACACTAGCTACCAGGATCCAGGGTAAGCTTTTACCCTTGGCAGTCCCCTGCTTTCATATATCGACATTCGTCTCCAAGTTTTCCTTTCGAAAGGTCTTTCTCTTAGTGAAGCTTGGAGACTAGGTTCTCATCAAATAAGAGAGGGTTCTTTGCTCCCTACCAGGGACGATTTTACTTATGAAGTATTCCACGGCAGAGCCTGGCACATTCTAGTTGAAGAGCCAGCTGCCGAAGAACCTGTAGCCAAAGAATCAAACTTTGAAGAATCGAACTCTAAGATGGTTGTAAGGCGAAAGATGAATGCCGACTGCTTCATTCTCGAGGGCCAAGCTTTCAGTGGATGGTCAGCTCCCCAGCAACAGCAATAGCATACTCCCCCACCTTTTCCTCTAATCGCAAGAGACCACAGGATTCCTCTGATCCAACTGAGCAACCTATTGAACCATCTTTTGGTCCAACACCGGTCCCGACTGCCGTACCCTTAATCGCTCGGGATCCTTCCCCTGAACTAAGGCCCATCGAGATGGTCGACTTTAATATTGTTTCTTCATCTGCACCTCCCTCCCAAGGTTGGTAGAGTGTCTTTATGTTGGGAGATAGCCCTTTTCCAACTGATTCCTCTATCCGGAATTAGGCCAAAGGGTAGAGGGCCGGATTGCAGATAGTCTCGGGCAGGCATTTCTCTTGTCTGACCATTTGTAATACTTCTCGGAAGGCAGTGATGAGGCCATCTCCCTTAGGTTGAAATGGCACACCATTGCGGTAAACCTCAATTTTTTTTTTTATAATCTATTTATGTATTTTTTTTCATTTTTCCCTTTGACTTGACCTCTCATCTTTTATCCCTACTGTCTTATTAGGCTACCCAGATGACCTATATCCTTGAAGGCCGGCTTAAGGGTGCCGTGGAAGAAGCTAATAAGGAGAGGGCCTTAAAGGAGGTGTCCAAGTCTACCATTCGGGAGCAAACTGTCGACTTAGCCACTACTGAGCGATGATTTGTAGAGGCCGAGAGAGCTCGTGCGGCTGCTGAGAAGAGAGTGGCATACTTGAAGGGTAAATTGGGGGAAGCAGAGGTTAAGCTCGTTCAAGCCGAGAGTGTCATCTCAGTTAGGGATAAGGAAATAATTGATCTGAAGGTTACTGTGACGCAAAGCAAGGAGAAGTTCTACAATATGGGCTTTACTGATGTCGAAAATTCCAGTGAGCCTGTTATGTTTGAATCCCAGTGTTACGGGTTTGGGGAAGGGTGGATGGCAGCTGAGAATGCTCTTCATCTCCTTAAGAAATCTCCTTTCAGGGATCCCGAGTAGATACCTCTACCCGAACCTCCCCCTTATCCTTTCGTCTAGACCTTGGCCCTGATTAAAGAGGAAGACAGCCCTAGCATGAGGGATTTGGCTGAGGAGATTGATTCTCACACCGTGACAATCGATCTCGACCACCCTTGATGCTGCTGAGAGTTAAGAGCTGTCGGCCTCCTTGCCTAATCAAAGGCCCCTAGTGACCGTAGATATTGCTATCACTCCCCCGACCACACCCAGGATCCAAACACTTAAAACATTATTTATTTATGTATTCTCACTTTTATTTATTATATATTTCTCTTCTTTAAATTATGTAAGAACTCATTGACGTTCTCTTATTTTTATTTCATTTGGAATCTTGTTTAGTTTTAAAGTATAAGGTAAACTTATTGAGTCCTTTAGGTGGACTAAACACCATTTCATTTTTGAAATCTTGTGTTGTTTTGTTCATACTCTGCTATTTTAATTTTCCTTTCCTTTGCATATTGGCCTTATGCTACTTTTATCCTTCCTCTTATGCTCTTTTATATAAGTATTGTTCATACTTTAAGTTAGTGTAATCCGAGTCCCACGTGAATTGTTAGGAATGACTCCCTCCGAGGTTCATATAGACTTGGACTTGTACAAACCGAGGACAAGCTATTGGCCTTAGTTTATTTTAATACCTTTACCTCATCAGTGGTTGGGATTTCCATCCTTGAATTAGTCAATAAGGTTTCCTCTTAGTCGGTGACCGGGGTTAGGCCAAGATTAGGCTTCTGTCCTTAGAGCGATTCAAAGTAGAGGTAGATCATAATATGAAGGTACAGTATTATAGATGTACAAACAGTTGGGTAAATTACAGAACAAGCACTTTTCAGGTCTATCATGCTTAATTGTAGTATCTTTTCAAATTCTGCACATTCCAAGGTCGAGGGAGTGGTCTTTCTTCCATATCTTTCAAGTAGTAAGCCCTAGCACAGCTATTCCAGTAAATCTGTACGGTCCTTCCTAGTTTGGAGCCAGCTTTCCTGTGTTCAGATCCTTAGTACTTCCTACCAACCTGCGCAACACTAAGTTCCTTACACCAAACTCTCTCGCTCTCACATTCCTATCATACCTTTGGGCCATCTTCTATAGATAATTTGCTAGATGAATAGTAGCCATCTCTCGGTGATTTTCCGATAGATCCAACTATTCTGTCATTAGCTCATTGTTGCTGTTCAGAGAAAAACTCGAGACCCATATGCTAGACATGCTTATCTCCACAGGGATTATTGCCTCAGTCCCATAGGTCATGGAATAAGGAGTTTTGCCGGTAGATCTTTGTGGAGTTGTTCAGTAAGCCCACAGTACGTTCAACAATTCTTTAGCACTTACCCTTTGCTCCCTCTAACCTTTTCTTCAACCCGCTCACAATTGCCTTGTTCGTCGCCTTGGCTTGACCATTACTCAAAGGGTATGCTAGGGTTGAGTACCTATTCTTAATCCCAAGGTCACCGCAGTACTTTCGAAAAGCTTTGCTATCAAATTGTAATCCGTTATTTGACACCAGAGACCGAGTTCCTTGGTTTGTACTTGATATCAAATGATCCGAGCCTTGTGCCCTATTTTGCTATCCTCCCTATAAAATCAAATCTTTTTAGCAAAGACTACAGTGAGTATTCTGTTAATACGTACATAGTGTGCACCTGGAAGTAATGGGGCAATTTCTTGGTATCATGGACTAATGCTAACACCAGCTTTTCCATTGGCAAATACTGAGTTTCTGCGTTAACCAGTATCTTGCTGATATAATAGATCGGCCTATGCACCCCCTCCTAATTCTTTAACAAGACCGCACTCACAGCATGTTTAGAAAATAGCAAGATACATATACAAGTCCTCCCTAGAATCTGGGCAAGATAGGATCAGTGGACTAATCGAATACTTTTTTAAGTCCCAAAATGCTTCATCGCACTCTTTAGTCCATTGAAACCCTTTCCACTTCTCCAATAACTAATAAAAAGGTCGACATTTGTCCGCTGACTTTGATATGAAGCTGTTTAAGGTGGCTATCATCCCGGTCAACTCCTGTACATCTTTCAGGTTGCTCGGTGACTTGAGACTCTCGATGGAACTTATCTAGTTGGGATTCATTTCTATTCCTCGGTTTGTAATCATGTACTCCAGAAATTTCCTAGCCCTCGTTGCAAAGGCACACTTTTCGACATTGAGGTGTAACTTATGCTGCCTTAGTATCTTAAACATCTCCTCCAAATCCTTAGCATGCCTTTGGTTCTCCCGACTCTCAACTACCATGTCATTTATATACACCTCCACTGTGCTACCAATCTTATTTCTGAACATCCTTGTCATCATCCTTTGATAAGTGGTCCCTACATTCTTAAGTCCGAAAGGTATCACTATGTAGTGATAATTGCCCTCTAGGGTTATAAAAGACGTCTTCTCCTAATCCTCAGTTGCCAGCACAATTTGGTGATGTCCCTAAAAAGCATCCAAGAAGCTTGTCTTCGAATGACCGCACGACGCATTAACTAATTGATCAATCTTTGGGACAAGGAAGGGATCCTTAGGATATGCTCGATTGAGATCGGTGAAATTGACACAAACTCGCCACTTGCCGTTCTTCTTTTTAACCACCAAGGTGTTTGATAACCATTCTGGGAAAAATACCTCCCTGATAGCCCCAGCCTGCTTTAGTCTTATGACCTCCTCCTTTATGGCCTCAGCATGTTGCTTGGTTGACCTCCTTGGATTCTGCTTCTTGGAAGGGAACAACGGATCCACATTTAGTTTGTAAGTAATGAACTTGGGGTCTACCTCGAGAACTTCGTACGGGCTCCAAGCAAACACATCTAAATTTTGTATCAAAGTTAGCAACACGGCCACTAGATCTTCTTGAGACATACTCTTGCTGACCTGGAAGCATTTATTTTCATAGGGAAGTATCTTGACCTTAATTAGATCCTTGGCACTATTATCCCTTCTACCCTCCATGGGCTCCTGTAATTGCTATGATAGGTCTTACTCTGTTGGCTCCTTCTGCTTGATCTCATGATTGATTACTGTTACTAAACACTATTTTGCAACTTGTCGATCTCCCCTCATTATGACAATTCCCCCTTCAGTATGAAATTTCACCTTCACATGCAAGGTAGATAGCACGACTCCCATAGCATGGATCCACGGTCGCCTAAGAATCGCAGTGTAAGGTGAGAAGACATTTACTACAATGAAGTTCACCACCACCTCATTTGCCTTCAGTATTAACAGGTAATGAGATCTGCTCCTCAGGGATTACCACCTTTTCGTAAAATCCTACCAAGGGCATGTCATACATAGATCCTCGTGCTTTAATTCTAACCCCTTATAAAGATTGGGGTACATCACTTTAGCCTCACTTCCTTGGTCTATTAACACTCTTTTCACTACAAAACCCCCAATTCTAGAGGTGACAATAAGGGCATCATCATGCAGCTGGGTCGTTCCTTCCAAATATTCTTCTCCAAATTCAATCGGCTCCTTGCTTAATTTCGGCCTCTTTCTTGGTCAATCATTATCCTTGGCATCCTTTATCGAAGTCACACTCAGATCCCCTTTTGTTGGCTTAAATTTGTGCTAATTGAACCCGCATGTATAACCTCTATAACCCCCAATGGTGGCGGAAGCGTATTCCCTCGGTTCCTTGAGGTTTGCCTTGCTATACTGCCTTCTGGTGCAGCTATCAACTCCTTCAAATGCCCAGATTTCACTAGCTGTTCCAAATGATCCTTGAATACCCTGCATTACTCGGTTGTGTGTCCTTTTTCTCGATGATATATACAATATAAACTCTGATTTCTCCTTGCTGGGTCACCCCCCATCTTACTTGGCCATCAAAAATATGGTTCAATTTTGATTTGTTCCAAAATCTTATGAAAAGGTTCTTTGAATGTTACATTGATCTCACTGGTTCGGGTATTAGGCTCCTGAATTCTTATTTCTCTCCTCAGTCTCGGCTGAAAACCCTTGGGCTGTGAATCCTTTGCATAATGTGAAGTAGCAGGAGCCTTACCTTACTTTGCTGTCGGTCATCTTCCAGCCTCTTGTGCTCTTCAATTCACCTTATAAGTTGATGCCTACTTTCGGGGGGTCACATGATTAAGGAATCTCTTAGCTCAGAATTCTGGGGAAGTCCTAACCTAAAAGTACTGGTAGCCACCTTTTCATTATCTCTTTCGATTTCATTATACAGCTTCCAATATCGGTTAGCATAATTTCGAAGAGTTTCTCCCGCCTCCATTTTAATGGACAGTAATGCATCAATGGGTTGGGGTACCCGACTGCAAGTAATGAATCGAGCCTCGAACTCTTGAATCAGTTCCCCAAAGCTGTGGATTAACCCTTTCTTCAATCTATTAAACGACGTCAAAGCTGTAGGCTCGAGATTGGAAGGAAATACCTTACACATGAGTGCATCATTCTAACTATGAAGCGACATCATTTGGATGTAATGGATGACATGTTCGACAGGGTTCGCCTTACCATCATACGAGATGAACAGTGGGCGGTTAAAACGCTTCGACATTTTTAATTTTGTCAGAAAATGGCGACTGAGCGACTCTTTGTAGTGCCCGACTTATTGCGTCCATTGTAGCGCTGTGGTGCCCATGTTGGTTGGGCAAGTCCAAGTGTCATTCGATGATTTCGCTCAATCTTTCTCTTGATTGAAGCGAACTACTTTGGTGAGAGGACTCTCTTCTGCTTTCTCCCATGTTGTCAAAATCATCAGAAGATTCATCATGGTTCCTTCTCTAACATCTTCCCCGTACTTCTAACTTTAACTCTCTGACCTGCCTGCGTAGGCGCTCTAGCTCCTGATCCCTCTCTTCAGGTATCACTTGCTCAAGGATGTAAGATGCTGATCTATACCCCTGTGAAAAACCTTCCCTTGAATCTAGCCTTATTGCTTGTCTTTGTGCATGTGATCCAGGCCCTTTTCTGCTTTCTTTCATGCCTTCTTAAGCCTTGAGATGAGCCCCTAGAATGACTACTCGCAAATCTTGTCGAATGTCGGTCTCTCATGTTTTAAGGTAGTAGATTTCGTTTGGTCCTTTAGCTGAGTAGGAGATTCTCACAGACGACGCCAATTGTGGCGTGTACAGCTCTGTTAATGGGCCGCTTACTAGGCTGTGCTCACAATCTATTTGTTGTTGTGTGGGTTATGGATATCCTACAACGGGAGGTTCCTTGAAACGCAATTCTTCTACCTTGTTGACAATTCTCTAGTGATTCCCTAGTAAGCTCTTTCTCTTTCTGATATTTGACTTAGAAAATGTCTAGCCTCCTTTCCTTCTTTTGTTCCTTTAATTATAGGCTTACTTAGTGGGTTTGTCATGATTGCATACAGTGACTTTTCGTGCCAGTGGGGTCCCTTTGTGATTATTCTTGACAAAATGGTGGTCCCATTTTGGGAACGGGTATGTTAGTTTTGGAGCTTGCGACTGATGCCAGATAGTGCTCGGCAGATGATCTCCCCTAAGGCATTTCCAAGATACTTTAGAGATAGGCTCCAAACACCACTAGACCCCGAGATTATAATAGTTCCTGGGTTATTCTTGGGCCAAATAGTATGGGTCCGGCCAAAGATATGGCCCACATGCAAGCCACGGCCTGTGAGCCCTAAGACAATGGGCTAGTGGATCCTTTCTTTGTACAATATATATATATATATATATATTTATATGATTTTGAAGAAGAGCAAGGTTGCATTGGGGATGCATTTGAATTTTTTTATTTTTTTTTAATTTTATTTTTAAGGGGATTTGATTCACAACATATGTCAATTAGTTGGATTTCTGGGTATAATCCAGTTGTGAATTGAGAACCTTTTATGAATTGTATTTTTTTAGTTTCCCATTATGATGGTTAGGATTGTTGTCATATTTTTCTTATTACCCTCACTTTTTAGTTTTTATATCAAGAGTGACAATGTATTTTGCATTTAATCCAAATGATTCACAACGGGTTCCCTTTAATATATTTTCTTTACCTTATTTGATATGGATGATAAAATTGGCATTTCAGTGTTTATTAAGGGTTTAATTGACATTTCAGTATGAATAATGCATAAATTTCAAACAAAAAAATCTTTCCGTAAAAAAAAAAGTAAATAAAAAAAATAAAAAAATAAAAAAGGAAGAAGAAGAAGAAGAAGAAATGAATAGAATTCAGTAACAGCGGTGAGCAATTTGCATGTTACCAATCAATCAGGAGGTATATTGCATTATATGATTTAAAGGGACAAAATGCAATTAACCCCAAAAACAAAACCATTACTGTCACAAACAACTATCCTACCAATTTTTTTTCTACACCGTAACAGGAATTGAAAGCTCAACATCCAATCTCAATTGTATAAAATAACATAAATTTGTATATACATTTTTTTTTTTTTTTGGATGGGATGGGTGGGATTTAGATGGCAGGAAAGTTGAACATGTATCTTAAGTGTCTGTTTCACAAAAAATATTTTTGCCAACTTATTTTACTATTTAGTTTATTTTTGCTACTATTAATGGGTTCCATTGCACTTTTTGGTATTATTTATAGGCTACACTGTATTATTTCAGCTAACTTTTACTATACTTTCAGCAAAAAGTTTTCAGTTTCAGTAAAATAAGTAGAAACCAAACAGATGTTTCACAGGAATTACAGGCTGAAGACTACACTGGGGTTCCCAACTTATATTCTGTGGCAACATTTTAGAATTGAAGATAGAGTCTGCATTCCCATTATTGATGCATGATAGTAGAACATCCTTCAATGGGAATTGCCAAGGATTTTTTATGATGCAATTTCTGGAGGAAGGTGGTAGACTTTGTACATGATTGAAATGGACCAAGGTTTTACATATTCAAACAAATGCACATCACTGAAGCTAAACCTGAACCCACTTCCCAGAGCACTGAATGAATGTCCATGCTTGCACAACTTGGGTCAAGCAGTTCTCCTGAAATCCTGCATCTGCTGTTAGAAGGAAAACACAAAAACAAGAAAACGAGGAATTTTTAGGAGTTGTCATCAAAAAATTTAATCTTCGAATATCACCACCATTTCTAATTCATCAATTAATTATGTGAACTACAATTCTCATTTTAGAGATAAAAATCAACTTAATTCAAAATCTTAATTTCAAATATAGCGTCACAGCATTATAGCATGTGTAAATACATCCCAATATGATTTTATTTAATTGTTGACGGCTCCATATACTATGTACACTGCCCAACATGAATATATGAATTCTTTCTCATTTATATTCTATTAACACAAAACAAAGGCAATCAAAACAGAAGATAATGAAATGCTAACCCACTCATTGACATCCAATCATGAGCGTATTACTTTACCCTTCTACTTTAGAGTTTTAAGCAAAAACATAGAGAAAAGGAAATCTCAACAGCTAGAAGGAATTAGGTGGAGTAGAGCTGCTAACCCATTTATCATTCACAACTGAATCTGGAGAAAGCGGGGGAGGAATATTCTTCAAAAGCCCAACATCATCTGCTGCCCTAATATCCACCACTTCAGCTTTCTGAGCACCTATCTCTTCATTTTGGATTCCTCTCAATATCTCCAGTACTTCATCCATGCTAGGCCTCATATCCCTCTCCTGTTGCAAGCACCGAAAAGCCAATTCTGCCACTGACGTTGTCATCCTCTTTACAGTGTAATCCTTTTCAAATCCAATAAGCGGATCAACCAACTCATGTAATGCATGATTTTGAATCTTGTTGACAGCCATATTAGCCAAATTTATATCATGCCGGTGCCTATTGGTGTCCACAGCTGGTAATGATGATATAAGTTCAATTAATACCACTCCAAAGCTATAAACATCACTTTTGTCAGTGAGTTGGTAGCACTGGTAATACTCAGGATCGACGTACCCAGGTGTCCCCTGTGGAGCAGTTGATACGTGTGTGACATCTGTTGGGAACAACCGTGACAAACCGAAATCAGCCACTTTCACTTGGAATTTCTCATCAAGGAGAATGTTGTTGGTTTTGACATCACGGTGTATAACATCTGATACATGGAGGTATGCCAGTGCCTCAGCTGACTCAATGGCAATGCTCAACCGAACTGGCCAAGTCAGCAAACCGGATTTCGAACGATTTCCATGAAGATGATCAGCCACAGTTCCATTGGGAATGTATTCGTAAACCAGGAGAAGTTCTCGGCTACGTTTTGAGGTGCATCCATACAGAGTCACAAGGTTTTTGTGTCTTATCTTAGTTAGGATCTCAACTTCATTCATGAACTGCTCAACACGTTTCAAATTATTTTCATATAGGCGCTTCACTGCAACTACGCGCCCATCATGGAGCTTGCCTGCAAATGATTAGGAGAACACTTCAGGAAAAGAGATTTTTTAAAAGAAATTTAGGAAAGTTGCATGGGTGAGTGAACAATACAAAAGAAGTTATATCCTACCATAGTAAACAGTGCCAAAGCCCCCATCTCCAAGTTCTCTAGAAGTGTCAAAATTATTAGTGGCTTCTTCCAGTTCATCATAGCTGAAGATCTGTGCTCCAAAGTAGGTGCTTCCCTTTTCAAGATCCGACTTTGAGTAGGGATAAGATGGGATGCTTTGAGAGAAATTAATTGAAGAAGCAGGTACTGTGCTTGGGGGAGGTGTAGGCAGTTCTTTGCTTTTAGATTCTTGAGCACGTCTTTTCCTCCGTTGAATGATGGAAAAGACCCAGACACCCATAAGAATTCCAGCAATACCGGCACCTGATATGTATAGGCCTGAAAATGGAAAAAGAGTTTGCCTAGGTTTTCTCTTCTGTATTACTGTTCTCATTGAGCACATGCAGTATGGTTCTAAGTTCTAACACCATAATATACTGATGAATTTTCCTCCAACTCATTATGTGGCAACTCAAATGAGTATCCACATGACCTAATTTATAATTTAATGAATAACGAGTCATGATTTAATACATGTGGATAGTCTAATGAATCACCACGCAATGGATTGGAGGAGATTTAATGAACATCCATATACTTTTATTGACATGACCTATTTAATACTAATGTGACTTGTTTAAATGACTTAATGAATAATAACTCATGAGAGTTAAAACACGTGGATGGATTCACCATGCAATGGGTTGTAGGAAAAGTTTGTCGATAAAATGTTTACCTAATTGGAGTTCTTTCTTGTTTCCATTTTCTGCAATAGTCAAAAGATGCAGAAATGTCAGTCAAAATGATCATGAATTGGTATTCTAGGTGAACATATTCGATGAACAAGAGAATATTAGTTAAGACATGCTTCTCTATAACTCAGATGATATACCAAAAAGGCTATGGAACAGCTCTAACAAAGAAAAAAACAGGATGGCGGTAGCAAGCAAGTGGAAAACCTATATATATTCATCTTTTCCAGAGATACCCAGAAAATTATGAGCTCTTCATAGTGTAGGGTATATGGCGTATTTTTGTAATCCCATGAGATGAAATTTCATATTGGCTGGAATAGATATCAACTACATAGGCCTCTCTCTCTACTGGTCTGCTCATTAGCTGTATTGCATTGTTCAATGAAGATAGGAATAAATTTCACTTAATGTTAATTTTTGAAAATAACCTTTCCTTTTAAGCTCTTATAAATAGCAATGAAATGATTTGAAGTTTTTTAATAAAATATTATGTGGGAAAATTTTAATGACATAAAATCCCAGAAAAATCTCACTACATAAGTAGTGTGTTTGCGTGTGTGTGTGTGTATGTATACATATAAATGTACTGTAGAACTGGTCTTAAATTGGAGTCACCCAATTATACAGACACAAGTAAGAAATTGAAGAAATGGCAATGTCTAAAGCTTAATTATACATATTTTCCCCAAAAGCAAGTCAACCCTTTCCAAACTAATCATATTTAAATACATAAAATCAGTAGTAATAGCACAAGGAAGATGGAAGGTTAAAACATAATTTTAGTTTTCATTTTGTTTGTTTGTTTGTTTGTTTTGTTCCAGAAGCAGGATCAAACAACAGAGGAAATACGTTTGCATGGTTTAACAATGCTTCTTTGCACTATCAACATGGATAAATTTGATAAAATCCTGTCTTCATTTTTACTTCATTTCCTTTGCGAAAGATGTTCTAGTCATCAAACGGCCAACTGAAATAGACTTGCCTTAGCATACAAAAAGAGAATTATCTATCAGTTAGAGCTGCTTGATGGCTCCTTCAGGAAGCAAGAAAATTATTGAGAGGAAGACAAAGGACGGAACAAACCATCTTGTTCTACAATATAACACCAAAATACACATAGCAAGTGTAATGTAACTGGTCCGTGTTCGATCACTTTGACTCTGTTCCAGATAAGACATTATTCCCAGAACCAATAATCGATATACAAGTTAGATGAATTGTACAGATATTTTAATCCTAACACAACCATGTCCTGTGCCAACTAAATGGCATAAGAGTACGCAGATTAGACCAAAGTATTAGTACCAAAACTTACTTGTCAAGATTCCAAATCCAATGAGAATCAAAGTTAATGTTTTCTGACTCAATTGATGGCACATTGATCACATTAGATATCTTTTCCGCAGACCAAACAGGGAGGAGTGCATTAAATTTCCAGTGGAATGAGTGTATTATGTACCGTCTCATCATGCTCTAAGTCTAAGCTTTCATGCTACATTTTGGGTTGGCAGCTTGAGTTCTAATACAACTTAATACAAGCAAGGAATATCGATCACATTCATGTCATTACGGAAATAGAAATACAGAACAGAAGTCATCCTATGTTTTTACTGAAGTAAAGTGGCCTAAAACTAAGAAGAATGAGTACATTTGTGAGAATGTTCTATTGCATAACCAAACATAACAAGATCCATTTTAAAGCTGCACAAGTTAAATTAATGAAGGAAAGGGCTGGGCATACCGGTATTGCAAAAAAAATCTAAATTGTAGAACTTGACCACCCAAACCCATAAGCCATAAATCAAAATTACTGAATTGGAAGGAAGGAGTCTAATACCTGGCTGCTTGGGATTGAGACACGGCGGAGAGATACAATTACTATCATAAGTCACATTAAAACCTTCCATCAAAACCTCCCTAAGTGAGGCCTGTTTGCTTGTTAGCTGAAACGCCGCCGTTTGAAGGATTTTGAGTGTGACCCCGACGTGGCAGGTGGTAATATTGAGAATCGGATCGGTCGGAACCGGACCGGTTATATAAAAAGAAGCGCTCATTTCCTCTTTAATGCTGCTACAGTTAAAGAGATTAGCTGGAAGAATCCGCATCACCGTGTCCGTGTAATTAAAGAAGCAACCGTAGTAGATAGTGAGGTCCTCATTGTCGGTTGTGTAATTCAGAATAGTAGAATTTAGAATCGTGGAATTAGCGACTGGATCCGCGAGGCAGGTGTTGTTCCATAGGTCTGAGCGGGCAAGGGTCATGGTTTTGTTGGCCTGGTTGAGTCGGAGGAGTCGGTAAGTCAGAGGTGAGATAGTCAACTTGGGTGAATCGGTAGGGGCGCAGTTGGTGAGTCGGAACTCGGGTGGGCCGCAGTGGGAGTGGGAGGTGAAGGGGTGAGAGAGATTCTTGAAGGGCCCACAGTCGAAGGGCGGCTGATGATAACATTCGTCGTCGGAGGCGGCGATGGAGAGGAAGAGGAAGAAGAAGAAGATTAATGGATACATTGATTGAGGTAGAGAGAGTGAGAGCAGGTGGTGGTCTTTGGACTTAATTTTGGGCAATGCTTGCTGCTGCTTGGTTACTACTTTTGACTTTTGGAGGAGGGTTGACTGTTAACACTGGCGGGCTTTCGATGACTTGGTCTTCCACTGTTTTTTTTTTTTCTCATTTCTCAGAATGACCGAAATGAAGGAACGTTTGAAACAATTTAGCATGTCAACAGGCACACGTTACCGCAATTTATCGCTTATAACTATTGTGACAATAACGTGTAGTATTAATATTTAATATTATTACATCTAGTCTAGTCTATAATTACTAGTCTAGAGTAGACTAGACTAGATGTCTAAAACTCTTTTTATAATTGACGACTTTTTTACATGTGTGAAGTCCTCGCTTTACGGACAACATTAATTACACCTATTAAAGTAACTCCAAATTATTGGCCGGGAAGTTTTTAATCCAATACCCTGTGGATCTAGGGAGCCAACCACTAAGCCAAACAATACAAATTCTTTTTTTTTATTTATGAAACACAAACAATACAAATTCTAAGTTCAATGTTATTCGTGGCACATGGTAACGTGGGTTTTTATGTCTTTATATCGTAATTTGATTGATTAACACGAAAAATATAAAGAGTAGTTTGAATAATGAGTATGAAACTGTTGATTGTTTAATAATTGAGGGGTGTTGTGGTCAACTTGTTTGGGCAAGAAATAGTGTTTATTTATGATTTATTTGTTGATTAGGAAGATTAATATGAGTCTTTTTTTTTTTTTTATAATTTAATTTAAGTTAAATGATAGAACTTCCTCAAAAAAAAAAAAAAAAAAAAAAAGGTTAAATGATAGAAATTGTACTGATATAAAGAAGTATACAAAAGCCAGGGATAAACACCTTTGACAAGGGGGGACACAACCAAATAGCTGCAGTGTTCCCCGGGATAAAAACATAAGAAGAAAATAAAGAGTGCTATTTCAGGCTAAACCTTTGACAAGAAAACACCTATTACATGAGTCTTGAGTCATGTAAAACAATGGATCTATTGTCGAAGAAATTTTAAACTATGGGTGATTTAAAAGGACACTAAAGAATAAAAATAAAATTAGCAGGCTTAATTGGAAAGAAGGTTTGTACTAAGCAAGGCTTTTCTAGACAACTTTTGTGGCTAAGACTAGGAGCATTCACACAAGGCTGAATATAGACTTAGTCAAATTTAATCTAAAATTTTTACTTTTATAATTTTAATAAACTTAAATTCATCTAGTCCATATATTAGGCTCAATATTTATTTCTCTATTCATATAAATATATATATATATATATATATATTTTTTCATTCTAATCTCTTCCACCCTCTTTCTCAAAAAAAAAAAAAAAAAATCTCTTCCACCCTTTCCCAACTCACAAATTATTCACTACACACCACCATCCACTGCCGGTGTCATTACCAAGTCACACTCCTCTACCGTCATGGTCAACCACATCCGGTGAATTGTCCTCCACCAATTGCAAATCACGGTTTGTTATTAGCCATTCACAAATCATGGCCAACCATTCTTGCAAATTGCCTCCCCCATTTCAATTTTGGAGAATTTATCATTCTCTGCCACAGCAACCGATGATTGGTGGGAGAAAGAGAGACAGACACAGTGGGAATTTTGAGAGAGAGGAATAAAATAATAATTTGTGGTGGTCTGTTCACCAATAGTTTTTAGAGACACTGTTCATTTGTAAATTTCTTGGGCAAATTGTTGATATTGATGCAAAAGGATTTTAGGTGAGTCTGGCTATGTATTTTTGTTGAAACGAGATTTGTTGAGTGTTGAGATTGCTCTAAATCGGCATGAAAATTTTTTGGAGGCCTGTGGCTGTAAGCTCAGCTAAAACTGACATGATGCCAATAAAAAAGCATCTAAAATTTAGGCTAGTTTGTTTGTTTGTTTTTTTTTTATAAAATTTTGAGTAGGTGAAGGCGTCAAAAAATTGAACCCTGAAAATAAACCAACAAGGGCCACCAAAAAGGCGGAGATAATAATAGCCCCATCGACCATAGACACAATTTAAGCTAATTAGTGTTTGGTCTATACTTTATAGGTCAATTTAATGATATATATTAACACCCAACAATGTAAAACTACAGTTAACATATCAGAAAATAGCAGTTAGCTAGACGTAATCTCTAAAAAAAAATGAAGCTGGAACTTCTTGAACAACTCTTTGCTATTAAGTTATTTTTAGTTATGTTTCATTACTGATGAAAACTACAGTACTACATCTATCTAAAAGAGGTTCATTATTATTTTTTTGTTAAACGCTCTGTTTGTTCCACTATACAATATTTTTAAATGTAAAATTTTTTAAGTGCTTGGCATGAGTCGTGTGACATGTAAAATTATTCAAGCACAAACCACCAAAACTGGTGGCTTAGCCACTAGTATCAGTGGTCGGACTCTAGGAGTCGACAGTTTGGTTGTGAGAGTCGATGGTCCAACAATTTGAATCACCGACACCAATAGATCACCAACATTGGCAATTGAATTGACAACCTAGCCACCAAATTAAGGGAAAGTCACTATGTTTTTTTTGTAAAATTTTTATGAAGTTTTTAAAGATAGAACATTTTACAAAAGATTTTTTTTAATAGAGTTTTAACCTATGATATTTGCGTCTGATGATTGCTATTTATCATCAGACTAAGACACTCAATTAGTTTTTGGTGTAAACAGGGATCAAACCCCATATCTCTTATTTGATGACAAGAAGATTTTACAATAGGTCAATGAAAAATATTTTCAGGTTTGACCAAATTTTACAATGAACAAACATGTTAAAATGCTAAAAAGTTTTTCATAAAATATTTTACAATGAAACAAACAAAGCGTAAATATATCACATTTGTTTAAAGCAAGCCATATATTACTATAGTTAATATAACATATAGAGACTTTACTTGACCAAAAAGCTTAAGTCGATCCATTAGTTTGGATTCAATTATATTATGTTAACCACCTTCTCTTTTTGTTAATGTCCCATACTTAACTAACACACCACTTTCAATGGAAATAAATGATGAACTGAAACATCACTTATTAGAACAAATAACCTACCACTAATAGTTCATCTTTTATTAAATTAACTTTCGGTTTTCTTCTAAATAAATTCTATTTTATTTATGTTTCATGTTTCCTACAAATTATTTGATTTGGATATCAATATTTTTGTGGATAATAATTCCTATATATTTTGTGAATTAAGTATGAGTATTTATTTGTCAAATGATTTTTAGGTTAATTGACATTTTCTAATGCTTTTAATGTGAATGTTTTTAGGGTTCTCACTTCACAATTCACATTCCTTCCCCCACTTAAGATAAATTTAAAAAATAAGGATTTTGTTAATGAATATCCTAAGAGTATTCATTTAGGAAATACTTTTAAAAACTTTTTATGGAAAATCAAAAAAATAATTTATTTTTTTGTTTTATATTTCTCATAAAAATGATATCAATTTTTGTTTTAAAATAATTCATTAACAAATGTCTTAATAACACACATTAACCGGATCCAAAGAATAAAAACCTCAGTAATTATTCAAAGTTTCCAAACTTATTAATTGGACCTTGCTGCCCATGGTGGCAACCAGCTCTGTTAATCGTTTCCAATGTCAATATTATACTACTATCAATTAATTAATTGAGGAACATAGTAATATACATTGCAAGATACACGCGAAGCAAGAAATTGGAAAGCATAGTATCAATACTAATGGAGGGATTTAAAAAAAGGGTCTAAAAGCAGTCAGGTTAGACTTTCCAAAGGAGCCCAGTGTTTGTTATGGGTACCAGAAAGGGGCTCTGATGTGGTTGAATTTAGAGAAAAATCTTGATTAGGATTTTCAATGCGAATAGAAGAAAATTTTGCACCCAACCAACAGAAAAAATTGATAGACAATTCAATCAAGAACCCAAATAGACAGAACAAAATTGATAGACAGGGATTAGGATTTTCAATGTGAATAGGAGAAAAATTCGAACCCAAATAGACTAAATTGATAGACAATTGAGTTTTATCAATAACACCCAAAAAGACACAACATAATTAAGAGACAGGGTTGGTGATTGGTATGCGGTCAAGGAAGGTTAGGTATATGTATACGCAAAAATCCGAATACTAGAAAAGGTTAGCCTCTTCCTCAAATAAAAAAGAAAAGGTTAGTCAGTTTTGCAATCCCAGATTAAGCCTAACGCAAAATGGCTAACGTGCACTGCTACAGCACTTAAATGCTACTAGAGGAAGGTCGCTGTCTAAAATGAAATCCTTAAATAAATGTTATCACAACTTGACTTGGCTTTGATCCCCACCTAATTAAGTAGTTAGATAAAAAAAATCTTAATCATCGATCCATTAAGAATTAGTCATTGAACAGAGGAAATCGGTACTTAATTCTTGAATTGAAGAAAGCAACTTCTTTTATGCCAGGTCTCATGGACTAGTATGATGTATGATGTTGGAATATACAACGGATCTATACTATATATTCCGGAAAACAAGATCGGAGTTTTTCATAGACGCTTGATCTTAATCCTCTACTCTGATGAAAACTATGTTAGCTGTAGTTTGGCTAGCTGCTGAGGATCTTTTAATTATTTCCATTAAAGCGCTCAAGCTAGCTACCAATATAGATGCTAGTAACTGAGCATCTAAACGACTTAGACAACTAGATAAGAAATGAAATAAGAATTTATGACAACAAAAATGGATGCTTACTTGTTGATGCAGTGCTACAACCGGATGCAAAAGTCCCGTTCGTACAATGGCAAGCGAATGTACTCGTGGTTGGGTAGGAACCACACAGCCCTCCAGCCTTGAGGCATGTATCGCAATGGGAATTATTTGCATCCCACTCTAACATGAAACCGCTATCAATAGCTTTAAGTACTGCATCATAAGTTGCAGTAGTTGGAACTTCCGATTGCAAAATTGGAACATTGACCCAGTAGTTGCATGCTCCGATAGCGTTGCTAATTGCCAAAAAAGTCTGAGAGCTCAGGGTATAGTAATTGATGAACTCGGTACTGCTGCTTATGGAGCAATTAAACTGATAAAAGGGAAGAGTTGGAATAGTAGCTAGAGGCGTACGGCAATTATAATAGAGTGTCAGGTTCGTATCACTTGAAGTAATATAGGAAAATAAGTTGTTATCAATGGTGGTATTAACGAACGCAGCAGGGCAAATCGTGTCTAAGTAATCCGTCCTAGCAACCTTGAGAGTCCGTGATGAGTTATTGATTTCAAGGACGCTGTAATTCATAGTAGTGATGTTGATCTGCGGAACATTGCTGCTGCAGTCTAACTGAAAACTAGGGTGACCACAATAGTTTGGTCGATTGGATGCCCAGAATGGATAACTGAGGTTCACAAGGTTGCCACAGTTAAATAGTGCCTCACAGGTGAGGTAATTCTTATTATCCGCACGCAAAGATGTTGGACAATGGATTAAGGTTATGGTTACCATAATCAAGAACAAAGTGACGCTTGGGAAGAGGTGGGAATGCATTTTGAGAGAGAGAGAGAAAGAGAGAGATATTGCAAGCAATAGGATTGAAAATGAAAATGGCGGATATGATATGGTTTTTATTTCTTATCAAACATTTTAACCAAAACCAAATATATATATATATATATATATATATTTGTTGTCAACATCATCGAAGAACTGGTGGGCATTGAAAAAATTGGAGGGTTAACAATTTCAAAGAGAAGCTTCTGTTTGGAACTTTACCACTACGGGTCAATTCAGCATTAGGTGACCTAGTCCAATATATTATTATATATGTTAAATTGTTAATAGATTCATCTAAATATTTGTAAGCGGTCCCTGCACGAAATCTTGATTGTCTACCCAAGTTATAGATCTGTCTCATTCAGCAAAAAAAAGTTATAGATCTCTCTCTCTCTCTCTCTCTCTCTCTCTCTCTCTCTCTCTATATATATATATATATACACACACACCTAGGCTGTAACCATATATATATTTTTTTGGTGAGACGCTGTGTAACCATTTTAAGCATTTGATGTTCAGTCAAACATATCAGCCGCCTTAAAAAACAAATAACTCACCTAAACACCAATTTTTTTCACGTCTAAAAAATAAATCCATGTCATAAAAAGACCTATGGTATTTATTGGAAGCAAATTGGTGACCTTATAATTTCTATTCCATCTTAGAAGAAGAATTATGGTACTACCCTATATAAGGAAGGCGAGACACCTAAAGTAGTAAAGCGACATAGTAGAAGTGGATCAATATTGTAACATGTAAGAGGGCGTTAGGTTTTTGTGATGTATTTTTGATGTAATGCATATTACGATGATGTGACATTAATATTTTTGATTTACTTTATTTTTTCTAACATTACCATATTTTAAAAGTATAAAATATTTATTGGAAGCAAATTGGTGACCTTATAATTTCTATTCCATCTTTGAAGAAGAATTATGGTACTACCCTATGTAAGGAAGGCAAGACACCTAAAGTAGTAAAGCAACATAGT
This sequence comes from Quercus gilva, assembly GCA_023621385.1. NCBI lineage: Eukaryota > Viridiplantae > Streptophyta > Magnoliopsida > Fagales > Fagaceae > Quercus > Quercus gilva. The sequence continues at coordinate 50,351,621 of CM042474.1, read as the reverse complement.
AGAAGTGGATCAATATTATAACATGTAAGAGGGCGTTAGGTTTTTGTGATGTATTTTTTATGTAATGAATATAACGATGATGTGACATTAAAGTTTTTGGTTTACTTTATTTTTTCTAACATTACCATATTTTAAAAGTATAAAATATTTCACATCATCTTAATCTCATCACTCTTTCTTAAAAAAAAAAAAAAAAATCTTAATCTTATTACCTCTCTAAACAATGTAATATTGTATTTTTGTATTAAGATTACATTAATGTAATATTATAATAACGTAATATTATGATGTAAGTTTCTTTAAAAAAAATAATATTACAGCGTAACGTAACATTATGACGAATCGTTTCTTGTGCTATACTGCTATGTATCAGAAATAAACTTCAGTTTCGGGTACAGTGTTTCATCATTTCACATATGAGTGGATTTTACCACTTCCTTTATGTTAAGGTCTATCATTCACACGAGCAGACGGCATTACCCCCTAAAATGGATAAAAAAAGAGAGGAGTCGCTAGAAAAACTAACACAACAAATAGGAGTAGACCCGTGCACAGAGTATCAAACGCCTAAATTACTTACGAAAGAAAAATGAAAAAAGAAAAAAATATAACAATGAGAGACCCATTACAAGATACCAGAAAACCCTACACAACTTAAAAGAAAAGAATAGAAAAAGGGTTGCTCCTGCCTCCTAGTATTGATCCACCATTAGTTCTTGAGAATTGTTTCTACCATATCCATAACAATATTGTATGATATTATCCCTACTATAGTGTTAAGTACAGTTTATAAAAGAAGTTGGACAACCGTTTATTACATTTTCATCAATAGATTTGAGTGATACTTAAATTACAACGGTAGGACAGTCCACTTATTGACGAATTTTTTTTATTTTTGGTAGTATATTGATCAAATCAATATATATATATATATATATATATATATGTATAGGCAAAACTCAAAGAAAGTTCAATTAAAATTTGAAATTAGAATCTAATTTTGTGCTATATGTATAAATTTATGTGGGAATTACACCATAATTATCCACTTAAGTTTGTGCTATGTGTCCACTTAAGTTTTTTAATCTTTGTGCCAAGTAAGTTAATGAGTGCAAAATACTAAGAATCTAATATTAATGAACTATAGCATTATAAAATAAAATAAAAACTAACCACATGTACTCAATAAAAATCATCACATATTTTATCTTATTAAAAATTAGAAAAAGAAATGATCATAAGTAGTATTAAATTTGGATAAGAATTTTAGTATATGACTAATTATGTTTACTTTAAATAAAAATAATTTGACTATTTATTTATATTTTTTTTATAAAAATTATGTTTAATTTTAAATGTATCCATACGTATGCATGTGTTACATGCTATTTTTTTATTTTATAATTTGACTATTTATTAATATTTTTATAATAAAAATTGTGCTTAATTTTAAATGTTAGTATATATAAAAGCAGAGACGTTATGTGAGAAAATATGAAGTTCTGCCAAGTGGCACATTCTTGGTAAAGAGAATTGAAATATTCTCAAATGCCACGTTAGAGATAAGAACAAATTAAATATTAAAATTTTGTTTTATTTGGTTCAATGTTTCAAGAATTTTCTAATTAAAAAGTAAATATTCTTTGTATCTTTTGGTCCAATTTTTCAAAACTTTTCCTCCATCACACATACACACAAAATTATTTGTATTTCAATTCATCATTTTCGCCTCTTGCACTTCTTTTCTTTTATATATACCTACCTATAGTCATTCATGTCATCCCATGTCAAATATAATAGACTAAAAATGATTTTATTTACCTTCAATCTTTTGGTGACACTCATGTATCTCTAAAATTGTTGTCTCATCTAATTCTAACCTGTATGAGTTGTGGCTACAACCAAGGAAAACGGGCATGCATTTTATATTGAGTGACAATGGCAATTACAATTTTGATGTTAAGATCAAACGTTGTATATTTGTGGGTTTTGTAAAGGATGTGATTGATTGTGGGTGTTTGAGATGCGTATTTTGTTTTAGAATTAAGAAAAGAGAAAGACACATTTTATATCAACTTTTATTCTACAGTATTCCTCTAAAGTTGTTTTTTTATTTTTATTTTTTTTTTCTCATTACTTGAACTGAATAATTATAACGGATATATGTGTGTAATTTATAATTATTTCTTTTTATGATAAACTCATTACTAACAAAATTTTATAACAATTATGCTATAATATATGTACAATATTCTCTAAAACCATTTTACATAAAATATTATAATGTTATCCGTACATTGCACGTGCTACTTACTAGTTATAATTAATACTGTGGCGTGGGTTTCAATTAGCTCAACTAGTAAAGTCTCTGATGGTTGAATAAGAAATCTAGGGTTCAATCCCTGCCTACACTAAAAACTGATTGGTATCTTGGTCTGATGATAAAGAGTTATCATTAGGAGCGAATATCATAGGAACTTTTAGTTTTGAGAGAGAGACAAATGGTTTTACTACCTCTTTCAACTTGAGAGGAGTTGCTCACTTGTTTCTATTTATTATATTTTGAAAAGGACATGTCATCTATCACAAGTATAAAGTGTTGAATTTTTTCTTTTAAAACCAACCTAAGTAGACTCATGAAGACAAGCTTGGTATAGACGAAAGCATCATAGAACACCATCTAAACGTAGATCCAAAGAGGAAAGCCTGTCTAGCAAAGATGAAGACTATTCGCTCCCGAGCGAAACAAAATCATTATGAAAGAAGTAGATAATCTCCTAGTAGTAGGTTTCATCCGAGAAGTTTATTACCCAAAGTAGCTAGCTAATGTCGTCATGGTGAAGAAGTCAAATGGAAAATGGAGGATGTGTACCGACTTCACAAACCTAAATCACGCATGTCTAAAAGATAGCTTCCACTTGCCAAGGATCGACCAGCTAGTTGATTCGACTGCAGGACGATGGCCAATCTTTGGTTACTTGTGCAGGGTAGGTTCTAGTTGTGATGGATAGGGACATAATCCCATTTGGATAAACTCGGTCTTCACTAAAACTAACTAGTGGAGACTCGAAAGGACGAAGTCTTTTTGTGTCAAGCTTCATTTCCTGGAAGGCCGTCATATACATGATGTCTATCGAGCTTCCATTGTCGATTAATACTCGACGAGTGTTGTATCCTTCTATTGCAAGCATAATTATCAGCGGATCATCATGAGGCTATTTCACTCCTCTAGTTTCGTGCTCTGAAAACATGATGTCCTCTGCCTCGGTCTTTTTACACTTCATCATTGGGTGTCCTATACATACGCTATTAACCTATCTTTGGTAGGCTCTTTGCAAAGATTTGAATGACCACCTAGTGACCGGTCCTCCAATGATTATTCTTATTTCACCAACAATGGCCTTGGCATCTTGCTCATCATTTCTCTTGATGTCTACTTTCTTGGGCTTTTCTTTTGCCTGGTGATGGTGATGGTCCTTTTTCACAAACTTCTGTAATTTCCCTTTTGTATTAATTCTTTGATTTTTCCTTTCAGATCCTTGCATTCTTTAGTGGTATGGCTGTGATCTTTGTGAAACTGATAATACTTGTTTTGATCTCATCTGTGTGGCAATGAAGTCAAAGGCTTCGGCCACTTCAAGCTTGGATCGTTCTTGCAGCAAAACTTTTTCCATAGGCATATTCAGAAGGGTGAAATTTACCATTTTCTTCAAGAGGCTCGAACTTCCCTTTTCATTCTTCTAATTTTGGGAGTGATCCTTCTTTTCTTTCTTCTTGTGTCGAGGTTCGTTAACGTCGTCTATCTTTCACTTTCAATGCATATTCTCCATTCATGTATTTTTGAGCTTTGAACAAAAGATTTGTCATCATTGTTGGTGGGGTCTTGGCCAAAGAGAAGATAAAGTCTTTAGTCATTAAATCGGCTTGGAAGGCCATCAATTGGACTTGGTCGTCTGCTTCATCTGCTTCTAGGTTTGCTAGGTTGAAATGTTTCACATAGGCCCTTAGAGTTTCTCCTTCTTGCTATCTCATCGTTAGTAAATGGGAAGTAGGCCTTTTGTGCCTTCTAGCCTCGATGAAATGACAAACAAACAAATCACTTAATTGAACGAAGTTTGCTTTTTAGGATGACTCTAGCTTCCTAAACCAAACTTGAGCGGCTCCTTTAAGAGTTGTTGGGAAGGACTTGCACATCACTTCGTCAGGTGTCATCTGAAGGTTCAGGAAGGATCTGCACATCCTTCCTCATGTCTTTCAAAAGCTCATCATTATTACGATTGTGTTGTTCTATCTGTCTGGAATTGGACTGCCTAGTTCTTCTGGAATTGGACCGCTTTGCTTGCCTGGAACTTTCTTCTCTATTATGGGTTAGGGGACTATGACCCTCATCATCGTCGTTGTTTCAATTATGCTAGTGAGGATGGGGCATGTTGCTATTCTCATATGAGATGCGTTGCCTTAACTCCTTATTTTGCTTAGTCAACTCCTCAACATTTGCTACTAGTGTTTGGATTTGCTGGGTCATCTGCATTGGATCAAGTGGAGTGGATCCATTGCATCATTTGAATAGTAGGGCTATAAAATCTGTATGATTCAGATCTATGTTCCTTATAGATGGCACCAAATTGTTGAAAACAAAAATGGTCATCAGTCAATGACCTCGTTAGAGCTTATGGTCAGGTAATGTTCCTTACAAAGATGTAAGAGAAAGAAATCGGAGTGGCATTAGCCAATGGTTCTCTGATGATTAATTCAGTAGAATTCTCAATATCTCTCAGAGAATAAGAATGTAATTTTGTATGTTTAGAATTGTGTACCTTGTTTTTGGTGTTTGGTAGCTTATTTATAGCCTTGATATAGCCGTTGGGAGCCTCATTATTAGTGTAATTGTCGTTGGCCTCTTTAATGGCTCTTTTGGTTGTTTGAGTAATGTCCGCCTAAGCTTAAATGAAGGTTTGACTAGCTTATGATTGTCCTTTATAATTGTTGAGCTCGTTGTTTACAAAACTATTGATGGTTATACCATTAATGCTATATGATCATCTTCTCCTATGACAACCTTGTGGACTTTATGTTCATTATCTATATGGACGAGCCTGTGGATTGAAGGCTCGTCAGTTATATGACGAACTCGTAATTTTAGTCTCGTCACATCATACCTTAAATTGTGCTAGGTAGAGAATTGATATTATTGATTTATGATCCTTTGCAAGATGAAAAGTGCTGCGTCCACAACATTTTCACATCAAATTATATATGTTTAGTTATTATTGGTTATAATTTGAATCTATCACTAAAATTACTTTTTTGCCCCACCAATAACAACTTGTAACAACCTGCCACTTAGGATTTATTGTGAAAATATTTTGAAAATGTTGTGAACACATTTCTCTTGCAAGATTGTGCAATAAAAGTGACTATATTTAAAAAATAATAATTCTCCTTGAATGTGGTGTTACCTTTAGTATAAAAATGAACAAACTTCTCTATTTTTTAAACTAGCATGTATAACCCATGCAAACACATGGATGCATTTAAAATTAAACACAATTTTTATTATAAATATATAAATAATTAGTCAAATTATTAAAAAAATAGCATGTAACACATGTATACATATAACTACATTTAAAACTAGACACAATTTTTATCATAAAAATATAAATAATTAATCAAATTATTTTTTTAAAAAAGTAAATGTAATTAGTCACATATTAAAATTCTTACCTAAATTTAATACTACTTATTATCTTTTTTTTAGTTCGTTAATATTAAATTCTTAGTATTTTGCATTCATTAAATCACTTGGTACAAAGATTGAAAAACTTAACTGGACACATAATACAAACTTAAGTGGATAATTATGGTGTATTCTCCACATAAATTTAGATACATGGCGCAAAATTGGATTCTAATTAAACTGTTTCTAATTTTTGCCTTTATATATATATATATATATATATATAGATGAGTAGTAAATATCTTCACCAAAATTAAGAAATTGAATTAACACATGTCAAAATTGAAATCTAATTTAGAAATTTAATTGGATTTTCTTAGCTTTGGATATACCACAGCTTATAGAGTGAATGAATGATGCTGGATGAAACTTGATCGTAACCAAAACACGGCATAGAAAAGAATTAAAAGGTAAACGAAGAGTGAAGCTTTTCCAGTCAAGACTCAAGAGGGTGGAGGAGAAAAGATTCTTTTTAATTACCCAATTTGAGTACGGTTGTTAGAGGAAAAATATAAGAAATGGAAATGAGAGTTGATCAAATCGGGGGAGTTTAGGACTTAAACAAAGGCAATATTATAACTGAATAATAAAATATGATAAATTAGTCATTGTGATACTCTACGTACCCATATCATATATGTGAGTGAGCAAACCATAAACCTTTCACTACAGGCAACGCCACAATACCTTTTCAGTTTAACTTTAGCAACATGTGGCTATTAACCATTTTCCACCTACCTAATCGCTGACCATTCATTCATTCTAATTATCATACATAAAAGGATGACTTTTAAATGCTTGTGGAAATTTAAATGCTTGGAATATGAAGTGGAAGACGAAGAAAAATGATTGTGGAAAAAGATGATAAACGTATACCAAACGAAACCTATATGGTGAAAGCTTTATGACTTAAAAAAAAAAAAAAAAAAAAAAAATTCAATTGAACCCGATCGATGTACCTAATACGGGGCCACATCCAGCACACTTAGTACCGCACGTAGCGGAAGGGAATCCCATGCCGACAAATTCTCAAGTCGCAAGACCATGACCATCTATACTAATTACCAGTTTTGTTGACTATACGTTTACGCATTAAGAATAAGGATCGCAAAAGGTCTTCGCCTAGTAACGCTTATATAGGCTCCCCCAAAAGGGAAAGATTGTGTGTTGATGCGCTTGCTCTCATGTTAATTTTCGTATGTTTTGTTGCTCTCTGGAAATGCTCTAAAATGTTTTATGATGATTGATACGTACAAAAAAACAAGGACCCAAAGACCAAGGACAAAGCCATAATGGTACCCTTAGGCCACCGAGGGCCATGGCCTTCCTTAGATTTTTGAAATGTTTTTTTTTCTTCCACCTAATATATAATATATGATATTTATAAATATTATTGAATTTTTTGGTTAAAAATTCATATGGCCCTTTAAAATTGAAACCAAAAAAAAAAAAAAAAATAGTCATCTAAACCAAAAAAAAAAAAAAAAAAAAAAAACTCAAAATTAATTAAAATGGCCATCTAATCCATTCTTGTGGTTTGTTGTCCCTTTCAAAAAATTTCAATTATCTACAAATAAAATAAAAAAATATATATTGGTATGACACTTTGGTTGATTGCTTATTTGGGACTATTTTAAAATTTTTGAAATTTTGAGATTTGGGTCTTATTCAATTAGCTAGTTCCACCTAGTGAATTTTTTTATTTCTCATTAGTAAATTGACTTTATAGTTGAGCGCTACTTCGATTAGATATTTTTTATGCTTAAACAAGTTTTAGCAACAAGATTCATAAATCATGCAAAACTACTATTGAAAATAGATTTCGCCATTTAAGCATAATGTAATTTGACATTTGGCTTCCAAAAATTGTTAAATATTTTTTTAATTTTGTCAACGGCTAATAAGGACTAGAAAATTAGTAGCCTACTAATTTTTTTATATAGTGGTTATACGTTTGAGCTTATACTTAATCTTCTAATTTCCACTACAACTATTGAATGGGTATTTTCAACCATGAATATTATCAAAACACTCGTTGATTTTATACATTGAAATGGAAATTTTTGCAACATCTAGTACGGAATTATTTATGATTTTCGAGAATTAAAAGAACATCAAATTTCATTTGGATAGATAATTACATTGCAATTTTTTAAGAAATTGTTATTTTGTGTTTTTTATTAAATTGTTGATATTTTGTTAATAAATGGGTGCTAATTTGGATCATCATAAAAAAAAATAGTTCTTACTTTGACCCCCTAAATAGAAATCCTGGCTCTATCCTTATCAAAGAACCTCTCTATACTTGAGCAACCCCAACCTACCAAAACCCCATCCAGCCCTCCATCACTATGAACAAATAACATTCCCCATGACCTAATAGAATGGGATGGCTGGATATTAAAGGAATCAAATCATATCTTCCTTAATTTAATCCCCACGACCTAAGGTGCTTGCAATTTCAATTAGTTCAGGCCAATTGTTTTATCTTTTACAAAATAATTTCTAAAATTATAGTGAAGAGGTTGAGACCTTTGTTACCTAGGATTATAGATCCTAGCCAAGTTATTTTTGTGCCTGACAAGTGGATATCAGAGAATGTGGTCTTAGCTCAAAAAGTGGTTCATAGCTTCAATTTATACAGGGTTTAAATTGGATTTCCATAAAGCTTATGACAAATTGGAATGAGAATTCATCTAGGTTGTCCTCCATAACTAGTTTTCAATCAAAAGTTAATTTCCTCAATTCAACATTGTGTAGCAATGATTAGATTCACCCTTCTGCTCAATGGAAGTGAAGGGCCTGTTATTATTCCATTAAGGGGCATCAGATAGGGAGACTCATCTCCCTTTATTTGTTTATCTTATGCCATGAAATTCTTTGTAAGCTTATTAATAGAAAATTGGATAGAGGTAATATCAGCGGAGTTCAGATTATAATCAGTAGGGCTGTCCATAGGTTGGTTCGGTTTAGGTTTGTGCCTAACCCAAAACCAACCCAATTAGATTAGGTGGAGAACTTCCAGACCTGTAGTTGATCCGTAAGGGTATTGGGTCGATAGGTAATCCTTGGATGGTGGTCAGCTTCAGGTGAAGCCAAAAACTGTTGAAAAAGTAGGAGGAGTGGTGAGATCTTGTAAGATCTAGCGAGACTCATCTAAGATCTCGTGAGATCTTGCCAAATCTGGTTGAAATCTTGTTGGATCTGGAGAGATTTCCACCAAATCTTGCGAAGAACTCATAGTGAATTCTTGATAAATCTAGCGAATCTCCACCAGATCTAGCTATGTTGGTAGTCAAACTCCGTTGCATCTAGTTGGAAATGTCGCTGGAATGGGTTAACATTGCCAAATTTGATGCATTTACAGTTGGTTAGGGTTGCTTGGGTTTTGGAGGAGGAGATCTGCCACTGTTTGGTTTTTGAAGGTTGGGACTCACAGTCAACCGCTGGAGCAGTCAGATTTGGTGGTGACGGGTTGGGTCGGGTTTGGCGGGTGAATTTGGTTTGCGGGTGGTTTGAAAAACCTTAGCAGTAAGACCCTGAGAATATCCAAATTACTATACGTGCACAGATGATATTATGCTATTTTGTAAAGCAAAGGTAGCTGAGATTGAGTCTTTGATGGGCTGCTTGGAAATATACTGTAGATGGTCTGGTCTATCTATTAGCTTGGAGTAGTCAGGTATTTTACTCCTATTTCTTGGAATGAGTTATGTTAACCATTGCATGATGGTGAGTTGGGCTTTAAATCTTTTGAAAATTTTAACTTGGCCATTATAGCAAAGCTAGGTTGGTGGGTTCTTTCCAATAGAGATAGTTTTTGTGTCAAAATTCTAAGAGCCAAGTATAGAGTTCACAATAATTGGCTAAATTCTGGTTAAACAAAAAATGCTTCTTGGTCTTAGAGAGGCCTGGAAGCTATTAAACCCCTTATGGCAAAAGGTGCAAGCAGACGAATAGGAAATAGTGATAGCATTTGGGTTTGGGATTGGCCATGGATCCTAGATGTTACAGATTTCATTCCTAAGCCTCAAAAAGGCCATGGGGAGACTTAATGCTTAGTGGTTTCTCAGGTAATGAATCAAGATAAAATAGGTTGGGATGTGGCAAAGCTGAAATTTTATTTTGATGAAGCCTCTGTTAAAGCCATATTGAACACACCTAGATGGAATAGTGCTCAGGTGGATGGATGGACCTGGATAAGAAGTAGTTAAGGAGATTGACTGTCAAATCAGTTCATAGAGAATTAACAATGGATGGTAACGTAGCCCCTAGCCACCCAGTCTTAAAGAAAATTTGGAAGTCGAAGCTCCATGACAGGTTGAAAAATGCACCTCTGGCATACTACAGTGGGTGCCCCTCCCACAAGGGATAGATTGAGCAGGCTATGTCTCATTGAAGAAACTTCTTATGTTTTATATGACCATAATATTGAATCCCCCATTCATCTTTTTTGGAATTGTCAAGTCGCAAGGGCATTATGGTTTGGAAGTGAGTGGAAAGTTAAAACTGATGCTATATTCTTTCAAAGTTGGGAAGGTCTTATAGATGTATTTTAGATCCACCAATGATATTTGGTTTGAATATGGAACGTAAGGAAGCTTTTACTTTGTCTGGAGCCATAATACTAGAATTGATTTGGAAAAATAGGAACCAGGTGTTGTTTGAAAAGAAGACTTTTGAGATTGACAGGCTAGTTGGGAATCTATGCTTGCTAAAAAAAGAACACGGCTGGAGAAGTGAGATCCCACATAACAATTCTGTCTTAAAAATCCACAGCAAATGGTCTCATCCTCCAAAAGGACATGTGAAATTTAATTGCAACGCTGCAGTGGGCAAAGAGTTCTCAATTGTTGTGGTGGTCGCTTGAGTTTGGAGAGGGACAATGGTTTTGGTTGCATCTAAAGAAGCCGATACCATTATCCCTCTCTAAGTAGGGGTCGAAGCAATACTATAGGCAGTGCAGCTAGCCAAAGCCCAGAACTTGGAGAGAATAATTATCGAAAGTGATTCCAAAGCTTGCATAGAGGCTTTTCAGGGTCTGGCTAGAGTTGTCCTAGAGGATTATAAGCTGGAGATATATAGTTAGTAATCTAGTGGAGGCTTTTAGTGTATGTATTTTCAATCGGGTTAGTAGGGAAGCTAATAAATCTCCTTATGTTTTGGCTAGGTGGTCTTTGAAGAATAGGCTTTTGGTTTCTTTGATTTAGGTTCAGGCCCCCAAGCTTTTGTTGATGTTATCTTACAGGAGCATTGCTTTGGTTCTAATATGGGCTCCTCCTAAGTTGTATTAGTTTTCTGGTTCAATAAAAGTTTTACATATTATGGAAAAAAGAAAGAAGTAATAATAATAAATGGATAGTACACTAAGACAAAGATAGTAAGTACAATCTAAAAGCGAAATTAGCACAACACATCACACGAACTCTTCAAATCTACCTACTATTGTATCAATTGACCACTTCTACTTGTTTATCATCAAGAATTTTCGCTTTATTTTTAATTTGGTCCTCAACATTTTATAGCTTTCATTTTAGTCTTTATAGTTTCTAATTTGTTGTCATTTTAGCATCTGCCATCATTTTACTTATAATCAATTAGCCACGTAAAGATATTTTTGGGGCATAGAGGATTATTGTTTTTGTCAAAATATTCAAACATGATAGGTAAAAGAGTGACTGCCGACATAAAATATCCGGGTAATGTTGTGTTTCAACTTTCAACATGCTATTACAGCTACTAATCTATAAAATTCCAGGGTATTAGTTATCAGACCCAACCCCAAAAGTTCTCCGCTAAAAAATTATCTATATTGCAAATCAATCTATTGAGACTAATTAAGAGGATAACAAAAATGAATAGAATGATTTGGTCATCGCTTATGGGATGAATAACATAAGTAGTGGTGCTGTGTTGTCCATTTGAGATGATAAATTGTGAGGATGCAAATCGATTATAGACACAAGCAGAATACGTACCTGGTGAGGAATAATAGCACGTTGACTGATTCCGCTTCAGGTCATAACCGCATACTCCCTTGTATACCGTGCAATTAAGACATGCCGCTGTATCCACCTTCCATTTTACATCAAATCCTTCTCTAATGGCTTCCTCTAATTTTGACCGATCGAATATTTCTATTCCTGTCCACGGAATGGACTGAACTGGAACAGGAACAACTACGCTTACTTTACATTCCTCAGGCCCATGAGCTCCCCAATTGATGTGCACAAAACCATTTATTTGGCAACTGAATTGTCCTAGAGGTATCCAAGAAAAACCACAGCCATAGGCTAGTGTAAGATTCTGTAAACCAATGCCAAAATCCAATAGTGTAGGATCGAGGGTGGAATTCACGAACTCTGGTGAACAAACCCCTGCCGAGAAGTCCTCTCTCGTAATCTTGAGTATTTGGGCCTCGGGCTTGACGCCTAACACTTGGTACGTCACGTTCATAATCTTTATGGTAGCAACACTTCCCTGGCAATTGAGCTTTAGTCCAGGATAGCCACAACTACTTGGTCGGTTATCTCCCCAAAAAGGAAAACCAATGTTATTCAACTTTCCACAGTTGAACATTTTGCTACAGCTCTCGTACATATCTTCATCGCATAAAGACAGAGGAATCTTGATGAAAAAGAAGAATATGAAAAATAAAGAAACAAGAAAAGGAGACGATGAGAGAACCCACGAATTCATTTCCTGAGAGAAACTCAAAAAAAAAAAAAAGAAGGTAGGTAGTGATTATGGGTAATCTATTGTACTAAGGAAAATAAACGAAGCATGACTGAGTGACTGTTAACAGGTGAACATAACGTCCAACCAATAAAACAAAAAAAATTTGTGTGGAAAGAGAGAGAAGGAATCACATTGGACGTTTAGTTGACTTAATTACAACTTCTTTAAGACTCCATGCCCCAACCAATTTTTGTTGCATGTGTGGTTATGCTTAATTAATATAAGAGTAAGTTTAGATGAAAGCCTTTCGCTACACAAAATAAATACATTTTCTTCTCATCCAATAAATTACTAATCTCTACTATTGTTCAGACTACGACATATATATATATATATATATATATAAAATAAAAGTGGAAGACCAACAAGAAGAGCTGATTTAGTCTTTGTTTAGCATGATTAATTTTGCAAACTTATTTTATTATTTATTTTATTTTAGCTACTATTTATAGGTCTTATTGTACTATTTTAATTAACTTTTACCTTCATCTACAGTACTTTAAATAAAAAAATTTTAATTAAAAAAAAAAAAAAGCTTATCCCAAACAAACCTAATCAAATTAAAATAGTGGACAAAGTCGCAAAGGCTATATTAATCAGATAATGACTAAAAAAGCTTTGCGTATTCATTGCGGTGTGCGTAATTTGGTCCAGATTAGGTGTCGTGACTCATCAACACTTGGATGTGAACGTGTAGATCCCGTAGTGTACACACACACATATATATATATATATATACACACACACATGTGGAGTCCCATTTTATTGGATCCTTTTCCAGCCGAAGGTATTGAACAAACACGGCAACCGTGGTCAAAAAACTATGTGAAGGGACTTGACTTACAAACCGTGAACCCAAAGGCTTTTAGGCTTCCAGTTTTGTTCTCCAACCTATCTGGTGGTTCAATTTGCTGAATTTATGGTCATGTACAAGAGATTAAATTAAACCCATCATAGGGCCTACTTTTACCCCCTCCAATAACAATGTGACACATCCGATTTTTGCACCCCAAAAAAAAAAAAAAAAAAATATATATATATATATATATATATATATGATACACACACAACTCTACTCTCATAAATACTTCATGTAATATAATAAAAAAAAAAATTAAAATCCAAATAAGCTGAAAACCAACTGAAATAAATGGGTAGCCTACTAGCCATAACATAACAAACCCAAACCGATAGTTTCACCTCACTCAACAAAAACCAACACACTCCAATCCCCACAAAACAATATCAATATTTTTACGAGAAAATTGTGAGCTAAAAGTAAATATCATTAATGAAACCCATGATCTTGTGTTAACATGAAGATGCAAAACTTTGGGCCTATTTGGATTGAGGAGGGAGGGAGGGAGAGTGGAGAGGAGTAAAGTAGAATTGGCTGAAAATAGGTTAATTTTGAGCCAATTATGCTCTACTCGACTCTCACTCCCTCCCTCCCCCTCAATCCAAACAGACCATTAGGCCCATCACAAACAGAAACCATAGAACATTTTGTTGGGTTATAGATTGACCCCAGTTAATTAATTTAATTATCTAAGTTGATTAATTATGTCAAATTATCTGCAATTCGTGTAGGCACCAACAAATCACCAAATAAAATAATATGCAGCAAAAATTAATGACACGGTGATTTGTTGACGAATGAGAAAAACCTCTCGCAAGGCAAAAACCCTACCAGGTGAATTTCAGGTCACCACTCTTAAGAATCCAATAATTAAGAACAAGTGATTACAAGTATAAAGAATCTTACTACTAGCTTGAACTATCCCAAAATACTAACCTATAGTTAAACCTTTACACTAATCCCCAATTGGACTTGCTGTTGTAGAAGACTCCTTCGCATGCATAGATCCCAGTACATGACTAACTCCAAACAATTGATTATTTGTTATTGGTTGCAAAGTCCTTCACTTCAAAATACGTTGAATATCTGGAAGCACTTGGTTACAAAACCCTAAGGTGTATAAATGCAGTAGCTTCTCACATAGTGTTTGATTTCTCTAATTGAATTTCTATGTCTTTGTGTCGAGCTTCACCATTAATTCTTGATAGATGTTAGTGTCGAGCCTAGTGTCGAGAATTATTGAAACTGCTTTTCTTCACTTGTTTTTTTGGATCAATCTTTCATGTCTTGAATGATACCACTCTTTATTTTTGAGCAACACACTTCTTGGTACATTAAACGTAACTTAGATCTACCTAATTACAAGTGAAGTGCGTTTTGTCAAAGAATAAACCAAAACATAGAAAATATGACCCTAACGCATTTTACTATTTCAAAATTTGGACTTCTTTATGTTTGAGGCTACAACATACAGTATTATGAACATAATTGCAAAGAGAGTCTTTGTAACACATTTTAGGTGAAAATTCGTTATTCTCGTTGATGCTATCTAGTGGCACCTGTCAGACTTTGGCTATGTTGTTGGCACCATCTTCGACAGCTTTGCATTGTGAGATTGGGTTTTACCTTTCAGCTTAGTTGGATTTTAATTTTTAATTATTTATAGTGTGTGTCATGCTCTATTTTTCTTCGTGTAAAAATCTGATGTGTCATAGGGTATAAAAGTAACCTTTTACACCAAGACTGCTTTGAATTTAATCTCCATTTAGAATATACGCAAACATCTACATATACATATATTGAATGCTTTGCTTTACATATACTAACATATGCTCCACTTTATACTTGAACTAATTATTGTAATGTATGGTAAGCAATTTACAAATAAGTATAACTAAATGCATATTAAAGTTTTATCAAGTTTATATAATATATATATATATATATATATATATATAGGCGTAAATGCACTTTTAGTCCCTACATTTTGACTTTTTTCTATTTTAGTCCCTACATTTTATTTTTATCACTTTTAGTCCCTAAATCAATTTACGCGTTCCATTTAAGTCCTTACCGTCACCTAACTAACAGAAAATGCTGACGTGGCTGACTGAAGAATTAAAATATTATTAAAAATCCACCTGGCGCTTACTAGGTCAGATAAAATAAAATAAAAGAATTTCTAACCTTTTTAATTTTTAAAAAAGAAAAGAAAAGAAAAGAAATAAATAACTTTTTTTATTTTTTATTTTTGGAAGAACACGAAGAACCCAGAAGCTTCTAACCCGTCAGTCCCTCTTACCTTCAAAGATTCAAAACACCTTTCAACAAACCCAAAGTCCTAACACAATTAGAATCTCTCATTCTCCTTACAAACCCAAATTAGAATCTCTCATTCTCATTACAAACCCAAATTTACAGTCCTAACATAACCGATGCCACCTTATCTCCGATTCACAATCTTAACACATTTATTACATTCCATTTAGCTTCGAATCTGTAGATAAAACGCTGCCTTTTGGCTCTACTCTGCTCTGAACTCTGAGGACTCTTTTTAACTCTCTTTTATTGCTTCACTCGTACAGTACACATAAATAGAAACATAATGGTACTACTTTCTTTCTCTCTTTCTCATTGATCTTCCAAATGCTGTGATGGGTTTGATCTGGGTTTGAGATAGAAAGAGGTTGAGATCGGCTTGTTCTGGGTTAGAGAGATGCCATGATCGATTGTTGGAGGAGGTATGGCCGGCGATGGTGCGACATAGGGCCAGTGACAACAGAGCTCGGTGGTGGAGTTGAATCCGATTGTTCCAATCTGCCACGTGGCGGTTGTTGTAAGAGAAGGGAGGGACCTTGAGAGCTATGGTGGAGGTCGCTGATCGATGGAGGTCAGGGTTTGGAGGTTTCATATTTGGGATTTGGGTTTGGTCGTTCAGATCTATGATTGGTGGTTTCGGATCTAGTTTTGGAGGTGGGTTTTGTGTTTGTTTTCTCTGGTTCAACACTTCAGCCTCTCGATTTTGCTTCCACTAGAATTGATTACTCATTTCTTTGGTTTAGGATTTGGCTTTTGTTATTGGGTTTTTTTTTTTTTTTTTTCAGTTGAGCATGTTTGTACCTGGAGTTTGTGTAGATGGAGGTAAGCAAATTGGGTTGTTGCTGGTTTTGCTGAAGATGGATTGATGGGTTTGTGTTTGTACTCTTGTTGGATTTGTCTGCATTTGTGTTTGTGTTTGTGTTCGTGTTCTTACTGGATTTGTGTTTGTGTTCTTGCTTAATCTTGTGTTTGTTTTCTAAGAAAAAAAAAAAAAAAGGAGAAAATGTCAAAAAATGAAAATGTTCTTGTTCTTAAATCTGGGTTGGTTTTCTTATTGTTCTTGTTTAAGTTACTTTTAGATATCAATTCATGTAATTTTTTGTTTTTAATTTTGTTTTTAATTTTTTTTTGTTCAGTTAAAATTAATAAATTAAATTTTTTAATATAAATGCTGATGTGGCATGCCAAAATAGATTTTTTAATAATATTTTAATTCTTTAGTCAGCCACGTCAACATTTTCTGTTAGTTAGGTGACGGTAAGGACTTAAATGGAACGCGTAAATTGATTTAAGGACTAAAAGTGGTAAAAATAAAATGTAGGGACTAAAATGGAAAAAAGTCAAAATGTAGGGACTAAAAGTGCATTTACGCCATATATATATATATATATATATAATGTTTGTATATTTGAAAATATAAATAATTACTAATAAAATAAATATAAGTTTATTTAAAGCAAATGAAAAAAAAAATCGTCTAAATATGGGTTTTTATTTTTTTGTTTTTGAATGCATTTTGTGGTAATATGTTATTCATTTGTTATTATTTGGCATAATTTTATTATTGTTTGGGCTATTTTAACTGTTATTTGGGATAATTTTTAGACTATATTTAAGGTGTTAGTCTCTCTCATAAGTCAAAATAAAATAATAAATTGTGCAATTAAAAATAAGTATTATAAAAATGTTGTAAGATTTTATTGTGTATCTCATTAGCTATTTTTTCATGTAGTTTCCTAACCTATGACTTAATTCTCTTTTGTGGAATTTAATAGCTAATTACTTAGTTCTACACATAGGATACTTGTAGTGGGGTGAATATTGGACCTTAACAAGATAAACATTGGGCCTATTTTAAGCATTGGCCCAAACGGAGGAAACAAACCTAGCATTGGCTAGCCCATTCTGATAATAAACAAAGGTCCTCGAATCATTGGTTAGAACCAATGGCCTTCCAGGCCCAGGGTCGAGACCTTATCTGAGGCATATCCGAGCTACTGAGATAAATCCCAAAGAAGGTACACTTTTCCGAGGTAGCATAAACATTTTGAGAGAAGATCCTTGTAATAAAGAATATTAAATTCAATAAATAGAAGTTCATTTCCATATAGTGTGAGAGTCCTATGATTCACGTGTTCTTGTCCAAATTTCCCATTGTGGATCAGTATTAACCCATAATACAAATTAGTTGTGGCACATATCTTGCTCAGTGTCCTAAATCACTGAGTTGAGGTTCATGCATGCACAATACTGTTTTCCCTCCATTTGGTTTAAATCCACCACCGCATTTAATGCAGAAAGACAAACCTGAATAGTAAGAAAAACCCCAAAAGTCTTCATTCATGATGAAAAACCAAGAAATAAGAGCTCGATAAGGCTAGAAGTTGTCTAGATGGATGCCTGAATAGTAAGAAGGAACCTTAGAAGACTTCGTTCATGATGAAAAACCAAGAAAGAAGAGCCCAATCAGACTAGAAGTTATCCAGGTAGACAAGAACAAAAAATGAAAAAGAAGAAGATGGCTCATATAAAAGAAAAGAAAGAAGAAAGAGAAAAGACTGACACAAAATATATCAAAAAGAAAGAGAGCATAAACATTCTGAGAGAAGATCCTTGTAACAAAGAATACTAAATTTAATAACTAGAAGTTCATTTCCATAAAGTGTGAGAGTTCTATGATTCCTGTGTTCTTGTCCAAATTTCAAGAAGAATCGGCAGGTACTGGGGAAGCAATATATATATATATATATATATATATATATATATTTTTAAGATAGTTTCAATCTATAATGTCCACTTCTGATGATAGTTTTTTATCATTAGATCAAGACACCAATCAATTTTTGGTGTCGGTGGAGATTAAACTCCAGATCTTTTATTCAAACTATAAGAGACTTTTCTAATTGAGTTAACTAGAACCCACAGAAAGCAATATCTCTTTGTTTGTTTGTTTGTTTGTTTGTTTGTTTGTTTGTTTTTTTTTTTTTTTTTTTTTTTTTTTTTTTTTTTTTTTTTTTTTTTTTTAAGTAATAGTTATTAATGATATGACTAATAGTGGGTTTGGATCCACGTTTGAGTTTTGCGTTTGTGATTTTTTTTTTTTTTTTTTTTGTGCTACACATAGTTTAAGGGACAACGGCTATTGGTCATGAACAGTAGCCGTATTTTGTTGACTTTTCAGCCCCTTTTATCAGTCCTGTGGATCTCGTGAACAGTGCACGGGACCCACAAATCTCACTTTTCAGCAACTTTTTCATTAAAATTGGGTCTCACGGCACTATTCACACATTTAAAAATTATTTTGCTACAGTATTTTCAATTTTCAGTTTTAACAAAATAAGTTCTATCCAAACTAACCCAAAATGTCAATTTTCTAATATAGGCGTTTTGGCTGGCATTGGGACTATATATATATATATATATATATAGTTTCATGCTTTAGTAAAGAACAAATACCAATTATAAAAGTGATCAAGAAGAACACAAAAGACAATCAAAATGTCAAGGCTTTCTTAATAAATCAAGGCTCACTTGCGCTCAATCAATATACTTTTTCGGAGATTGAGAATATCACCAATTCATTTAAGGTCCATTTGTTTTGGTGGTAAATGATTTCCGGAAATCATTTATCACCTGACCCCAGTGTTTGGCAGGAAAGAAAAATTTTATTTTCCGGAAAATCAGCTTCAGTTTGACCGTATTTACTCCTTTGACTCGGAAATCATTTTACGCCCTTATTTTACCTTCAAATGATTTCCGGAAAAGAAAGAGCGAGAGCCTTAACAAACCAAACCGAGCGAGAGAGAGAGAGAGAGCGAGAGAGAGAACGAACCAACGCCACAGCCCATCGTCGGCGTTCACGAGCCTTCGACTTCGCTGGCGCCACGAACCGACGAACCCATGAACCGCGCCATCGCACCGGTCTCGCGCCGATCGCAGCACCTCGCCATCGCACCGCGCCGATCAATCAAAGGGAAATCACAGCACCGCGCCGATCGCTCCAATGCCGCTCGACCCAGACCCATCGCCTCCTCGATCGCGCCATCACACCTCGTTGTCGACCCAGACCCATCGCCTCCTCAAGCTCACCGATCCACGAACCAAACCCATCGCCTTCGACTGCCGACCCATCGCCTCCACGCTTTCTCTTCCTCGATCTCTCAGTTTTTTATTTTTTTTATTTTTTTTTATTTTTAAAATTTGATTGTTGTTGTTGTTGTTGTTGTTTTTTTTTTTTTTTTTTTTTTTTTTTTTTTTTTTTTTTTTAATTTGATTGTTGTTGTTGTTGTTTTTTTTTTGATGAACTGATTGTTGTTGTTGTTGCCGGAATTTGCTGTTGTTGTTGTTCTTGTTGTTGTGTTGTTGCCGGAATTTGCTGCCGGAAAATAGCATTTTCCTAATAGAACCAAACACATGAAAATATTTTCCACAACAATTTTCATAATTCAACCAAACACTTAAAAATATTTTCCTTTTTTGGAAAATAGCATTTCCGGAAAATATGTATTTTCCAGAAAACGTTTTACACGAAACAAACACAGCCTTAGAAACAAATTAGGTCAAGGAGGCTATGGTAGTATATACAAAGGTGTACTACTACTACTGGATGGTCGTCTAGTAGCAGTTAAAGTAATAAGTGAGTTGAAAGGAGGCTATGGTAGTATAGACAGAGGTATACTACCGAATGGTTGTCTAGTAGCAGTTAAAGTAATGAGTGAGTTGAAAGGTACTGGAAGTCTGGTACAAGAATTTATTAATGAAGTTGTTACCATTAGTGGAATTTCCTATGTTAATATAGTCACTTTTTTAGGTTACTGTAATGACAGAACTAAAAGAGTTCTAGTTTATGAATTCATGCCAAATGAATCTCTAGATAAGTTCATATATAACCAAGGATCTTTGAGAACAAATCTTCAATTGGAACGAACTCACTCTTCCAAATTGTAGTTGACATTGCTCAAGGATTAGAGTACCTACACAATGGTTGTAGCACAAGAATTTTACATTTTGACATAAAACCTTATAACATTCTTTTGGATGAAGATTTTTGTCCGAAAATATCTGATTTGGCCATACAAGATTACACACGAGAAAGAAGAGTATTGTATCTATGTTGAGTGCCAGTGAAACTATAGGGTACATTGCACACGAAGTTTTTAGTCGAAGGTAGCCTTCAATCATTAGAAGTTCCTGATCCAAAGCCTTTCTTGTCTTCTCCAACAGGATCCGTGCGAATATATTCAGCCACGTCATTACCATAAAAATTGGCTTGAGGCATATCAAGAAGCAAAAAAGAAAACAAAATAAGTAAATAACCCAAAACGTTCTCAAAGGATGGAAAATAAAGCCGTTGCCATGGCTGAAAGTGCTTGAAGGGTGAAACTTACGATAACATGGCTGCAAATTTGTTACAATCCACTTATAGATTTATATTGTACTATTAATGTAAATCTTATATTATATACATTTCTTTAGTCTATAATATAAATCTAACATTAATTAATATAAATCTAACATTAATTATTACTGCAATATAAGTGTCCATTTGGTTAGGCTTTTTGAGAGTTTAAAAAAGCATTTTGAAAACTCAAAACTCTATTTTGCAACAACAATTTTCCATAACTTTTTTACAAACACTCATTTTAATTTAAATTTTTTTAAAAAAGATTTTAAATTTAAACTTAAAACACCGTTTTCTAACAGTTTATACAAACGCACTCTAAATTAAGAACTTTCCTAAAATTTATATGTAAGATCACTTAAAGTATTGAAAGGTGGTGTAGGATGTTCTTTCTCTTATATAAGGACTTTAATAAGAATACAAATCCTCTGTATCACATTTTGTGTTCTACTTTATGTTTCATAAATCACAATTTGTTATGTGTTTATTTTTTTAGTAATGCTACAAATACAAACTATTTTACAACATTTTTATAAACTAATGTTGTGGCCAACTTCTTACTCATTTTCATCTAAGCCCACCATTAACATCACTTTTTTATTTACCAATAATCACTCACCATATCAGCAGTTTGTAATTTTTTTTGTAAAATAGTTTGTTTCTCTAGCATTACTCTTATTATTTTTTTTTTTTTTCTATTTTAAACTTTAGCTATTTTATAGAGAAAGTTAAACAAATACATAGCAAGTTGTATTTTTTTTTTTTTGGAGAGAGTTTCCATGTATGGCGTCCGCTTCTGATGATAACTCTTTATCATCAGACCAAGACATCAATTAGTTTTTGGTCTAGGAGGGAATTGAACCGCAGATCTTTTATACAACCATCATAGATTTTACCAATTGAGCTAACTGAAACCCACCATAGCAAGTTGTGATTGGTGGAATATAAAGTGGAATACAAAAAATGGTACATATAATGTATTCCTTTAATAGATATTATAATAAAGGACTAAAATAAAGATCAAAAAGAAAAATGTTTTCTCTTAATGGTAATAAATTTTTGGACAAAGTTTAGCTACAAAATTGGTTGTAGCTTAAGGCTATAAACTCACTCAATAAAATAAATACTACAAAATATTTTGAAAATCTAACCGTTGAATTGCATGTTCTTTATGCCCTTAATGCACATATTAAATTTTGTATCAATCAGATATCATTTACTATATGATCAATAAGCTTATATTTTGTTCATAATTTTAAATTACAAAAACTTGCAATTTAAAAAATTTATTGATGACATAGCTATTGATATTTAATTTTCTTGAAATTTTGCTAGCATGGAGGATATAAGAAGAAGATGTAATCCAATGGTGGATTTGTCAAAATTCACCTCCAATAAAAAGATATTAAGTAAGTTTGTAGCCTAAGGCTACAACCAATTTTGTAGCTAAACTTTGTCCTAAATTTTTTCCAGTATCTTAAAATGACTTTTGCTTATAAGTGGCAAACACATCAATTTAAGCATGAAGTCTTGTAAATTTTTCCCAATATCTTAAAATGACTTTTGGTCCCTACATTTTGGCTTCATTCCCATTTTGGTCTATACCTTTCTATTTTACCACTTTTAGTCTCAAAATGAAAAACTCGTTCCCTTTTGGTCCCTATCATCATCTCACTAACATAAAATAGCCTATGTGGCAGACAGAGTACATAGTTGGCACACAGAACGCCTAGATGTTCATTAAAATAATAATAAAACTTGTTATTTGGTATTTCAATAATGCCATACAAGCATTTTAAATATTGAAAAAGCCACGTCGTTATTTTTTTTTTCTTTAATTATTTTAAAATAAAATATAATTCTACTTATTATACTACAACAAAATTTTATTTTATTTTCTTTTCATTATTTTGTTGGAAGATAATGTATATTACAATATTTAAGTTCTTTGTGTTATTCCCATGACTGTTCATTTTCTTTCCCCAAGCTGTTCATGTTCTTCCTCACTTCCCTTGTTCATATTCTTCCTCAAATAACTGGTTGCCCAAAAAATTAAAAAATCAATATTTTTGTTTCTCTTCAAGCATTTTCTTAGCAACCAAACATGAAAAACATACACAACAATCTTCAAATTGAGACCAAAATCCAGCAATCACTAGAACATCAAGGGAATTTGCAGAGTAGTAGTGTGAGGGGGTTCTATGTAGTAAGTTAGGCAACGTTTGAAAGGATTAAGAAAAATAGCATCTTGAGTTTTAGAAACTCGAGATCTAAATAATACTCGAGTTTAAGAAACTCGCTTTGCAGTTGCTGTGCACCTGCTGACTTGGTTTAAAATGTCCACATAGATCTCAAGTCTTAAAACTCGATTTCTACATAGAAAAAAACCGAGTCTTTAGGACTCGATTTGCTGCAACAAAAACGTTTTTATACCCATAGATATCGAGTATTAGAAACTCGATATTCAATTAAAAGTTGCATAGAACTCGAGTCTTATAGACTTGAGTTTTGCTGAGAAAAATTACATGCGCATTCTACAAAATTTTATAAACACAGATACACTCAGCCTCACTAACTCTCACCCATACACTCAGCCTCACTAACTCTCACTCACCCATAACTCTCACACCACATTGCCTCTCACTTTCACTCACCACACTGCCCACTGCTCTTTCCTCTCAACAAATTCATATCTCAGGTAAGGGTTTTTTGATTTGATTGTCATTGATAAATTCAATAATAAGTTATTGAGTGGTGTAACATTATTAGAATTACGTCAAGTGTAACTTGAACCCAACCCTGTATTTCTTAATTCAATGTGAATTTTGACAAATCTACCGTTATATTACATTATCTTCATATATTTTTCATGCTTACAAAATTTCAAGGTGATTAAAGATTAATAGCCATGTTATCAATCAATTGTCTAGAGCAAAATACTTGTGAAACATCCAAATAATGATACATGTGTAAAGATAATCATGGTTTTGATTTTAAAGGAAAAAAAAAAAAAAGGTTTTAGTTTGAAAACTGTTTTGAAAAACATGTGACAAACATAAGTGACGTTAAGATAGAATGAAAATCCCAACATTTCCCAAGTTGTAGTCACATTTTGGAGAGACTCCTAGCCACCATCAAGATGCCATCATTCTGTAGTGAATGATGTGATTCTTCGATTAATGAGGATTGAACTAAGTGATTACATAAAAAGAGACCTCCTTCATGATTTCATTAGCCAGTGAGGTTTAATAGTAGACCTATTATGAAACGAGTTCTCCCCAAATCAAATGCTAAGAGCCCTTAAATTTAAAATTTTTAATTTATTGTATAAGATTTAGCTCATTGTGGGATTACATATTGTGCTTAGCTCACTATGGTGATTACATATTTTTCTTTTAACATGTGACTTAAGATAATTAATATTTTTTATTATCTATTTTTGGCCAATTATTCAAATGTGTGAATTGTATCTAATTTATTTCATTTTTTTGGTTTGCTAAGGATCATTGTGCCTCTCTTTTATTTTTTAGGAATGACGACTAGGTTCAGCAAAGTAAAACTCGTCAAGGTTCAGGAGAAGAAGGCTAAGGTCGACCTGACTGATGGCCTTCTATCAAGGAAATGTCAAAGGGAGAATGAGCCACCCAAGGACGATCATGTGGTGACTTCTTTTGTCACCAAGTCTTGAGACTAGTGCCTAGTTCTCCTACTTCGTCCTTGGGGCTATCGTCTCTCTTGATGATGGCTCTAAGGCCAAGGCCACGGGTGGGGCCTCAATTGCCTCTTTCTGGGAAGACGTGGGGATCGAGGTGCAGAAGGCTTAGGACGCGATCTCTGTTGATGGGGAAGTCTCCTCGCAAGCTGATGTTGTCAAACGTTTATAAGCTTATGCATGTATGTGTCCTTGTCTCCCTACCTTATGCTTTTTTTTTTAGAAACTGACATTTACTTGTCTTTGCAGGTGTTGGGAGAGTCCTTGTATATTTCAGGGAAATATTTGGACTATGATGGGAAGTTGGCTGAGGCTCAATCCAAAACCACCTCTCTTTCAGCTGTGAATGAGTCATTGAAGAGTCAAATCTCCTCTTTTGCTGACGAGGCCAAGAAAGACAAGGATCTTTTAAAGACTCTGTAGAAGAGCATCGTCACTGATAAGGCATTTTCAAAGTTGAAGGATAGGCAGATTAAGAAGGCCCTCATGAAGGTCGAGAAGGTTGGCTCGGAGACGATGGAGAAGTTTAAGGCTTCAGATGAGTACTTGGACAAGCTCTGTGATTATTACATGGAGGGTCTTGACCTTTTTCGTAAATACTTGACCAAGCACCACCCTGAGCTAGACTTCTCCAAGCTTGATATGGAAGAAGTGGAGAAGGAAATCTTGGCAGATCGTTCTACTAAGGCCGCAGCGGAGAATGAGGTTGTGCTAGGTGCAGTTGAGATTGTTCCAATAGATCTGTCCCCTTCTAGTCTTCCTTGAAAATTTTGTTGTTTGTTCCTTTTTATTTTTTTATATATTTTTTATAAGGCAAAAACATTGTTCTTCTTTGGGGCTCGTTGTTTTGAACATGTTTATTTGTTTTTCTTCTTTGAACAATCTTTTGGGCTTATCTGTTTTGAACATGTTTATTTGTTTTTATTCTTTGAAAAATCTTTTGGGCTTGTCTGTTTTGAGCATAGAATTTATGAATATTTTTATCCTTGAACTTGCTTGGTAACTATTTTTTAAAAATATATATATATATATATGCCATGTATGAATGACGATGTGGTTATGTGCTAATAACCTTTTTTAAAGACGATGTTGTTATATATTAACAACACCTCTCTCTCTCTCTCTCTCTCTCTCTCTCTCTCTCTCTCTCTCTCTTTTCTTTTTTTTAGTCATATATGAATGACAATGTTTGTTATGTATTAATAACCTTGTTTAGTGATGCATCAATAACTTTGGGGTCATGTGTAAATGACGATGTTGTTATGTATCAATAACTTCTTTTTAAGTTATGTATAAATGACGATGTAGTTATGTATTAATAAATTCTTTTTAAGTCATGTATAAATGACGATGTTGTTATGTATTAATAACTCTTTCTAATTCATGCATGAATGATGATGTTATTATGTATTAATAACTTTTCCTAAGTCACGTATCAATGACGACTTGGCCAATAGTTCGTAATGGGAAAATCTGCGAAAATAATTTATGAATAGTACTTTTTCTCATGCTTTATTGATGGAGAGAAAAAATATCCCTTTTTCTATGAACAATTAACAATAATAAAGAAGAAAATACATCTAAATAAAAGTAAGCATTTTGGAATACTAGGGTATTCTTACTGATAATATCTCTTTAGGTGTTCTATGTTCCATGGATGAGGCAGTTCTTGGCCGTTCAGGGTCTTTAGGTAGTACGATCCTTCTCTGGAATAATGAATTACTTCGTAGAGCCCTTCCCATGTTGGCACTAATTTCCCTTGGGATGGGTCCTTTGTTGCCTGCAAGACTTTTCTAAGGACGAGGTCACCTATGTCAAATCTTCTGACATTTACGTTCTTGTTGTAGTATCTGGACATTGCTCCTTTGTACTTTGCCATTCGCTTCATAGCTTCTTCTCTCACCTTGTCGATCAGATCCAGGTTGTTGTTTAGTTCCTGTTGGTTCCTCTACTCTTCATAAGCTTTAATCCGGATGCTCGTCAATCCTACTTCCACTGACTTCAGTTTCAAACATCAGTCTGAATGTTGTTTCCCCTGTTGGCATTCTCTTACGCCCATAAAATGTTAGGAAGTTCTTCAGGCCATGCACCCTTTGCCCCCTCAAGCTGAGTTTTGATAATTTTCAGCAGACTTCTATTCGTCACTTCCGTTTGACCATTAGCCTAAGGGTGTCTTAGGGAAGAGTAGTGATTCTTAATACCTAAGTCTTGGCAAAATTTCAAAACTTAGGATTATCAAATTGCCTCCCATTGTTTGATATGATTATGTTAGGAATCCCAAATCTGCAGACTATGTTCTTCCATACGAAGCTAGTGATCTTGGCTTCTGTGATCATCGCTGCTGGCTCAGCTTTCACCCACTTTATGAAGTAATCGATTGCAATGATGAGGAAGTTGAATTGCTTCCTTCCTATAGGGAGTGATCCCATTATGTCGATCCCTTATTAGGCGAAAGGCCAAGGTGTGGTTATCGACGTCATTGGCACCCTTAGTCGCGTTTGGACATTCGCAAAGAGTAGGAACTGGTTACATGCTTTGATAAGGTTATGTGCATCCTTTTGTAGTGTTAGCCAATAATAACCTGCTCTAAGTACTTTTCCCACTAGTGACCTTGCTTCTACGTGGTTACCACAAACTCCTTCGTGTATCTCTCGCAATACATAGTTAGCCTTTTCCTTTTTAGCACATCGTAGCTAGGGGAGGGAATGTCCTCGTCTGTACAAGACATTGTCAATAATGACGAAGCGAGCAGCTCTGATTCGTACCTTTCGTGCTTTATTTCTGTCTTCTGGGAGCCGTCCTTCTTTTAGGTAACGAACGATGGGCGTCATCCATTCATCTTGTTCCTGTACCTTCATCACTTGCTCTCTTTTTTTGCTAGGTTGTCCCCTTGTTTCCATGCATAATTTAGGAGATAGGCAATGGTCGTTTGATGAGGCTAGTCGTGCCAAGAAATCTGCTTCAGCATTCTTTGTTCAAGGGATTTGCTAGAAATCGATGCTATCAAAATATTGTAGGAGTTCTTAGATGATCTTTAGATACTTTTGCATTCTTTCTTCCTTTGCTTTATAATTTCCTCTTACCTGGCCAACCACAAGCTGAGATTCGGCTTGGACAATGAGGGTCTTGGCTTCTAGTACTCATATAAGACTCAACCCTGTTGGAAGTGCCTCATACTCAGCTTCGTTGTTTCTTGCTGGGAACTGCAATTTGACCGTGTGCTTCAGGATTTCTCCCTCTAGTGATATGAGGACTATACCTGCTCCTCTAGCTTTCTTGGTGGCAGACCCATCTATTTGGACCATCTATACCTTCTTGTAAGGCTCTTCTTCTTCTTGAGGGTCAGTTAACTCTGCAATGAAATCGGTGAAAACTTGAGCTTTGATTGCAACCTAGGGCCGATATTCTATATTGAATTGGCCAAGTTCTATGGCCCATTGGACGAGGCACCCTGCTGCATCTATCTTGTTCATCGTCTTCTTTATCGGTTGGTTTGTCATGATGATGATGGGATATGCCTGAAAGTAGTGGTGGAGTTTTCTGGATATGATTACAAGGGCGAAGGTGATTTTCTCTAGCCTTAGGTAATTTGCTTTAGCTCCTTGGAATGCTTGGCTAGTATAGCACACTGGCCTCTACATATCCCCCTCTTCCTTGATCAGTGCCGAGCTCACTACTGTATTAGATATCGCCAGGTAAAGATGCAACTTCTCTCATGTTATTGAAGGGCTTAACAACAGTGGCTACGTTAAGTAATCCTTTAGCTTCATCAAGGCTTCTTCGCACTTGTTAGTCCACTGAAAGGCTTTCTTTAAGACTTTAAAGAAAGGTAGGCATTTGTCTGTCGCCCGAGAGACAAATCTGTTTAGGGTAGCAACTTTTCTTGTCAAGCTCTGTACTTCCTTGACCGTCTTTGGGGATTTTATCTCCATTATTGCCTTTATCTTGTCTGGGTTAGCCTCTATGCCCCGTTGAGATACCATGAACCCTAAGAATTTCTCTAATGAAATAGCAAAAACACATTTCATTGGATTCAACTTCATCTTATACTTACGTGGTGTGTTGAAGGTCTCCCTCAGATTGTCCAGGTGATTTTCCTCGTCATTGCTCTTCACCAGTATATCGTCTACATATATTTCCACATTTCTTCCTATTTGCTAAGAGAACATGTAGTTCACCAACCTCTGGTACGTGGTCCCTGCATTCTTTAGCTCAAAAGGCATCACTTTGTAGCAGTACAACCCTTGGCTAGTGATGAAAGCGGTTTTCTCTTGATCTTCTTCGTCCATCATAATCTAATTGTAGCCAAAGAAGGCATCCATGAAACTTAAGAGCTTGTGTCTGATAGTTGAATCTACTAGTTAGTCGTCTTGGGTAAGGGAAAGCTATCCTTCGGGCATGCCTTGTTGAGGTCTGTGAAGTCAACACACATCCTCCACTTGCCATTGTTCTTTTTTACCATCACCACGTTGGCTAGCCACTCAGGGTAGAACATTTCCCTTATGAAACCTGCCTCCAAGAGTTTCTCAACCTCTTTTACTACCACCTTATTGCGTTAAGGTGCAAATACTCTCCATCTTTGTTGCACTGGTTTGTACTCTAGATTAATGTTAAGACAATGTTGGATGACTTCCTTGTCGATGTCGGGTATATCTTCATGCTTCCAAGCGAAAACATCTTGGTTTTCTCTTAGGAAGTTTGTTATCTTTGTCTTCTTTGAAGCTGAAAGTGCTGACCCTATCTTCAAGACCTTGGATGGATCTCCAAGGACGACCTCAACCTCTTGTGGCACTTCTAACGGTTCAGGGATTGGTTTAGGTTCATCTATCATCCATGTATGATTTTCCCCTGCTGCTAGAGCAGCTTGATAGCATTCCTTTG
Organism: Quercus gilva; assembly: GCA_023621385.1. Lineage (NCBI taxonomy): Eukaryota > Viridiplantae > Streptophyta > Magnoliopsida > Fagales > Fagaceae > Quercus > Quercus gilva. The sequence goes on along the minus strand of CM042474.1, from coordinate 50,321,971 downwards.
CGAGGACTTGGTCTCCTTTGATTTCCCCTATGCTATGGGTTGTAGGGAATTTCACCTTTAGATAACAGGTCGACGTTATCGCTTTCAACTTGTTAAGTGTTGGTCGTTTAAGGATGACGTTGTATGTCAATGGGCAATTTACCATGAGGAAATCAATCTCCTTGGAGACTTGTATTGGATAAGTGCTTTCAACTATGGTTACCTTAACAACACCTTTGGGAGTAACCTTGTCCCTGGTGAAACTTACCAATGGGAAAGTGAATGGTCGAAGCCTTTCTTTGCTCAGCTTCATTTGTTGGAAGGCTGGCAAATAGATAATGTCTACTGAGCTTCCATTATCTACCAATACTGATGAATGTTGAATTCTTCCATCCTAAGAATTATTACTAGTGGATCGTCATGGGGCTATTTGAAGCTGCGAACATCCCTTTTGGAAAAGACTATATCCGGCTCACTGTATCTAGGCATTTTGGAAGATGGGAACAGCGAATGGAAATTGTTCACTTCCTTTGTATACGCCTTCTTTAATGACTTAGAGGATCCTCCCGCTACTAATCCTCCTGAGATCATCCTTATTTCTCTAATGGGAACCTTCCTGCCCTTCGTCTCTAGTTCCCTATCCTTTTTGTCCCTTTATTGTCTTCTATATGGCTCTGTTTTTTGTACAAAATTCTGTAATTTTCCTTGACGGATTAGGGTTTCTACTTAGTCCTTCAAATGTCTGCATTCGTTAGTGTGATGCCTGTGGTCCTGGTGGAATCTACAGTATTTGCTTTTATCTCTTACTTTTGTTGGCGCGTAAATTGGTCTAGGCCATTGCTGAGAAGGTTCATCCTTTATCTGCATTAGTACCTGCTCAATTGGCATCACAAGGGGAGTGAAGCTAGTGAACTTAGGCCTTCGATTTGGGAGGTTCCTCTTTTTGTCCGATGTGTGTCCACTTCTTCGTACTTCCTTTTTCCTATCAGGGTTGTGGTTAGTTCCTTCGTCTCGCTTCCTTTTGGTCGTCACTCCTTTAGCGGTCACTACGTCTTCTGCATTCATCTCCCTCTGCTTGGTAGATGTTGAGAAGATGCCCAGTTCGTTTCTTGTGTCGTTGTCCTTTAATGAAGTGACGAACAAAACCCTTGCTGAATTGCTTGAAGTTTGCAATGGTACCTAAAGGTAGTTTGCCTAACCACACCCTGGCTGTTCCCTTCAGCTTGTTGGGAAGGCCCTGCACATTACTTCGCCTGGGGTCATCTGTAAAAGCATCAAAGTCTTAAACGACTCGATGTGATCCAAGGGATTTCTTGAACCATTAAATAACTTCAGCTGGGGAAGGCGAAACTTTGGTGGGAAAAGGTGATTCAACACTTCAGTAGTGAATGGTGAATCCGTCCTTCGAATTATTCTGTCCAAGTTCTCCATTGCTCTGTCATTTACTATATTCTTGAGCTCGTCCATCTCCCCCCCTCATGTTATGGAGCTCGCTCTCCATCCTAAATGAGTTTTCTTTTAACGCCCTCATCCTTCTGTTAACCTGGCTATCTGATTCTTCCTCATTATGGTTTCCTTCGATCCTCCAGCGTTCTTGTTCATTCTGGTTCTCAATAATCTACTGTCATTCCTCGTTCTGAGACTTAACGGCTCTCCTTAGTTCTTCATTCTGGCGAGTCAATTCCTCCACACTGGCTACCAAGGCTTGAATCTGTTGTACGGCTTATTCGGCATCCATCTTGTGCTACGAGGTTCTCTTTTGTCACTTAGAGAAGACTGCTTGAATGATTAGCGTCCCCACAGGCGTCACCAAACTAATGATCCGAAAAATCACTAGTTGAGATCCTCGTCTTAGTGGATGGACGATGCTATGATTGGTCGTGTCTCCTATGTAAACCTATAAGAAAGCTTTAGAAAGAAATGGAGCACACCAGTGTGGTGTTTGCCAAAAACACTTAGATGCTTAAGTCGAAAAGGGAGAATGTTCATTTAGAGAGAAAATGACTTGGAGTGATTTTTAGATGAGTATTTGTGTGTACCTTTGCTGTCCTTTCTTTTATAGTTGTTCCTTGCCTTAATGGATAATAAATCCCAGCATTTGTGAGCAACGACTAGTACGTTGTCATTGGGAGCTCTAAAGTGCACAACTCACTTGTTACCATTGCTCCGTCCATTACATTTCATCATCAATGCATGCAATAAATGTGTAACGCTCGCTTTAATCGTCATTAATGGGAATGACGTTCCTAGGCTATTTTTTCGACTTATTATAATGCAATCAGTTTATCACTTAAATTGATTCGGTCTATATGTAAGGGAAATGCTAGAGTCAGTACAATTATTTTTTTATAAAAAAAAAATTATAAATTGATATGGTGAAGATAAGATTGGTTTGGTGCCTAAAACAATATAATAACTAAATGTTTGAATAGCTTTTTTCTTAATGTTAGCATGTTAATTTATAAGATTTTTGTGGTAAAATTTGTAATATAATTAACATTACTCATATGCATGTCATAATGCAGTTACATAAAGGTGTTGTTAAGCAAGGTTTTAAAACCCGGACCAGATCGTACGGTCCGACTGGAAAAATCATGAACCTCTCACAATCACGGTTCTTTTAAGCTTAAGAACCGGTCTATGTCAAAAAAGCAGGGAACCGTTCAAACCGCACTTCAACCACACGATTCTGAGAACTGTTATCAGACTGCACGCGCACACACACACACACACATAAAAACAAAAGAAAAAGAAAAACAACTGCTGGGATAAAAAAATGTTAGATCTTTGTTTCAATCTCTTTGCTTCACTCTCAAAAAACGTCTCACATAATCCAAACACAAAACACAAAACAAAATCCAATTCTTACAATAAAGTTGAATCAGAACAAGCAAATATGAAAAAAAAAAAAAAAAAAAAAAAGGAAGAAGAAGAAGAAGAAGATCTGACTTTGCTTCACTCTAAAAAAACATCTCAAATAATCCAAACACAAAACACAAAACAAAATCCAATTCTTACAATAAAGTTGAATCCGAACAAGAAAATATGAAGAAGAAAAAAGAAGAAGAAGAAGAAGAAGAAGAAGAACAAGCCGATCTGACCCAGTCTGGTGGTGGGGCGGTGGACGAGGTAGTGTTGCATGGTGAACACCGATCTCCACCGGCTTTGTCCTTTCAGCGACCTCGATCTCTGCTGGCCTTCAATCTGTGCACCACGATATCCACCGGCGCTTCAGATTCTCCTCTCTCTCTTTTCTCTTTTCTTTTCTCTAATGTGAATATGTGAATGTGATAAATGTGAAGTATATGTGAGGTTGAGAGTTGAGTAATAAATTGGGTCTGTATGAAAATGTGTGGTGGTCTTTATACCTTAGTTTTATTATTATTATTTTTTTATGTAATCGAGTGGTTTTTTTTTTTTTTTATTCAAACGTGTGGTATTTAATATTAAGAAATGGCCATTAAGAAATACTACCACAACATTTTCATAATAAATTTTAAGTAATAGATTGTTATTAGTTAATATTGGTGAGTAAAAAAATAATTTCAGTGGTGGATTCAAATTAGAACTAGTAACAACTTTCCACATAAGATTTTGATGTGATTCTTGTAAAAATATTGCGAAAAATATTGTGGATATAACATCACAATTATTTCTTCATCTACTTTTGTTTGTATTGCTTTTTTTAATCTCTTCTGTTAATTTCATTCACTTTTGTTTCTAGTGCTTTTTTTAGGTTTGTGAATGTGAACTAGACAACTGGTCACATGAGCATTGGAAAGTGGTACATGGAAAGACAATATGATGCTTTTAATTTTTCTTTTTATAAAAAAATGGTTATTATTATTATTAAATAGATATTTCATATTTGGGCTATAGATGGATATAATAGACATAGTTAAAATATGGATTTATAGTTTTAATTGGACTATTTTAGTTAATTTTTCTATTTTTTACTAATTTAATATTTTTATATATATTTAAAATAATTATTAAATTAATTATGACGTCATCACGGTTCGGCCCCAGTTCGACTTCAAAAACCTTGAATCTCTCCCTTTTACAGTTCAATGAACGATTCGGGTCTGAAAACCATGTTGTTAAGAGCAATGTTATTGTTAGAGATACTAAGACTCACAAATTGATGGATTACTAATCTCAAAAAGGTGATTCAAATTTTTATTAGGTTTTTGAAGTCTATTAATCATATTTATCATTGTCACATTAATTTTTAAATATTTTATAGTAAATTTTATTGTGGTTTTAGCATTTTTCTTGTTTTTAAAACCCTAAATTTTTATTTTGTTTTTTGTTGCAATAGTCTTTTGTTTGATAAACAGACCTCAACACGAAAGCAAACTAATGTTCTATTGTCTGTCCTATATATCCAAAGGCCAGCCAGTCTAAAAGTTACTGTGGGGCCCGAGAATTTAGTAACCCCGGCCCACTTTATATTAAGCCCAAGGCCCGCGCCGAGGAGGAAGCAGTGTCTGAGGATGAACAAGGAAGGCCCAAGTGGCCAAGGAACGTCACCGAGGACAATCCTGTCCTCGGCCAACCGAGATTATAGAAGAGAGGAACGGCACACCATCAAAGATAGCCCCCTAGAGCATCCCAAAGAAAAGGATAGGTACCATGGATTAGCCATGGGAGCACGATGGAGGAGCAATCCAAGAGGAAACTATCACTTCCACATTAAATGCTCGCAGCTGACATTCTGGCCGCATTAATGAGGAAATGACCCCCGAGCAGTACTGCCTTGGTTGCTGCAACTCACAGGAGGTTTGGAAAGGCGGCTAATGGGACAGGCACTCAGGTATAGACTTGGATGATCAACAAGTGAAAGGCAGAGATTAATAAAAGAGGACTATATAATAGGAGAAACCCCCTGTAGATAAGGGGGGGGGGGGTGGAGAATTTCTGTAATGATTTTTATTCATGAATTAGAGAATGACACCTTGGAATGTGTCGAGGACCAACTTTCTTAATCTCTCCCTAAATTCCCCTCTGTTTGATGGCCATAAATGCCATATTGACCGTTGTCCATGCGCTAAGGCCTAGTTATTAAACTCATTCTCTACAAATTCATTGTATTGGGCTAGTTGGGCTTAAGTCCACTCGTCCAAGAACCGAAGTGCTCAAACCCAGTCCATAAAGTTATGTTTTGATATTTTTAATGTTTAGAAAGCTTTGTTATTATTCTAACTAGTCGCTAACCCGTGCGATGCACGAGCTAGTTAAATAAAAAGATAATTAAGAAACCATATGGTAAAAAAATAAATAAATAAATAAAATAAAAGAACTAATAAGAGACTAATTTGTTCATCAAGTAATCAACCTAAGTGACATCATAGCTCATGTACAAAACTATTAATCTATTGTCAAAGTGTCAAATGATAATGTGGAAAACATTTCATAAATAACTTATTGATAACAGGTATAGAGAAGGGACTTTTTGTAAATCACCAATGGAATTAGAGTCAACATCTCATTGCAAATTGAATATAGCTCTATATTAAAATGAAAAGTAAAGTTTCAATCATTCCCTTTCTATAAAATGTTATTGAAACAATATATAGTTTACCTCAGTTTCAAATAGAAATTACTTGAGGAAACAACTATTTTGAATCATTATCTAAAAAAGGAGTGACATAAAAAACTAAAATAAGATGAAATTCCTCAAACATATTTTAGCATCAATGTACAAGTTGAGCTTTATGTATAGCAACCTGTGGGTGGTCGGGATTTTCACCTCAGGCTCCTAGCTTATGTTGGCTTGACACCCTATACCTCACCTTAGAAGGCTTTGTCCTCTTTGGGGAGCCAAGCCCTCAAGGATTTGTTCTCTAGGGTGGGATTGTCCCACATTGCCTAGAGAACCCTCCCACTAACACTTTATATGCCCTTGGAGCTTGTGTTAGTGTACCACTACTCACATGGAGAACCCTCCCACTAACACTTTATATGCCCTTGGAGCTTCTGTTAGTGTACCACTACTCACTAGTGGTACACTAACACAAGCTCCAAGGGCATATAAAGTGTTAGTGGGAGGGTTTTTTAGGCAATGTGGGACAATCCCACCCTAGAGAACAAATCCTTGAGGGCTTGGCTCCCCAAAGAGGACAAAGCCTTCTAAGGTGAGGTATAGGGTGTCAAGCCAACATCGGCCAGGAGCCTGAGGTGAAAATCCCGACTACCCACACAACCAATTAGTCACTCCAATTGAAAGCACAATGTTTGAAAGAATCTGCCAAATATCTTACTCACAATTTTCATCCACCTCCCTAGATCACTAAACTATACATTGAACTACCTTAACTTCAATATTGAATACAAAGACAGAGCCAAAATGTCTCATAAGAAAATACATACAATAAAGAGCCTTGAAGCCAATAATGTCTATAACCATGAGATTTTGGAAACCTGACAGAGCCAAGTCTTTTAGTAGCTCATAGCCCAATCCATTAGCCCCTACTTCTAATACTTTTGCGTATTTTGCAAGATCCTCACTCAAGTCTCAGCTAGCACCAATTAAAACAAAAACCTTAAAAGTTTTAACATATTTGAATAAGGATTAAACCCAAGAAGATTGAAGCTGAAAATTGATAAAAAAAAAGAGAGTAGTACCATGTGGGGTTACCTTGTCTACGTCCATGAAATACAAGAAAAAGAACTGCACCCATAAAAGTTGGTTGAAAAGTAAAGACCCAAATATTATAAACTGAAGAAAATAAAAATTACTTTAAGAAAGTGAGTGAATTTGAAGGAAATTTTAAAAGCAACATTGAAACCCAAGAAGATTGAAGTTGAAAATTGATAAAAAAGAGTAGTACCATGTGGGGTGACCTTGTTTGCGTCCATGAAATACAAGAAAAAGAATTGCTCCCATAAAAGTTGGTCAAAAAGTAAAGACCCAAATATTATAAATTGAAGAAAATAAAAATTACTTTAAGAAAGTGAGTGAATTTGAAGGAAATTTTAAAAGCAACATTGCCTTCACATAACCAAGTATATGCTTTGAAGAGCATCCCAAAAAATAAAAACCTATACCTAAAAGGCTAGAGACAACCTTCACAGCCTTCTACTTTGATCTATCATCACGTAATCTTAAATTTTACACAGTCTATTTAAGACTTAAAGATTTCATTTGTGGCACTATGAGATGATAGCCTAACCTAATAAATAAAAATAGAATTGGTAAAGTAAATAATACCTTCATAGATTTCATCCCATCCAGTGTAGTAATGATGTCCATTTTTCTTTTCAAACCCAAGGTTTTTGTTCTCTAAAGATTTCATTGCATCTTCCATCTCTCCAACTTCTCTTTTATGGTTATTATCTCTACTGCCTAATGAATTAAAAGAATATAATCAAAATATTTAGTCAAAAACCATGTTATATGGACAAAATATTGCAAGAATTTTATTTGTATTTATTTTATTTTACCTCATCCTCTTCACACAAGTTCAAAATTTCTGGTAGCACCATACTCAACAATATAGTTGAAATTTTGTAGGTCAGTCTTGATGGTAAGCTTAGTAAAGCATCTGTACATTTGCAGTAGAATCAGAACCTTTGAATACCTAAATAATTGTCACCAATAACATCTACTTATGGGAAGCATCATGTGTACTCGACCCCTCAAGCCTCTGGGTTGAAGACAAGTGAGTAGTATTTGCTTAGCACCTTCCTCTTTCCCATCCTTCAACTATTAAAACCAAGAAAATTTTCAAAATCCAACACCTAATTGTAATGTGTAAGACACAAATAAACACAAAATCATAAGAAACAATTTTTCAGCAATCTCCATCATTTAATCAAACAAAACACACCCATTCAGATTATTTTTACCAATCAGCATCTAATACCAAATACCCTTTTTTTTTTTTTTTTTTTTTTTTTTACAGAGAAAAGAGTTCAATAGTGATACACATTGTGATTTTTTAGAATGCACCAACAGTTATGAACAATGGCATGATAACAAAGTATGTTTGGTACATGTTTAGTCATATAACATACAAAAGAATAAAAGAATTGAAAGTCAAAGATTTCAAGTTTTGCCTATCTCCTCTTAGATTCATTGTGACTGTTTTGGTTCTTAACTAAATTATAAAATATGCAGATTGAAGTGGCTTTTCATTCTTCTTCTCATAGTCATGCTCCAGTTCCTCCCAACACATAGATACCTAGTAATTAGATAAAACATATATAAAAAATATGCTAAAGTTCCAAAGATTGGTCATTTGGTTGCATTCGGATAAAATAATAATAATAATAATGGAAGAGAGAACAAACAATCTATGCAAAAGTATAAAACTAAAAGAGAAGAAAAATAATCTGTCCAATACCAAAACAATCTCATATACATAATATTCGACTCCATGCTTCATCCGGTTGTGTCAAATTAACAATTAATACAATAATCTCTTCATCAGTATTAAAGGGGACTAGTTTGACAGTAGTGAAGGGTCTCCCACAGATCTCTCTCCAACTCTCTCTACACAACACATATTCATTACCCAAAAAAAAAAAAAAAAAAAAAATTGAAATTAAATCGCTGAAAACTATAACAAAACAAAAGGGCCTAAAACAAAATTGGAACAGAAAATTAATAATTCCGTTGAAATTGCAATTCCAAAAACATACTTTCAAGAAGCTAAACTGCATAAAACACACAACCAACATAATATATGTTCAAATGAAAATCCCAAACTAACATAAAGCACAATCTTCTAGTCATTTGATTTAGATTTAGAAAGCAAGTATTTTATTGCAATAATCATTATAACTTATTCAACAGATTTTAACACCTTTAAATTTAAAGCAACAAAATTAAACAACAATTAATTTTCATTTGTCAAATGACTACACTACAACATTCAAGCTTCAACAACAGATTTTAACAGTGATCAAGGATAAACCATCTAAACCTAAGAAACAAAGCAAAAACCATTAAATATAAAATAAATAAATAAAACTAAAACGCATAGGTCTGCCAGCATACCCTAACCCAAATTCCTCCGCCAATACCAATACCAAAAAACCCTTTCAATTATTTCTCCACCTTTTCTGCTTCTTGGTGTTGTAGATGTCTTCTATCATGCTCTACTTTTTCTCATCATTCAACCTTAATTAAAACCAACAACCCAAATAGTATTAATAATTGATGAAAGTTTTTAAATAATAATAACTTCTATAAATCAAAAGTCCTAAATTACAAAAATTTTAAAATAAGAATATAGTTCCTGTAATCTAGATTCAGTGTGTGAATACTCAACAAAGCAACCATAATATACATAACCATAGAAAAGAAAACTTAGTTCTCACATGACACAACAACAATAGCCAATAATAATAGCAACAAAAATTTCAATAATACAAAGCCAAGAATAGCCAATAAATATTATAAAATGATATTTACAATACAAAACTATTTCTAAATTTAAGCGTGATTGGAATACAAAACGTGATGGGGCTACGAAAACAATTAGTATTCAAGTGGGTTGTGCCTGGAAACATAAATTAAAAAAAAAAAAAATTACCAAAAAATTTGCCTCCACTGATTTGGTTGGAGGGGCGGTGACAATCTTCAAAGAAAATTGCAAAAGGGTTTGTTCAAAGTTGAGGCTTTGGTTGATTTTGGAACTTGAAAAACGGAGAGGCTGAGAAAAGGAGGGCGTGGGATCTAAAAATTTAAAGCAACGCAAAGCAAGATTAATAACATAATCAAAAACCAAACCTAACATACCATATCATCTCCCCAATAGCCAGATGATTTGCAGCGTTCATCTAGAATCAGACTCCCCCAGATCTCGAATTTATTTAAGTTATAGGAACGAAGTTCAGCAGTGACTTCTCCCCCAGATCTTCAGAATCGTTTTTTGCTTTTGGGTTGTGGGGTTGATATGGTCTGATTATGGTGGTTTGTGTGTTGCGGTTGTTGTGGGTGGTGGAGGTTCTGCTGCCTGCTGAGTTGGGGTGGTTGTGGGTGAAACGGTAAAGGAGAAGGGGAATGGGAGAAATAGGGTATGGTGGGTTTTGATTGAGGAAGGAGAAGGCAGAGATTGGGTTTTGTGTTTATCGGGTTTTAAAAGTTTTATGTTGCGTGAAAAGTTTTTTTTTTTTTTTTTGTGTTTATTTATTTATTTTTAAATATTGTGCTGATGTGGAAAATTGTGGGAGCTTCAAAAACTTCGATTATATATATATATATATATAGATGAAAGAACTCACCCCAACTATCAGAAAGATATTATTTTATGGTGAAAATTTTCTTTTGAAAACTTGTTTTTTTTTTCCAATCGATCGACAAAGATTTCCATCATTGGCTTGTTACTATAGACTGGGTAATGGTTGAATATATGATATGATGGTGGTTTGGTTATGAAAATAAGGTGTTAAGACTTTAGATTCAACGTCAATTGCTAACAAGCGGAGGCTAGAAATTAGAACCACGTTTATTTGGCAAGAGAATTAGGTAGTAGGTACGTACCTGATTTACTCGAAGACGTTTGAGCTGCTGGTGTAGTTTATGCGGAGTAGCAAGTAGTTTGATTCGTAAACACATCATAACCACAAACTCCCTTGGATTGAATACAGGCATTATAAGACACATTATCCTCTTTCCAATTCACCTCAAATTCCTCTTTGATGGCTGCTACCATTTTGGACAACTTCCCAATATCTCCACCACTGTTAGCTTGAACAACTGGAACAACACCACTTACCTTGCATACATCAGGACCTCGTGCTCCCACTACTATACAGCCTTCTCCACTTCCAACGCAACAAAACATCCTGGTCGGGACTGAAGGACAACCATAGACAAGCGTAATATTCGCAAAACCAGAGCTGTAAACAAAAATATTGGAATCAAGGGTGGTGTTTACCAGATTTCGCAAACAAACTCCACCTATGTAGTCTTCCCTAGCAATTTTGAGGTTTTCGGTAGCAGTGTTGACACTCAAAATGCGGTATGTCACGTTTTTAATATCCATGAAAGTGATGTTACCCTTACAGATGAGATATAAAGATGGATGGCCACAACCAAACACTCGGCTATCACCCCAGAATGGATAACCGATATCAGTGATGTCCCCGCAGTTGTACTAATTGCTACAACTTGAACACAAATCTTAGAATAAGGATTTAGGAATCTCGGTAGAAACCAAGGCTATGAGGAAGAAAAGAACAAGAGAGGGAGACTGAGAGAAAAGCAGGGAATTCATTTGTGGTGAAGAGAAGAGACGGATGGAATGAAATGTTAGGTGAGCTGCCTATTTTGTTAGAAGGCAAATATCGAAAACAGAGAAGACTCACAACATTTCATGGGGGTCATTTTTCTATTGAAGCGATGAAGAAGACTTCGAACTTTATCTATTTTGGTATAAGAGTAAGAAGAGAGGAAAAAGTGATGATATAAGTAGTCATTTATAGAAACTAGCGTTAAACCTGTGCAATGCGCGGGGTCATTTTACTTATTAGAAGACAATAAAATACATTAAAATTCTTATGGGGCATGTATAATTTAACTGATTGTTAAAATAAACCAACGTTAAACTGCTAAACTTTAATTACGGAAACAATATTTTATAATAATTCTAAAAAAGCTATATAGAACAACCTAACATAAAAATTATATACATAAGAAATCAATAGACATATACAAATGTTATAATGAATTATAGAATCAATTTAAAATGTAAGATAAATATATATGGTACAAATAGATAAATATAAGGTTTGTCAACCAAGATGAGGTTTGGGAAGGAAAAAAAAAAGTCTATCTACATCTTGTGATAATGAAGAAGACACAACAGGCATTAGGGTAATTTCTATCATTGATAAGGGTAATTTCTATCTTCATCTTCCGATCATGATGAAAATGCAACCACCGACAACCTATTATGATATAGCACATCAAGGGAAATAATTAATAAATCAACCAAAGAATAAAACATACATAAGGACACATAAACAAAACATAACTCTCACTAAAGTGTTTTAACTTCTTTAGACAATGTGGCTTAAGCCACAGCAAACCCTTACATGTAAATTAATGGAGGAAAAAACCCAAACACTATGACACTTCCTAGCAAATATTGAATAATTATAAAAATGGAAAATAAATTGAATCGAAATTAAGTTAAATCATTTTTTTCACAGCAAATTTAGTAAAGAAAATTGAGTATAGCACATAAACAGCATTGAAATAGTGAAAAGTAAAAACGGAGATAAAGGGAAATATACATTAAGATTGAATTATAACACATCCCAGTAAAGGAAATTGTCAAAAAAAAAAAACCTTCAAATGATCCAAGTTCAATCAAACAAAACTATCAATTTATATAAGCAAAAAACCTGACATGGTAACTTCACTTTTTTGCTTAGCATCAAAACAAAACAATTAATTATGAAATTCAAAGGTTACTCCTAAAGAATAAGGCCTAAAGCCTCGTCCTTGGACTTGCTCATAATACAACAATACATATAATTAGTAGAAATAAAGAAATGCACTTATTCAAAAATAACAATTAATTAAAATAAAAAAGAAGTTCTATTTATTAAAATCTTTCAAATACTTTATTCCTTGCTTAATGACTTCCTGCTTCAAATTTTTCAAATCTTGTAGGTCCAAAGTTGTTAACAACCATGCCTTTGAACACTGCGTTTAATCTTATAATTTCTTCATCAACTAAACATAAATTAAATATCGTCAGCCAATGTAAAAAATATTCCTAAACCTAGAAAAGCTTACATAATGCAAGTTCAATCTTGACTAAGGAAAATCCAATAAATAAGAAAAACAAACTAAAAATAAACATGATATGATAAAAATTCTAAGATAGCTTGGTTATATTTATAAACACAAAAGTAAAAGTAATATTTTAGCTTGGTTATATTTATACATGCAAATTATAAAGCAAAACAAATTAGTAACAATAATTAGTTTAGAATATTTGCAATTGCCTTTGATAATCACATGCTTCAATCTATTATATAATTCAGTCTTCAATATACATTGGTTAATGGTTACACACCCACGTAAGTCAAATTTTTTTTTTTTTTTAAACATGTGTGTGCATCAACATGTAATTGTTAAAACAATCAGCAACCATAAACCAAAGTGTAAAATCATCTTCACATTTGCAAGAACCTTTTTCATAAAATTTTAAAATAAATATAGTACGAAGCACAAAGTTTGACTACAAACTTACTTATAACCAATGTCTACAACTCCCACTAAAAAATTAAAATAATTACATATTTTGAAAATTGAATTGTTAGATTGCATATTCTTCATGTTTTTAACACGCGTGTCAAATTTCATACCAATTAGATTTCCTATTCAATATGAAAAGAAAACTGTAAAATAAGAAAAAATGATCCTTGAATAGCTAAATCAGGTTGTTGCATAATACCACAACTTTCCAAAGTACAATGAAATCATAGGTCAGTACTTTGGTGATACTTAGTGTGAAAGTATTCAAGTTCTCCAAGTGCTACATAAAATCACAATGTCAATCAAAATTATTCGACACACTTAGAAAGAATTTAATACCAATTTAAACTGATAATTCAGCATTTATAAATTAGAAAGCAAAGATGATCAATATTAAATATGGATAACCCATTTTACCTCAAAAACGTTCATATCCTAACACTAATTGATCAAAAAAAATATCTATATTAGAAATAATTTGTAGATGAATAATCACCAAATTCAGATATAATAAATGCATAAATTAAAATAATTCAAAGACTTGCATCATGTAAGTTTGAGAAAGTTGTAAGGTGCAATGAGTACAGAAGAAATTTCTAATTCTGTCAACGTGAATTAGCTACATTTTAAATTACCTGATTTCTTTTCTATCCTTCTCACGCTTTCAAAAATCTTCTTAAGTACCTCTTTGTTTGATTTTTGAATGCCCTTACAATCACAAAGTGTCATTAAGCAGCATTTAGAAATTCACCTCGTGAAAGATTTTTAAAATTCTTTTGAGAAATTAAATTGAAATCTTACAAACATGAGAATGTACCTTGGTGACTCTAGTGGAAAACACTTGAACAACATGACTAAGCCTCCAAGACAGAAAAATATTATAACAAATTAAGATGCATCAAACATGAAAAGAGCAAGAAACTAAATGCATATGAATGGATAAATAAGAAATGATAATGCATTAAAAGTTAAAACAACAATTCCATAGTGAAAGAGTAAAGGGTTCTTCAAATTGTTCATATTGTTACACTCGTATCTCAAAGGAAACAACAATTTCTGAAAAATTTATTGATTCTATAATTTTAAAAAACAGGTGGAACACATCATTAAACAAATATTTAAAATAAATAAATATTGGGACTTGAAACTCAAATATTTGACACTTCTAAAAATATTTGTCACGGTCTGTATTTATTTGCACCTGTTGGTCTGCATTTTCTGCAATTTGCATACTTGTTGCTCTAAATTTCTCTGCGTGTACCTATTGGTTTGTACTTCTCTATTGTATTCAGCTTCTTGTTCTTTCTGTTTTCAGCTTCTTGTTTCCTCTATATTTGGATTTTAGGGCTGTCTTATATGTATTTGTTTTCATCTGTTATCAATAAATAGGAACGAAAATCCAATTCTACATTACAAAGAATGTGTATACAAACGAAATACAATTTAAAATAAAATTGACACAATCACTGTGATATGTGAATTATATAGGAAAAAAATCTAATACACAGAAGTATATACTAGAAAAACTTGATAACAATGCTAGAAAAGAAACATGGGAAACAAAATAATAAAGGGAAAAAATGTTTCAACAAAAAATTTAAAACATAATAAATAAAATGAAAGTTTTAAAGTGTAGAGATATACTCAAAACAAATTGAACCCGATTGTCCAAAAGGAAAACCAAATCCAACACAAATAACGGATATTAAAAACCATTCTTAACCCAAATTCCTTATTCAAAACCAAATCTAACCCAAAAAACTTAATGCAATCCAATCTAGTCAAAATACCCCGACCTAAATCAGATTTGACCCAAAATTAAAAAATAAAAATAAAAGTAAAAAACCAAAAAACAGAGACTATACTGGTGGAGGGAATGTGTTTGACAATGGCAGAGGCCTAGACTGTCGCTTGACATACTTGGGGGCAGATTTCTTAGTTTTTTCTCTCTCCACTCTCTGTGCCTAATAGACTCATTCTCTCTCTCTCTCTCTCTCTCTCTCTCTCTCTTAATCTGTGTTTTCTATTTTAAACTGTGTAGGTTGCACAATAAACAATTAAAACTTAAAGCCTCAAACGGTGCAATGTGCGGTATTTTGTAACTTTCAAATTGTAAGTGTGGCAAGTTTTTAAGTGTGCAATTTTCCTTACATGTCATCACAACTTTAATTACAGGGAAAGGTTGAAGCAATGGAAGTAAAATTAAAAGTCATATGAAAGAATTGTGGGTTCCTACTAAAGCAAAAAACCAAACATACTACTACCATATAGATCTTTAGCAATAGAAATTTCACAAACTATAAATAAAAAATTAACGAAAAGATATTAAGATGATACCACTAAACTAGAGAGAATTAATCAAATTTGCTTTCCTATAGTTAATTGATTAGAAATATACCCAACTATTTCATTTTTCATCCTATTATAAGTGTCAATGGAACTAAAAAAAATTTGTCAAGAACTATATAAAATCATCTATCACCAAACACTCTACTTTATCCTTATTTTTGTCATATATCTGTGAGTTTCAATCCTTGAGAATGTGCATATGTTTGGATTTCTTGAGGAGAAACACAAATATTAAGAGTTGGATTCACTATGCAGATTGTAAACTTAGTTACAAAACATCCCCAAAACCAATTCAATTCCTAATATCCAAAACAAAAACAAATACTAAACAAATTCTAATTTTCTAACCCAAATACCTGAATCAAAACCAAATCTAACCCAAATGCCTAAATCCAACCAAATACCCAAACATAAATCAGACTATCTCTGAGAAAATTATATTTTCTTGATAAGTAAATCTCTGAGAAAATTATTCTCTACCATAACATACAAAGTAATCAATTTTGTACAAAGAACATCATTCTTTCAGATTTAAGAATTTAAAACATGCAAAACCCAGGAAAACCTAGCATCAAAAATAACAAAATCATGACTTAAAAGTATCTTTTAAAAAAATATCGTCTAAAATCTACAATGTATAAACAAAATAACAAAATATTTTCAGATTTCAAAATCCCACAATTTCAATCCCCCTTACAAATAATAGAACATGTAAGAGAGGTAAAGTTAGGAGAATATTAGGAAAAAAATTGGTACCTTTGCTTTGATGAAATTAGAGACTCCAGATTGAAGAAAGATTCCACTTCATCTCTGTAGAGAAAGAAATTGAATGTTTTACATCCAAAAGAGACGAATTTAAATAAACCCATTACTAAAAATATCTAATAAATAGTCACATATCAGGATTTGAATGATTTAATTCCAAATAGACGAATTGAAAAAAATCTATTACTGAAAAAATTTAAAAAAGAATAGTCACATATTAAAACCTGATTTCCTTAGCCCTAATTTTTGAATCCAAATCTAGAATCAAATTGAAAAAATTGAAAGCTATAATAGATCTAATTTACCTATAAAAAAAAAATAAGAGAAAGAATAGAACCCATCAGAGGCGTTGTTTGTGGGCAGAGGGGACTTTTTTTGTTCTTGACGCTAAAGTCAGTATCATCTTCCTTCTTCTGCTTCTTTCTTTGGTAAAATCAAAATGGCAAATGAACTCTAATCTTAGTGAGAGAAAGGCATTCTGTTAGAAATAGAGAGGCATTCTCTTCTTTCTTTGTGTCCCAGGATCGCCTCTCTCTTTCTCTGTTTCTTTCCCCGTTTCCTTGTCGCCTCTCTCTCTCTTTCATTGCCTCTCTATCTCTATTTTCTATTTCTGTGTATCCTATAATTTTAACTGGTTATTGTTTTGTTATTTATAATGAGAGGATTTTAAACGGTGTGTAGATTGCCAAACAACATAATTTATCACTTTTTAACTTATACGTGACAAAATTTTAAAGGGCCTTTTTTCCTAACGTGGCAACACCTCCTTAAAGGCTTTTGCTTTTATATATAGTATTAGATGTAGTATAATTTTTTTTTTCTTTAAGGAAGCCATCAGTTTAAATTTATATATGATTCCTCATTATTTAAATTTAAAAAAAAAAATTATATAGGAATGTGAGTGAGGATTTTCAAAGCAACCCCACTCCCACACCACATCGTAGGAGTCAATGCAGACAAATGAGGTCGTGTAGTTAATGGAGAAGACAAAGAAGAGGACTATGATGATTATGGAAGAAAGCGGCTGACATTGAGTGAGTCAACGCCTCACAGGGTGGGAATACGAAGGATGGATCACCGTGGTAGTGCCTTGGTATTTAGGAACAACATTGATGATGCGTGAAATCGTCAGTACAGTTAATGATACTTGATGAAGCGCAGAATCACCTCGTCAATATGTTCCTCGTCGATGTCGATGGACGAACTTGGTTACCTGCTAAGAACAAAAGGAGTAAGAGTGGAAAACATCAGGATGGTGCTAGCCAAAGGCCCTCCAATGCTTAAGTTAGATAATCCATTTTTCTCAACTGAAGAATCTCTAGTATATGCTGTGATATCAGATATTCATGAGTCTACTTACTTAAGCTGATTGGCTTTATATAGCCTAGCTTTGGGTTAATGCACTTGTCTGTTGCACCTGAGTGAGTTATGGCATTGATGGCAATGAAGTCTCTCTTTTCATGGGAGTCTATAATGCCCAGGCAACTCATCAAGGCTATTGTACAAGTCCTTCTACCGTTGTCCACCATCAGCTGGTTTAATTGAGTTATTTCTACCTTTAATGCGTCTACCATCGTCTTTCACAATGACGATCATAATGCGCTTACAGTTGTCCATGTTAACAGACAACCATTTATTCACATATTCGTTAATACCCGAGATCATCAATGAGGTTCCCTCTTCTGGATGGACTTGGAAAATACCCTTCGAAGATGGGCACCAAGAACTAATTCCAACACCAGTGTGGTGCTTGCCAAAGACCCTCCGATGCCAAAATTAGATTGAGACAAAAAGAGAATCAAGGTATTAAGTGTGTAGTAGTGAGAACGAATGAATCTACCTCCTTTACTTTGAGAATTTATATATCTTCTTTGCAGATAGCTATTGGTGGCCTCTTTAGTGTCTCTCTTTATATTCTTCTTTAGCGTTTCTTGTTTATTGAAGGGAATTAATTATAACCTCAACGGTCTTCTAATACTCTTTTCTATTCGTAACTATCGTGGTCATTTAATTCTCCTTAAGACTCTTTATTGTCCTTTCCGTTGATGTAGACGACGTTATATTTTTGTACTCATCAATTGCCCCCTGATTCCTTGGTCATCTCTTCTTAATAGACAAGTTTAGGAATATGAGTAGTTCTCTTGACCTTTGGCCCCCCGTGTCGATTAATATCCCATTCCTGTCATATTTAATGCAACGTGATGTCGCTAGTCAGAATATGGCCACGTGTCGGCCATTCATTGGTTCGACAAGGGATCGTGTTTTTTTAAGCTTTCTTCTTACTTTTCCCCCCTTTACATACTTTTTCATGGGATCTCTCCTTTGCAAGTTCTTTCCTTTTGGGGTTTCATGCTTTCCTTTCCGAGTGTCCAAGCCTTTTAGGACTTTCCATTCGCAGGTAAGACCTTTTTACCTTTTTCTTTGGTTTATGCGTACTTGATGGTTGATAATTCTGAAATTAGACTTGTTTCCCTTTCTGTTTGTTTCTTTTTCACTCGCCTAGAAGCATTTCTTGAGTCCTCCAGTGGTCATCAAGGTAGTCAAAGACATTAGGTGACCTTAAGGCACTAAAGCCTTCTATCGCCCAAGGCGACAAGGTGCCAAAAAGGCACTAGCCCGAGTGAAGCAGGGTGCTAAATATTAAATATAGTTTTTTACATATATAGAACTTAAATCATATATATTAATGTATTGAAAATTATAATCAAGCCTCTCTTACTTTGTTCCTAATGCATAGGAATTAGTCTATAAAATTAGTTTTTGTGTTGAATCCAATAGAGAGAGAGAGAGAGAGAGGAATAAAAAAAAATATAAAATATAAAATATAAAAAACAAGAGGAGAGTTTCTATTAGAGAGTAGCGGGGAAAAAAACTAACAGAGGGGAGCTACAAGGGAAAGAAAAGAACATAGAGCTGCTTTGAGTAAGAAAGGAGTAGAAAAAAAGAAGACAAAAACAAAAAAGAAAAGAGAGAAAACAGGTCCTGAGAATGAGAAGTTAGAGTAAAAAGGAGAGCTTTTTAAATTAAAAATTACATGTAGGAAATAGGAATAAAATAATGTTATAAAATTTAAAAGTAGAAATAAAACCTGGTGTGCCAGGTTACTGTTGAGCAACTATTGTAGGGGCTAGACCTAGATGTACTTATATATTATTTTATTAGTTATTTGTGGTTCTAAAAAGCTGAAGTCTGGTGTGCTTTTTATTAAACATTTGTGGTTGCCAACTCAAACCCCACTAATATTACTAAAAGCCAAAATTGAGTTATAAAAAAAATTAAAAAAAAAAAAAAAAGCCAATCATCTTGTTTTTAACGAAACCAAGTCCTTTGCACCAGAAAGAAAACAAAAGCGATGGAAGCTCTTGCCTAACGCCTGGAAAAACTGTTCAAAGCGAACAACTAGTCAACAAAGGCGTTCGCCTCTCTAAAGGCGCCTCGCCTCGCCTGAGCACCTAGGCACTTGCCTAAAACGCCTTTGACTACACTGGTGGTCATCGCCCAATCGTCGGGCTTTTCATTCATCAGGATAATGCTTATAAGTCGGTGTTGACCGAGCTTTTCCCTTTGATCCATCAATCGTTGTCTTGGTTTAATTTGGCTTATGAGACATCTTTGTTAGAACCAATGGAGATTGGGGTTAGGTCCAATAGCTTAGAGATTGGGTTGTCGTCTAGCAACCAAGCTGTCATTAGAGAAGTAGATACAGGTACTTCTAAGCCTTCCTCGTCTTCCCCTGTTAAAGTACTTCAAGCCCTCTTAGAAACCTCCCTCTTAGAAGAAAAAGATATGACTAGGTTTCGAGGTAGATTTCAATTCCCTGAAGAGACTGTTATTCATCTTCCCGATGATGACGAGAAGGCTTACGCCTTTATTCTAGATGAAGTTTGTTTTTATGAGGCTAGCTTTCTGAATGCTCTTAGGTTTCCCGTCCACCCTTTCATCATGGAATTCCTTCATTGTCTACAAATAGCCCCAAGACAGCTCGTACCCAGTTCTTGAAGGATTATAATTACTTGTATAGAGATTTGGTTGTTCGTCCATGAGGGCGATGTGATACAAGTGGACGAGTTTGTTTATTTGTATCGTCTAAAGGAATCCAAACAAATTGGATATTATGAGTTTATCCCTTGGGAGATAAAAACCAGAGTGGTAGGTGATTTCCCCTTTTCTTTTCGTAACTGGAAATCCAGGTATTTCTTTATCTCAAGTTCTGGTTGGGAAACATCTTCTGATGAGAATTAGGGTGATGTCCCTAGGTTGCTACATCGATGGGGGAGCCCTTCTCTTAGTACATTGTCTAAAACCCATTTGGTCGTCTCTCTCTTTTCTATATTGTGTACCTGTTGCTAACATGTGCATACGTTCCTTTCTCAATTTCTGTCCATCCGAAGTTACAGAATTGTTATAAAGGTCGAATTCAGGCTGCTTTAGAGTATTTAAAGACGGTAAAGGACTTTGGTGACTTCACTGATCCTCAAACATTGTACACCTACTTCTTAGGGTTGGAACCGTCCCCCTTTGTCCTTCAAGCCATTGCTAGAGAGGAGAAAAGTATGTTTCTTTTTTTTAAAACATGTATTTTGTTTCTTGAATAGATGGAAACACGTTTCTCCAAAGATAACTATGATCATGTCAAAGAAAATCAGAACGAGTCTTTATCCCTCATTTCCACATAAACAAAGAAAAGGCGTGTGGAAAAAAGTACTATTGATGCTCCGACAACTGTCTTGGTTTCTCTGTTTGTTCTTGGTCCAACGGAACTTAGAGCTTCATCATCCACTCTTTCCCTTGAGGAATTGACTTCTTAGCCAAATAATCTTGACAAGGGAAAAACTAAGATTGGCTCAGATGTTTGGGAAGACATTACGACGGCCGTTGGGAGGGCTCACAATATGGCAACCCATGAGGAGTTGAAGAGCTTATCCACTATTCCTTCCCATGAATTGGTTAACCGTTATATGCATAAGCTCATCCAGGTATTTTACTTTTTTGCATAGTTTTCATTTTTCTTTGTTGGTCTTCTTTGTTTATGAAAGATTTTGACTTCTGACGTCTCGTTTGTCCTTTGTCGTCTTCATGTGATTCGCATTCTCACTTTGGAGGATTTGTATCATAAGTGTCATTGTCATGTGATTTATATTCTTAGAGAATTTACATCACCGTCATCGTCCTGTGATTTACATTCTTACTTGGAGAATTTATATCATTGTCATCATTATGTGACTTATATTCTCGCTTAGAGAATTTATATTACTGTCATCGTCATGTGCTTTATATTCTTTGGAGAATTTATATCACTGTCATTGTCATGTGATTTATATTCTCACTTGGAGAGTTTATATCACTATCGTCGTTAAGTGATTTATATTCTCACTTGGAGAATTTATATCATTGTCCTCACTGTGTAATATCATCGTCATGTGGGTTATATTCTCACTTAGAGAACTTATATCACATTAACCGTCCTGTAATTTGTTAGAAGTGATACATATTCATGCAGCAATTTATATTTTCTTTTGATGAATCGTGTTGTTCCTTTATTAAATTTGAAAATTTTGAAATAAAAAATACAAGGATGTTTACTTCTTATTGATAGTACTTCTTGAGATGATCTATATTCCATGGACGAGGTAGGACTTGTCCATGGTCTCCAGGTAGTAACTGCCTTTTCTTGAGTATCTGAGGACTTTGTAGGGTCCTTCCCAAGTTGGCCCCAACTTTCCATGTGTTGGATCTCTAGTCGCTTATGTCACCTTGCCTAGCACCAGATCTCCTAGTTCAAATCTCTTAAGCTTCACCCTCTAGTCATAGTACTTGGCCATTTTCTTTTGGTATTTTGCCATTCTTTGAAATGAGACATCCCTGGTCTTGTCCAAGCAATCCAAGTTGAGTTTCAAAGCGTTGTCATTGTTTTCTTCGTCATATACCATATACGAGTTTGAACGGTGTCTCCCCAGTGAGTGTTCTTGCGGTTATTCGGTAAGCCCATAGGACGATGGGCAGTTCTTCTAGTGATGCACCCTTGCCCCTTCCAATCGTACTTTGAATATCTTCAGAAATGTTCGATTCATCACTTCAATCTGTCTGTTAGCTTGTGGGTGTCTCGGTGAAGAGAATTGGTCCTTGATTCCAAGGTTGAAGCAAAACTCTTGGAATTTTTGGTTATCGAACTATCATCTATTGTCTGATATGATTGCTTGTGGAATCCCGAACTTGTAGGTGATATTTCTCCAAGCAAAACTTTGGATTTTGGCTTCCATTATGGTTGCCAATGCTTCTGCTTCAACCTATTTTGTGAAATAATCAATTGCAATGAGTAAAAACTTAACTTGTCTCTTACCTTAAGGTAATGGTCCTACAATGTCGACCCCTCATTGGGCAAATGACCATAGGGATGTGATTGTGATCAGTTTCTCACCTAGGATTTTTTAGACATTCTTGAATCGCTGGCATTTATCGCACTTATAGACGATCTCATGTGCGTCTTTTTGCATTGTCGACCAAAAATACCCTGCCCGGACCACCTTCCTGACTAACGATCTTGCTCCCAAGTGGTCTCCACAAACTCCTTCATGTATTTCTGCTAATATATACATGGCTTCATCATGTTCTACGCACTTTAGGAATGGTAGAGAGAATCCTTGTTTATAGAGTGATCGTTCACAATGGTGAAACTTGATGATCTCGTCTTAACCCATTTGGCCTCCTTTGGATCAGGGGAAAGGATTGGTGTCATCCAACTTTCCCTATTTTGGATAGGGAAGATATGGATTTCTTCAATGCTTGGGTGCTTCCGCACTTCGATCTTTAGGTCTGGTCGTTCAACTTTTTCTTTTAACGAAGCCAATCTGGGTATTTCGTTAACTTCCGTGTTTTCAACTCTTGGGATTTGGACAAATCTTTTTTCTTCGAAGTGGCTGATCAATTGGTTAGCCAATTTCAATTATTTCTGCATCCTTTCTTCTTTAGCTTCATATTCATTATTGACTTACCCAATTATTAGTTGTGAATCACTTTTCAAGGGTACTTTCTTTGCTCCTATTTCCTTTGCTACATGAAGTCCAGTCAGCATTGCTTTGTACTCTGCTTCATATTAGTGGCTAGGAACTTAAGCTGCACTCCATATTTGAAGAAGTCCCGTTCTGGAGATATCAGAACTACTCCTACTCCTCTGAGTTCCTTGATGGATGAACCATCAGTATGAATCGTCCATAAATCTGAATCATCTTTGGGTGATTCACTGTTAGGAAAAGTGAATTCGGCCATGAAGTCGGCCAATGCTTGGGCTTTAATCGCCATCCTTGGTCTATATTCTATGTCGAATTAACTCAATTCTATAACCATTGTACCATTCGCCCTGTAGCCTCTGCTTACCCATTGCCTTCTTTATCGATTAGTCTATCATCACTATGATCGTATTTTCTTGAAAATACAGATGCAGTTTCCTAGATGCGACAATCAAGGCAAAGTCGATTTTCTCCATCTTCGGGTATTTTGCCTCTACCCCTTGAAAGGCTTGGCTAGTATAGTACACCAGCAATTAGATCCTTGATTCTACTTTAATTAATGCTAAGCTTACTGCCATTTCTGATCCCGTTAGGTATAAGAAAAGCTCTTCTCCTTCTTTAGACGGACTTAAGAGCGATGTGTTTGACAAATACCTCTAACTCCACGAAGGCTCTTTCACATTCATCAGTCCAGTTAAAGGCCCGCTTAAGCACTTTAAACAAGGGTAAAAATTTATCAGGGGCCTTAGAAACAAATCTGTTCAATGCTGTAATTCGTTCAATCAGCTTGTGAACGTCTTTGACGGTTTTCGGGGTAGTCATTTCGGGGATTGCTTTTACTTTCTCTAGGTTTGCTTCCACCCTTCTCTGGGACACCATAAAGCTGAGGAATTTCCAAGAAGACACCTCAAGTAAGGTTATAATCTAAAATTACAACTAATTTTATAGCTAAAGTTTGTCCTAAAAATAAAACCCAAACCCAAAATCAATCCACCGAAATTGTTCTACGGAACATGATTTAATTGGACCAATTAACGCATATGGTATGCTTAAGTGTCACCTAACAGACACATTAGCATAGACATGGACGAAAGACTCTCAATCAAAATGATAACATTTGGAAAACCCAATCAAAATTTAAAACTCTAGGGGACAAATCAAAATTACCCTAAATTTTAAAAGTGTAATTTTCAATTTAGTCTAAATTTTTTTGAAATTTTGGGAATTCCCTCCTTGGTCTAATGTTAGTTCCATCATTAATTGAAGACTTAGAGATATTGAACCACAGATATTTCATTCAACCATAAAAAACTTTACTAGTTGAGTTAATTGGAATCCACTAGCAATACTTGAATTTAAGTATTTATTAATTCTCTTTTTTCTTCTTTTATTTTAAGAGGAGACCCATAAGCGTGGGTTAGCTCTTTTTGAGGGGTAGAACGGGGCAAATGACTTTTTAAGCAGGAGAAAAATGTAATTTCCAAAAACCCTAACTTAAAAATTTTATTTGTATATGTAGTAAAAAAAAAAAAAA
Source organism: Quercus gilva (assembly GCA_023621385.1). NCBI lineage: Eukaryota > Viridiplantae > Streptophyta > Magnoliopsida > Fagales > Fagaceae > Quercus > Quercus gilva. The sequence continues at coordinate 50,297,115 of CM042474.1, read as the reverse complement.
AAAAAACAAAAACAAAAACAAAACAAAACAAAATTAGGGCCAAGGGAGCTATGGACCCCTTAGTCTCAAGGTAGTTCCATCCCTGTACTCGGGTCTTTCATCCAAACTCTTATTTTGCATTAGTGAGCAACGATTCCATTTTTCCATCCAAAATGAGAATGGTATAGAATTTCCTTCAACCCCTCCCCCCCTTCCCTTTTTGCCATGCAAATTGCCAATTTTCATGATAATGATTTTGTTGAAGAATATTGCTCTGATCTTGTAGGAGAAAACAAGAAAGGCTTTGGAGGAATTTCTATGGAATGAACGTTGCCTTCCAACATTTCCACTACCTTGGTCATAGATGGCCTACCTGTTGGAATGGTTTGAATGCACCACAAACCAACTAAAATCATTTTCCAATCCATTTGTTCTCCCTCCTCTGTTATGACCATGTTTCCAACATCAGCCAAATTTAGATTATGATTGATCCAATCAGGAAAGTATCTCTTATTCTAGATTATGATCGATCCAATCAGGAAGGTATCTCTCATTCGCATGAGACACTCCTACATCAAAATTATTTCTTACCCTAACCATTTCAAGAATCAACATTCCATAACTATAAACATCAACCTTGTGAGAGGCTCCTCCAAAGCCTCTACTAAAAACCTCTAGTGCCATGTACCCTATAGTTCCTCTAGCTCCAACATAGATACAAAACTCTCCTCCCTTTGCCATAGTCTTGTAAGGCCAAAATCAGATATTTTTGGACAAGAATCTTCATCCAATAGAATATTTTGAGGTTTTATGTCAAAATGCAAAACCCTTGTGCTACAACCACAGTGCAAGTACTCTAATCCTCGAGCAACACCAATTGCAATTTTAAAAAGTATTTTTTGTTCCAAATAACAATTTGTGCTAGATGATTCATGGTTGTATATGAACTTATCCAGAGATCCATTGGGCATGACTTCATAGACTACATCTCTTTTAGTTCTCTCATAACAGTTTCCATAAAGAGTGACTACGTTAACACGGGAAGTTCTACTAATGCTAGCAACTTCAATAATAAATTCTTCTTCACTACCTTTTAACTCATTGATGACTTTAACTGCTACTAGACGACCATCAAACAACTTTCCTTTGTATACACTTCTGTATCCTCCTTGACCTAGTTTGTTTTTGAATAAATGGGTCATTTTCTTAATATTTGAATAACTATATTGCTTGGGAGTACGTGAGCCTTGATTCATTATGAAAGCCTTGGCATATTGATTCTCCTTGGCGCTCTTCTTCCTAGTCACTCCCATATTTGATCATTGTTCTTTTTGAGGTAGCAAACTATCATAATAAAGACAACTCCTATGGCGCCAACAATACTAACTGAAACATCTGCATTTAAAGAGTGTAATTAAGAGCTATCAATTATTAAATATGGCAAAACTTAAGCATAGTTTCTTAAGTTCGTTAGATGCAATATATATGGTTTTCTAACTAAATTCAAGCACATAGTTGCATTGACCAATAAAGCAAAAACAATGTTATCTTTTTAAAGGACAATCAAACTCAACACAACTATGTGTTTAAATTTAATTGGGGAACCTAATCTGTTGTAAGTACCTAAGTTTTATTGTACAAATAACTCAAACAAAAGATAGAAAAGATATTGGCTTCCCATTAAAGGATTCCTGGATCATCACAGTACCTATTAGAATTTTAAATTGTCGATTCCACTCAGGGAAGTCTGAAAAACCAGCAAAATCTTAAAGTCAGTTATTATTAGGAATACAACATAAACAAATTTTCAAGCCACAAGACATGACCAAGAAAGCAAAGGTAGATAAAGAAAGAAACAAGTCAGATTTAAGTGTAATTTGTTATATGGAAGGAAAAAAAATCCTAGTTGAGATATAATTCATTATGAAACTTTTCAAAAGAATAACGAGGAAGATACTAAAAGGGTATTAAGGGACCAGCTTGCCTTTATTAAAGCTGTTTACTCATTTAGGTTACATATTTAAAGGTCAAATGAAAGCGAAAAAACCCTCCTCTTGGTACTTTTTGGCTCCTCTATATTGCTCTAAAATTACTGTATCACCCATTTCATTTTCCTCCAAAAATTTTCATGTCAGCACCAAGAACAGATTTCGTACTACCAAGGAAATAGAAGTTTCTTTTGGAGGGATTAAGAGAAATCTGTGTACGAATTTTGGTGTGGGCTTTAGGCCTAGGGATTACAAAACGATGTCTTTTAAGGTATGAGGTTTGGAAAAGAAGATTTGGTATTTTTGAGGTTATTTCGAGGGTTTGTTTGGTGGGTTACAGTATGGAAAGTCAGAAGTTTATGGGCTCAAAATATTAAGCAGAAAGGTTGAGTACTTAAGATCAAAGGGTTGCAAGGAAGAAGAATCTTCAAAGCTGTGAACAGTACTGTGAATAATAAGATGAACAGTAACCAAGAGAAAGAGAAAAATCACACTAAAGTACACAATACATGCTTTCTATTAACCAAAATACTTAATTCTCATTAACAAATCTCTAATTGTTTGATTACAATAACACATGTATAGACTCTTGACTCTTGAACTTTCCAAATAAGACAAACACATACTTTGACCAGCTAAAGAACTCTCAATTGAACTGAACCAAACTCCACACTTAACAATCAATAAACTTAATAAGAGTCACCCATCAGTTCTTGGACCAAAATAGCTTTCTGCTTGGTTTCGCATCAGTCCTTGCCTTCCAAAGAAGATAGTCCTTCTCTAGCCACGTATTAATTACACCATGAAAGACTGGTTTCATATATATTTACATTCCAAATTTTATACAACTCTACACAACTAAGCTCTGCAGAGCTACATGAGTCCTCTATTATATAACTCTACTCAACTAAGCCTTGCAGGATAAGCTACATTAGTCCTTTTACATGCTTGGGACTGGCTAAGGAAAAGAAACGAAAAAGAAAAATACTTAAGGATGACATGTGCAAAAAGATATCAAAGTTATTGCGCAACCATAGTTTGGTTGAAGAAAGGATATCCTCTTTTGAATCCTAAGGTCAAGGCATAGCCCAAGAATAAGTGTCCATGATAATTAACTAAGTTTTTTATAATTTTTTATATTTCATTTGGTTATTCTAGAGTTAAGGGTATCTTACTAATTCTATAACTGTTGGGTATAGGCCATAGTTATGGACCATGGATTTTCTTTCATTAATAAGTAAGTCTTAATTAGTTTATAGATCATTATGACTTCTCCCAGACCCTGCAAAAAGTGGGAGCATTATACCCTTTTTCTTTTTTTTGTACAAGTCCTAGTTCTAATAAGAGAAGTTAAGACTAGGATCTATAAAAGTGTCTTATTGTACTCAAACAAGCTAAACTTGATTTTTGAGTATTAAGGCAAGTTGGTCTTAGGGTTCTCTTTCCTCTATTTCTATTCTTTCTTTCATCCTTTCTTCATTTTTTCTTTCTCTCGGGTACTGTTCATCAATACTCTTGAATGATAAATCAAATTTTCTCTTCTCTTTCAAAAATATGCAGAATTAAAAAATATTCTAATTCTTTTTTTTTTCTTCTCTATCAACAATAAATCAATTTTATTTTCTCTCTTGAAGCCTGATTTTTCTTCTAAAAAGGTTCTAAACCCCAAAATCTACAAGACCTCCTAAACCATAGTCAACCATAACCACACGTACTTTAATTCTGTCAATTTGGTTTTGAAGGCCAAATCCTACCTGAAATCCATTGTTAGAATCTTTGTCTGCCAACCACTAGACAAAATTTCTCATCCTAGATAATGGTGACTAATGTGGAATTAGAATCCGATTTTAAGGCTTTTTCTCGAGATTACGAAGAAACAAAGAAGACTTTAAACTAGTTATATGAGAAGGTGAATTGAATAGAAGTAAAGCTCAAAGAATTACCCGCCATGAAAGGAGCTTTTGATAGGCTGTCAGCAGTCGTTCTTGGCAAAATTTCTACTGAAACCACCATGATCAAGACCCCAAATTCTTTAAATTAGGTCCAGGTGTAGCCCCTATACTTCCCTTAAGTTCAACAAATTTTTCTTCCATAAATTCCCATGCACCAAGTACTAGCCAGATGCCCCCACAGAAAACACAATCTCTCCACTGTGTTCACAAATCAAGGTCTTGTTTTATGGAAGGAAATCGACCTTAGCATCCATCATTGGTCCGTTCTCAAGGAGACCCTAAGATGTGGATGTGAATAGAGGTGCAAAACTACAGCACAATCCAGAGGCATCCATTGATTAGTTGCACAGAATAGAAAGCTGTTTTAAATGGTATAGCTTAAGCGAAAAGCAAAAACTATTTTTTGCAGAGGCCAAATTCAAGGGGACAACTACAATTTGGAAGGAAAGTATTATCAAACTCATTATGTAGCCATTCAATTTTTGGAGGACATGTGAACTGCTATGACTCGTGACTTTGCACTCCTAATTACAAGCAAAGAGCTCACCTGCAATTTACACAGTTGGTGTAAGGGAGTTGATCATTTGAAGAGTACACCAAGAAGTTCTATAGTTTGGCTATGAGTTCAAATTTTTTCTATGGAATAAAAATGTGATGATTTTTATGTATCGCCAAGAACTGAATCCTAATAGTTCTTCAGGTTTGCCTGCAAGTAGGCTTTATACTATGGTCGATCCAATTCAAGTTGCATACGAAATGGAAGATGAGACTAAAAAGAAAGCCTTAATGAGAGATCTAGTGTGAAGCAATTTTAGAAGTGAGAGAAAAATTGTGGATGGTGCTTGGAAGAAATGTGTTGATAAGTCTCAAGGTAATTCTTATCCTCCAAAAAAAAAAAAAATGTTTGTTCTAATACTTCTTCATCACCGAGTAGTAGTTCAAATTCTAGACTAAAGTGTCATACTTTTCATGAATTTGCCCATATTTATTTTCAATGTCCTTCAAAACCAGTTGCTAGGCTTGAAAAGGATTGTCCTAAAAGAAATCAAGAGGCAATCAAGGGATCCGAAAAACTTGAACTTGAAAAGATTTGCGAACCCCTCAATGCTAACTTGAAGGTGAACTTTGATGACCTAGATCTAGATGATGAGGGTATGATAAGTGAACATTCGTTCGCTTTTCACAGAAATTTAACAAGATGTTCAAGTGACTAAAGACCGCTATCATAGGGAAAATATTTTTCAAACTTGAGTTAGTTGCAAGGGACAAATGTGTTCCTTGGTAATTGACACTCGGAGTTGTACTAATGCAATATCTGAGGAAGCAGTGAATAATTGGGATTGAATGTAGAGTCCAATCTGGATCCTTATATTTTTTTTATATAACTAAATAATTATTTTATCAATAAAGAATACTTCATCTAAAAAAATGAACAAAAAGGAATCTAAAGAATTACAAAAATTATGCACAAAAGGACAGAGATTCCAAGAAATCAGCAATGGAGTTACTATTAGTAGTAGAAACCCCTGCCCAAGACAAATCAAATAACAGTCCAACAAATAGTTCTATCAATTGTGCCCATCTTTTCATATCATCAAATGTGTGACTATTACATTCCTCCCATAATGTCCACATCAAAAAAAAAAAAAGAACAATGTCCCAAATATCTGAAGAATGCTTGCCTTCCCAATTTCGCCACCCAAAAAAAAGATCAGAGATCTTTTCCAGTAGCACTCAGATTGAAAAATGAAGCTCCACAATTCAAACACAACGCTACAGTGTAGTAAAAGATGCTCCACATCTCCCTGCTAGAACGACACATACCATGCCACCCTATCAACATATATCCTTTCTTAATGAGATTATGAGTGAGAATCTTTTCCCATGTTATTGTCCAAAAAATAAAATCTCTCCTTGGGGTTGTTACACACACACAAAAACCCCTTAAGACATCATAAAAAGAAGGAACGTCAAAATCTCCATTTCTTTTCAAACTCCACTCAATCTATCACTAATTCACTACCCTCATGATGAGGGATTTTAGAATAAAGAAGGTTGAAGGACTTGACCACCTCTATTGATCATTAAAATCCTGTACAAAGCTTACATCATAGCTCCTCTGTTCCCATCCCTCTGTCTCACCAACAAGGAAAGCATCCAACTAAAGCATCTCTAGCTAAGGAACAACTATACAAGTCACTGAAGACCAAACTCAATAGTTGTTCACTACCACTGATCATGACAAAACCGAACTCCGTTCCCTTCATCTACATCAAAGTGAATAAACAATAAGAACCTGTCCCACAAACTAATGGAAACCAAAAGTATACTCTCACAAACTAAGTGTGACAAACTTACTTTGTTAAAGAGTACTCTTTCGAGCCTTCCTACTTATTTTTTTTATCATTGTTCACTATTCCTCAAGCTGTAGCAACTAGATTGGAAAAGATACAAAAGAATTTCCTTTGGAGGACTACTGATGAAGTCTTTAAATATTCTTTAAAGTTTGTTTACCGATGGAGGAAGGTGGCTTGGGGATACGGAGGGTGGGGTTGTTCAATCAAGCCTTGCTTGGTAAGTGGTTATGGTGCTTTGGGAAAGAAGGTCACAGGTTATGGCGTCAGGTTATAGCAACCAAATATGGAGTGGATAGTGGGGGTTGGTGTACAAAGGATGTTCGAGGGACTTATGGCTGTGGAATGTGGAAGAATATTAGAGCAAGAGCTGAGAGTTTCTTTAGTCAGGTAGAGTATGTTGTGTGCGAAGGCCATCACATTCGCTTTTTGGTACGACCCTTGGAGTGGGCCTATCCCTCTAAAGGATCTCTATCAAGATCTTTTTGCTTGTTCTATTTCTAAAGAATCTTGAATTTCTGATTTGGTTGTTTCTAATTTAGAAGGGGGTAATAGAAGCTGGAATTTACAATTCCATTGATATTTTCACGACGGGCAGGTAGAGAGAGCGTCTTCTCCACTTAAGCATCTTTGCTCCAATATGCCAAGGGGAGAGGGAGATGATACTTTGACTTGGAAGTTAAATCATTCTGGTGTCTTTGATGTTCACTCTTATTATAATCTGTTAGCTTTTCTAGATGGCTCTCCTTCTATCTCTTTCCCCTCGAAGAGTATTTGGAATATAAAGGTACCTAAAATGGTGTCTGGTTCTTTTTATGGATAGCAGCTAGGGGTAGTATTCTTACCATTGATAATTTGGTTCTTAGACGTCTACCTCTAGTTAATTGGTGTTGCATGTGCCGGAGTGATGAGGAAACTGTGAATCATCTTCTACTCAATTGTAAGTTTGCTTATGTCTTATGGAGTGAAGTTTTATATATATATATATATATATATTTGGGACCAGTGGGTGATGCCGAAGACAGTAGCCTCCTTTCTTTTTGGTTGGTGGAATTGATCGGGGAAGCATTCCTCAAATATTTAGAATATGGTTGCGGCTTGTTTGATGTGGTTAATTTGGCGGAAGCGTAATAATCGTACTTTTGAAGATATTGTGAAATCAGTAGATCTTTTGAAGCCTATAATAGTTGGGACCTTATTTCATTGGGGTGGAATTTGGGGTTTTACACAATGTATTTCCATTTCTGAATTTCTTCTTTCTGTTTGTATCTCTTCTTGAGTTACTCGTATTCGTTTTAAGTTCAAAGTGTTCACCATCATGAACATGATGTCCTTTTTTATGCAATAAATCTTTGATTACCTATCAAAATAAAATAAAATAAAGACATGCCAACCATGAAGTTGAAGAGGAGTTCCTTTCTTATTTGGAAAATTGTACCCTTCTGATTGCATTCTTGGTCCAACTCTAACCTAACAGAGTCAAGTTCTTTTCAGAAGCCCAAGAATGAGTGTCCATGGTAATTAATTAAGTTTTATATTTTATTTGGTTATTATATGGTCAAAGATATTTAGTAATAATTCTACAAGTGCTGGGTATGGGTCATAGTTATGGGCCATGTGTTTTCTTTTATTAATAAATAATTCTTGTTAAGCTTATGGGTCTTTATTTATGGGCTTTAGTCTAATTCAATTAGGGTTTGGCTAATTAGAAATCTTATGGCATGTTTGGAAGTTTAGAGAGGGAGGAGAGTAGAGGGGAATGGTTCTCCTCCACCTTGTTTGGATGTTTTTAAAATTAGTAAGGGGGAATAGAGTAATTAGCCCTTCTCCTTGTTTGAATATTTTAAAAATTAGGATGGAGAGAAGAGGAAATGATTAAAATAGACAAATTTACCCCTATTTGAAAATGGACTTGCAATATTGGTGTATGATTAATTTGTTAGAAATGGTAAATTAGGAAATTTACTTAGAGAATAATTTATCTATTTTACTCTCCCTCCAAATCTCTCCAATTTGAGGGAATTAAAAATGAGGGGTTAGAGGGAGTTAAAACCCCTCCAAACCCCTCCAAATTCCTCCCCCTCATATCTTAAAAAACTTCCAAAAAAGGTAATTAAATTACTCTCTCTCCCTCTACTCTACTCCCCCTCATTTTTTAAACATCCAAACATGCCATTAGTCCCACTATTCTACTAGAAGAAGTTAAGAGAATGGTCTATATAATTGTCTTATTGTACTCAAATAAGGTAAAGGTTATTAATATAATTATTGAGTGTTTTGATTATTGAAGCATGTTGGCCTTAGGGTTCTTTTCCCTCCCTTTCTCTTTCTTTCTTTCCTCTTTTCTTCTTCTTTTCTTTCCCTCAGGTACTGTTCATCGATGCTTTGCACAACGCTGTTCATCAGCATTGTTCACAGCACTATTCACATTTTTTTTTAAATAAAAATTAAATTAAACTAAAAAAAAAATAGCAAATTCTTTTTTTTTTCATCTTTCAACCACAAATAAATATTATTCTCACTTGAACCCTAACCCTTCTTCTAAAGAGGTTTTATACCCCAAATCCTCTCTCTCTTTTTTTTTTTTTTTTTTTTTTTTTTCACAAATCAATATTTCTCTCACCTGAACCGTTACCCTTCTTCTAAAGAGGTTTTATACCCAAAATCCTCCCAAATCTTAACCCATCACAACCACAAGGCACAAGTAGACAAATTCCCCTGATTTTCCTATGTTAAAAACTAAAGATATTAATAATATTATCATTTCAAATTTAATGATATTTGTACAAACAAAAATTCTGTTTTATGTACTAAAATTCCAAAAGACATTGTTCAAGAAAGCCATAATCCCTTTTCCTCCTTAAGGAGAATTTATCTCTATCTCAATAATGCTACATAATTATGAAGCATTTTTATTTGACATAGGGAAATGATGCAAGTCAGGTATCCATAGCTGGAAAGAAACCAGTGTTAAGATATTAAAAAGGATAAATACAGACTGATATTATCTATGGAGATAATTATGGAAAGCACAACAGAACTGCACTTCCATGGACACCAAGGAACAGAAAATCTCATTAAAATATAGAAAGAAGAAGATTTTTGGCACATTATTATATGATTCAATACCAGGATCAAAAGTAAAACTCTACAACTCCATGTGCTAACAAGGATACAAATTATGATATCAAATGACAAGATGACGTAAATGACATCCCTTGTATAACAGGTATCAAAAAATTTCTTGCCAAAAGAAAAATCTTAAAACCCAATGAGAGATCGATGTTCTAGACATACGACAAGAATCTAAACCAGATGATTGAGTGCAGAGCTTCATTCAGTTTCTGGATTCTAATGAAAGCAATAAAACTTGTGAAAGGATTACTTATGCACAAAGGTAATTATACCCTAAGTTGCATGGGTATGGGCACGGGGTACATCAATTAATTAATTTATAAATATTTTTTTTAGGTATATTTTAAATATTGCTTGACATAATATGTTTATTTTAGGTTTTAAAATTGAGTAACAACAATAAAATTCTTGAAAACATATCTAAAATTAATTTAAAGGCAATAATGAGTTGCAAAGAAGTACAATGACAACCATAAAATGATGTGTAAAGTACAAACCAAGAGTTCAAATAAACTAAACACCTAAGTTGCATGGTTACCCACACAGGTACGGGTACTTGGCCATGTTTGTGCAACATAGGGTATATCAACAAGCTCTAGTTCAAATGGCACCTCCTCCCCTAGTAAGAACAAGTTAACGGATCAAGATCTATTTAACTAATCACGAATACAATAATAAATGGAAGTTTGATTTTTCAATATATGGGAATCAGAAAAATATCTCTAAATGCCAGAATTTGACCAATCACTAAGACAGCCCCACTTACACCCCATGAAATTAAGGGGAGTCGTAGGCTATTCAAATTAGTTCAAGTATACACTCTAAATCACTATATACATCCTTAGACACAAAGTCGTGACTTATGACTAGTGTGTTAACCTGCATTAATCTTCACCTGCCACCTAAGTACTACAAAAATTCTATACTCAACTAAAATTTTGCCATGTACAACCAAACAATATATAGAATAGTTATGGGTTAATTATCAATAAAAAATAAAATTATATAAACAATGTCCTGCTCAAAAACCTAATAAAATTACTGCTCCTGGAAATACATTTCCATCCTAATAATCATTCACAACCAAATGCAAAAAAAGGCAATTTTCACAGGGGAAAAGGCTCGAATACCTGGCGTGCGACAAGGCTGAATGCCACAATCACCATAATTCACGTTGAAGCCCTCCATCAAAGCCTCCCTAAGCGTAATTCGGTTGCTTGTAAGTTCATGCGCCACCGTTTGAGGGATCTTGAGTCTAACTCCGACGCTGCAGGTAGCGATATTCAGAATAGGATCGGTCGTAGGCGGAACGGTCAAGTAAAAGGCGGTGCTCGATGTCCCATTAATGCTACAATTAAACAGATTAGATAGGTTTCAACGTAAAGTTAGAGGAGCCGTAACCTCATTGTCGGGACTGTAATTAAAGTGGTATTAGTGAATTCCGTAAGGCACGTACGTGTTGTTCCAATCCAGAGGTCTGAACGGGCAAGGGTCATGGTTCGGTCGGTCTGGTTGAGTCGGAGGACTCGGTAACTCAGCGGGGGGAATGTCAACTCGATCGGGTGGGCCGCAGTAGGATTCGGAGGTGAAGGGGTGAGAGAGAGGTGCTTGAAGGGCCCACAGTCAAAGAGCTGATGATCACAGTTGGTATCATTGGAGGCAAACGACGTCGTGGCGACGGAGAAGAGTAAAGCGGAGAGGAAGATATCAGTCGGAGAGAAAGTGATTGGGTACATTGCCATTGCCATTGCAATTGGGGTGGAGTAAGGAGGGATGAAGATTGAAGAGTGAGATGTATAAAAGATATCCTCCGCCTCCGCCTCCGCCTCCGCTCCTCCTATTTAATAAATCTTCTGGTTTTAAGCCCAATGTAATGTAACATGTAAAATAAGGCCCTTTTACAATTTTTGATCTTTTTGTCACTTGAACCTAATTGGCTATCCTAGATTCCTAGAATTATTGTTTGCTGTAGCACTTTGAGGCTGTTTCACACCTTTCTTTCCCGTTAGTAGTGTAAACAAAAATAAAATTAAAATTAAAAAAATTAAAATTAAAAATTAAAATTAAAAATTAAAAAAAAAAAAAAAAAAAGTAAGTAATGGTTCAACTAAAAATCAATGAAAATTTGCTAATTCAACAAGTGTAAAAAAAAAAAAAAAAAGATTTATATTTATATATAGAGAGAAAGAGAGAGAATGTATAAGTACACTACACCTATTTGTGTACTCTTCGTTGCATGACATGGGCTTCTAAGATAGAAAAAAAATTAAAAAAATCCCTAACCAACCAAAAATTCCACATCCGCTTTAGCTTACATAGAACGTTTTCACTCACATTCTGCGGCAATACAAATGTAAGAGCATTCTCAGCAAAACATTTATAAAATTTAGGGTAGTTTAGTAATGTTATTCTAGTAATATTATTTGTATTTTTTAGAAATATGTGTGGGTGAAAAAGTGTGTAAAAATATATGTAATATTGTTTAAAAAATAAAAACATATGTTCAAACATACATACCAAATGGGCCCTTAATTTTTAAGGGCTCAAAACATTACTTTATCTATTTTAATAACTCACTTTATAATACACTCTACAACAAAGATTTTATATTTTTAGCAACTCATTTAAAATAATATAAATAACTTATTAAAATAATGATAAACAGCTACACAGAAACCATCACAACACAGTAGGAACAACCTCCTCCATCACCTCCACCGTTGCCCCACCAGCCACAACCACAAACCACGACAACCACAACCCCACAACCTTCCTCTTCCACCACTTCTCAACCTGCAACCACCAACCACAGCAAAAAAAAAAAAAAAAAAAAAAAAAAAAAAAAAAAAACCCACGTACCACGAACTAAATCATCCATGACCCATGCCCAAATCAGTCACAACCCACGACCAAAAAAAACCCATGAACCAAACTAGCCACAACCCACAGCCAAATCAGCCATGATCCGCAGCCAAAAAAATCCACGAACCAATCGGAACCATCTAAGCACAGTCACCCACGACCCATGGCCAAATCGACGGCAACACCATTGAGCACGTCCTCACCCATGAATCTGACCAAAAACCCATGAATCCCAGCGACTTGACACCACACGAACCACCTACAGCAACCAACGACCCGACACTAAGCGAAGGGCAAGGGGTCTAAGCGGAGGGAAGGCTGGGCGAAGGGAGAGAGAGGGCTAGGCTGGGGAAGTGAAATTGATGGTGGCATCCTTGGTGGCTACATGACAGAGGCTGTGTGTTTCTGCATGAGTGAAAGGTTGAGCGTGAGATGAGAGATAGGGTTAAGAGTGAGTCATGTTTGGGAGGGCTGAGTGTGTGTGATTAAAAAATTAATTGTTGCAAATACCCCTCAGCTATAGTGGTTATTATCTTTAGCAGCCCACTGTAGCAATGAAGTAAAAAATTATACCAATCAGACAAATTAGTTCCCTTGTTATATGGTGTGTTTCAGTGTTTGGGTTGCTAAAATGACTATTTAGTCATTTTAGCAACCTCATTGTGATTTCTCTAAAGGAGTTTAACTAATTAATGTGAAACCGTATGTATTGTTCAAGCATCAAGGAGGATGGTACGTGTGCACAAGGTCACCTCCATGTAAAAAAAAAAAAAAAAAGTAAAATAATGTTTTTTTTTTTTTCTTTTCTTTTCCTTCTGGTACCGGTGTAAAAAAGAAGTTAGGTCTACATTCAAACCATTTACATTGATAGAGCCATAAATTTAGTAATTTGACTCTATAAAAAATTACTTTTATCTATTTTACCACTTTATTTTACAAAACACCTATCATTAGTGGTTTTATTTTAACTTTCAATACAATAAATAATATAAACAATACAATAAAATAATATATATACTATAATAAATAATTTATTTATTTATTATTTTTTATCTATTCTTCTCTATCTCTCTTTTTACCTCTTTTCAATTGACAGCCAATCCTCACATCAGATTGGAAAACACTGCCCACAACAACCACAAACACAAGTATTGGATACATATGATTACTCAACCACAACAACCACAAACACTGCCAACAACAGCTACAACCACTAAGCTCAAGAACTGAGAAAGCTTAATTAGTGGGCTTGACAAACAAAATCCATTATGAAAACAACCATTCCCAACCAACACTTCACTTAAATGCCATAAACACATACATAAAACACCAAAGACACAAGAACCCACAACTCTTAAAGTAACCTTCTAAACAAAATACCCCTGAAAATTTCATCAATTGCACCAAAATGCCCACAGATCGGAAAACACAAGCCCATTGCCACAAACACAAACACAAGCTCACTGGCCACAACAAATCGGAAAACACAAAGACAAACCCACATTAGCGCTGGGCATAAGATAGTAGAGATAGGGTGGAGCTCGGAGGTTCGGCCTTTGAGGTGGAGATCTAGAAAGAGAAAAGTTACTTTTTTTTTTTAAATAGAAAATAATGACCAAACCCGAGTATAATGTACTTTACACCTTAATTTCAAACCAATTTACCAAACACTACCAAATGTGAAAATAAGTGTTTTTTATCTACATTCAAATTTAGAATTTAAATATAGAATAAAGAAAAAGAAAAATGGATACACCGCTTTTTGAAACCAAACAAGCCCTAAATCTTTAAACATCTTTTGTGATTTGAAAACAATTTTCAAGGATTTAAATCTTCAAACATTTTTTTTTATAAAGATTTTCAACTTATAACATCCGCTCCAGATATCTTATTCAACCATTAAAAATTTTACCAATTAAGTTAACTAGAACTCACAATCCAATTTTAAAATCACGTATTTAGTAAGAAAACTAACTTTGAGCAAGTAAAAAGCGTGTTTTGAGATGTTAAAAAAAACAATTCAATGATAACAGACACCAAATAGGTGTGTCTCACTGCACAATCACAGGCCGAATGACCAAATCTTTTTTTCGGTTCCCTTGGATAAATTTTAAATAATCAGAAAACACAAGCCCATTGCCACAAACACAAACACAAGCTCACTGGCCACAACAAATCGGAAAACACAAAGACAAACCCACATTAGCGCTGGGCATAAGATAGTAGAGATAGGGTGGAGCTCGGAGGTTCGGCCTTTGAGGTGGAGATCTAGAAAGAGAAAAGTTACTTTTTTTTTTTTTAAATAGAAAATAATGACCAAACCCGAGTATAATGTACTCTACACCTTAATTTCAAACCAATTTACCAAACACTACCAAATGTGAAAATAAGTGTTTTTTATCTACATTCAAATTTAGAATTTAAATATAGAATAAAGAAAAAGAAAAATGGATACACCGCTTTTTGAAACCAAACAAGCCCTAAATCTTTAAACATCTTTTGTGATTTGAAAACAATTTTCAAGGATTTAAATCTTCAAACATTTTTTTTTTTTAAGATTTTCAACTTATAACATCCGCTCCAGATATCTTATTCAACCATTAAAAATTTTACCAGTTAAGTTAACTAGAACTTACAATCCAATTTTAAAATCACGTATTTAGTAAGAAAACTAACTTTGAGCAAGTAAAAAGTGTGTTTTGAGATGTTAAAAAAAACAATTCAATGATAACAGACACCAAATAGGTGTGTCTCACTGCACAATCACAGGCCGAATGACCAAATCTTTTTTTGGGTTCCCTTGGACAAATTTTAACTAAAATAAAAAAATTTGGGCCCAAGTATATGGGTTCAAATTTTAAAAAATATTATGTATACATAATTAAATACTATTTAATTCTTTGATGCAAAATTTTAGAGAAGTATTGGATCATTGTGGGTTTGTTGACCTAGGCTTTTCGAGACCGGATTTCACTTGGCATGGGAGGAGAAGGGGAGAAAGGATTTGGGAAAGGTTGGATAGGGGTGTTGGAAATTATGAATGGTTAACTCGTTTTACCACAGGTAGGGTGAGACACTTAATTTGATTTACCTCAGACCATAGGCCGATTCTTCTTTATTTGGATGGTAATGGTGAGCAACAAAAATGGCGTAGGAAGCCTTTTCGGTTTGAATCTATGTGGATTTCGGATCTTGAATGTAAAGAGGTGATAACAAGAGTTTGGGATTGTGCCCCTGATGGTACACCTATGTTTGTGGCTGCAAAAAAATTAAAAAGGTGTAAGAAACGGTTGAAATCTTGGAGTCCAGATCACTTTGGCAATGTTAAAAATCAGATAAAGCAGGTGAAGGAGAAATTGTGGCATGCTGAAGAGGTTTCAACCAGATCTAGGGATCATGAGGAGGTGATTCAATTGTAAAAGGAGTTGAATGTATTACATGACAAAGAGGAGAAAATGTGGCAACAACAGTCTAGTGTTCGGTGGTTGAAGAATGGGGATCAGAATACTAAGTTTTTACATGGGACTACTACTCAAAGGAAGAGGAAGAATTTTATTAAGGGGTTGCGTGATAGGAATGGGGTTTCGCAAGAGGATGAAGAGGTATTTTCGGCTCTCCTTAATGATTTTTATACTAATCTCTTTACTTCCTCGAATCCACAGGATTTAGATCATGTGTTGGATGGGGTGAATGTTGTAGTAACTGATACTATGAGAGCAGAACTTGATAGACCTTTCACAAGTGAGGAGGTGGGAGAAGCAATTAAGGGGATGTCTCCACTTAAAGCCCCTGGTCCGAATGGTATGCCGCCTTTATTTTTTCAGACTTACTGGACTGATATTGGTATGGATATTTCTCAAGTTGTTTTATCTTGTTTAAATTCAAGGTCTATCCTTAGGTCTATAAACCATACCTTTATTACTTTGATCCCTAAAGTCCCTAACCCTGAAAGGGTTTCTAATTTTCATCCTATAAGCCCTTGTAATGTGATTTATAAAATTATTAGTAAGGCGTTAGCAAAATGTCTTAAGCCTCTACTTAATTCTATTATTTTTGAGACCCAAAGCGCTTTTATTGCTAATTGTTTGATCAATGATAATATTTTAATTGCTTTTGAGTCTTTGCATCATATGAAGAATAGTTGTTCAGGCAAGAAAAGTTTTATGGCTATGAAATTGGATATGAGCAAGGCTTATGATAAGGTGGAGTGGGTTTTTCTTGAAAAGATTCTCCTCAAGATGGGTTTATCGGATACATGGCTGGCTTTGATTATGGAGTGTATTACTACTGTGTCATATTCTATTCTTGTGAATGGTGAACCAAAGGGTGTGATTGTTCCCTCTTGTGGCTTAAGACAAGGGGATCCTCTCTCCCCTTATTTGTTCCTCTTTTGTACTGAAAGGTTGAATGCTCTCTTATGGAATGCTGCAGATGAAGGAGTGATTAAAGGTTTCTCTCTTTGTAGAAATGGGCCTAAACTAACACATTTGTTTTTTGCAGAAAATTGTTTAATTTTTTTTAGATCTACCCTTGAGGAGTGTAATAAAATTCAAGAACTGCTTGCCATTTATGAGACTGCTTCAGGTCAAATGATCAATAAGGAGAAGACTACTCTCTTTTTTAGCAGGAATACAAATGAAGCTACTCAGGAAGCTCTAAAAGTGGCCCTTAGAGTTCCAATCATCAGACATTATAAGAAATATTTGGGGTTGCCCTTTTTTGTAGGTAGGGGTAGAAAAGCATGTTTTACTTAGATCAAAGAAAGGATTTGGGGCTGAATGCAAGGGTGGAAGGAAAAGTTGTTGTCTCAAGTAGGGTAGGAAGTTATGATTAAGGCGGTGGTCCAATCTATCCCGATTTATTCCATGAGCATTTTCAAGCTTCCGGTGGGTTTTTGCAAAGATATTGAAGCCATGATACGAAAATTTTGGTGGGGCAGTAGGGATGCGAGGAAAATTCATTGGGTTAAATAGAGCTTTTTATGTTCTTCTAAATCAATTGGTGGCATGGGGTTTCGAGACCTTTAGAAGTTCAATCAAGCTTTATTGGCTAAACAGGTTTGGCGTTTTCTTCATCACCGGGATACACTTCTCTTTAAAGTTTTTAATGCAAAGTATTTTCCAAATGGTAATATTCTTGATGCCCCAATTCACCCTAAGTGTTTTATGCATGGCGGAGTATTTTGAATGCATGCAGTGTCATTGAGAACGGTGCGATATGGAGGGTAGGTAGTGGACAAATGATAGATGTTTGGCATCATAGGTGGCTGCGTGATCTCAACCATAGTAAAATTATTTCACCCAATGCCAATAATGATGTTAGTAGGGTGTGTGATATGTTCCTACCTAGTACACGGACTTGGGACCCGAGGGCGTCTGGCAAGCTGTTTTAATTTTTACCATGGGAAGCGGATATGGTGCGAAAAATCCAAGTCTGTGTGGATGGGGAGGAGGATATTTTGATCTGGCCTTTGACCGCTAATGGTGTTTATAGTGTAAGGAGTGCATATAGAATGCTTGTTGATAATGAGAACCAATCACTGCCAAGTTCTTCTGCTCCTAATGGTGTTGGTTCGGTATGGGAGAAAATCTGGAAGGTCCGGGTTCCTCATAAAATTAGACATTTATTGTGCCGTGCTACAAAGGATTCTTTGCCCATAAAACAAAACTTAGTGGCTTGTTACATCCCTGTTGGTAATGTTTGTGATGGCTGTGGGGATCATTCGAAATCGGTGATGCATGCGTTGTGGCTTTGTGATCAAGTTCGTTCGGTTTGGATGACAGATCCAGGTTTTCTGCTTTTGGTTAAGGCAAAGTGCAAGTCGTTTTAGGAGCTGTTGGAGGTTTTTTTTTAATCATAGTTCATGCTATCATGTTGTGCTTTTTGCTGCTGTGGCGTGGTGTCTATGGTAGTTCCGTAACAGGTTAAGAGGACGCCAATCAGTGTGGCCGTTGCATGAACTGGGTGATCGAGCTCAGGGTTTAATTAATGAGTTTTGGGAAGTTAGTCCTCAGGTGCAGAGTGAGCTAGTGCGTCGTTCCCTGGTGCATTGGTCTCCTCCCCCTCAGGATCATTACAAAGTGAACTTCGACGCAACTTTCTTTGAGGAAACCGGGTCAGCAGGTGTTGGTGTACTTGTTCGTGACTGTGCTGGGTAGATTATTGGAACTTTGCGGCAAAATATTGGCTATGTTCAATCTGTTGAAATGGCTAAAGCTTTGGTGGCTCGGAGGGCGGTGATGTTTGCTACAGAGTTGTGTGTGTTTAAAGTGATTATTGAAGGTGATTGTAGTCGGGTTATTGCTGCCTTGAAGGGCTTTGGTCGCTGCCGTACTTTGTTTGGTCACATTATTGATGAATCTAAGCGAATTGGAGGAACATCAATGATCTGTTTGTTTCAACATGTTTTGTGTGAAGGGAATAGGTTAGCTCATTGTTTAGCTAAAAAATCAGTTTTATTTGCAGATACTGATGTATGGGTAGAATCTCTGCTTGAAGATAAGGAAGATGTTTTCCATTCGGATTTGCCTTGAACTTGTGTTGTTTTTTTTTAGTTTGGGTTTTCTTAATAATATTTCGCTTGCCTTTGTCTCAAAAAAAAAAAAAAACTATTTAATTTTATTTTTTTTAATCTTGGGAATGACCCTCTTCATCATTTTTTTTTTTTTTTGAGAGAGAGAATTTCAACATATGGCATCTACTCCTGAAAATAGGCTATTTATCATTAGACTAAGACACTAATCGTTTCTGGTTTAGGCGGGAATTGAATCCAAGATTTTTTATTTAACCATAAAAAATTTTATGAGTTGAGCTTAATGAAACCCACTCGTCTAATGTTAGTTTCATCATTAATTGAGGCTGGTCTAGAGATACTAGCGTTCCATGTATGCATGAATTGATTATTGATAGTATCTCTTGAGATGGCTCTTGCTTTTAATAAAGCAGCACCATTTTTTTTTTTTTTATTGAAAAGCAACACCATTTGAGTTTAGGTATTCATCAATTTTCCCCTTGTATATATTAGGAGGGGACAATAGGTGCAGTCAACTATTAATTCTTATTTTTTTTCTTAATAATATATTTGTGCAACTTAATTCTTATGAGCATTTGAATCAGAGATTGTAATAAAAAATTAGGTGGAAATACTATTTTCATCCCTATATTTTCACACCATTCCAACTTTTTCCCTACTTTTTTTTTTACTTCTTTTAGTCCCCAAAATAAATAAATTAAAAAAAAAAAAAACATTCCATTTTGGTTCCTACCGTCATCTCACTAACAAAAAATAACCTACATGGCAAATGGAGTGCATGTTGGCACACAAAATGTTGACGTGACTATTAAAATAATATTAAAAATGTCATGTCAACAACCAATTAAAATAAATTTTGATTTATCAATTTTAAGAAAATTAAAAAGAAAAACAAAATTAAAATTAAAAAAATACATCAATTTAGATCTGTCTTCATCTTCAACAAGAACACTAAAACGACAAACCTAGATTTTAAATATAAGAACACATGCCCAGATTTTCAAGCATTTTCTTACCCTTTCTTGTCAACCAAACAAAAAAACACAAACTGATCTCCAACAAGAACACAAACACAAACCTAGCAATAGATCTTTTTTGTCAACCAAACACAAAAAAAAAAAAAAAACACATAACCAAAAATCCGCTAGAATACAAACACAAACACAAACCCATCAATCCATCTTTAGCAACAACCCAACAATCCATCTTCAACAAGATTTTCTTATTCTTTGAAACCAAACACAAAATCACAATGATCCGTGATCTGAAACCCAACGATCCGAAACTCAACTCAAACCAATGATTTGAAATCTCCAAACCCACCACATCCACATCCACAAGCTTTAATCCTTCATCAATCTTCAAACCAATCACAACCATTCAATCTTTTACTTCTGTTTCACCGCGAGGAACCCAAGCCAAAGCTCCTCAAGCTTTAATCCTTCACTATTGACCACCACAGCCACAAACGGTAGTGGGTCCTTTCTGGGTTTGGTTTATAGGTTTCAAATCCAAACACCATACAACAATGGCCGAGGGTTTAGATTGATCCACAGAGAGAGAGAGAGAGAGAGAGAGAGAGAGAGAGAGAGAGAGAGAGAGAGAGAGAGAGGGCTCTTCAACATAATATTTGTTTTGTTTATTTTTTTCATTTGGGGCTGTCTAAAGCTTGAAGAACATGAAATCATGTTCTGTTTTGAGTTCTTCGTATTCTTCCCAAAAAAAGAGGAAAAAAAATTTTGATAATTTTTTGGGTTTTAAAATTTTTTAGGTTCAAAATTCACTCAAATCTTAATTCATGTGATTTTTTGTTTTTAATTCTATTTTTAATTTTTTTATTTAGTTAAAGTTGATAAATTACTTTTAAAAAAGTTTATACGCTGACATGGCAATTTTAAATGTTAAATAAAATTTATTATTATTATTTTAATAACCATGTCAGCATTTTGTGTGCCAACATGCACTCCGTTTGCCACGTAGGCTATTTTCCATTAGTGAGATGACGGTAGGGACCAAAATGGAATGGTTTTTTATTTTGGGGACTAAAGGCAGTAAAAAAAAAAAAAAAAAAAAGTAGGGACCAAAGTGGGAATGGGTTGAAAATGTAGGAACAAAAATAGTATTTCTGCCAAAAATTTATTTTCACCCATCAAAACTTTTTTTTTTTTTTTTTACTTTAATATAGCATTTGACAATACATACTACATCACATGTTCTACTTTCATGTTTTATTTCTTTATTTAGTAATTTCTCTCTCTTGCTCTCTGTCAATGTCTCTAAAACTCACCATGTCTAAAGCTTTCTCTTCTCTCTCCTCTTCACTAATTCTCCTCCTCTATGTAACTCACCACCACTGGGAAAAATAAAAATAAATAAATGAACACTACCACCACCTCAAACCCATTACCCACTACCACCAATAACCAATCACAACTCACAACCTTTGTCTAAAACTCACTAGTGACCACCATGGGAGGAAAAAAAAAATCAGAACACATATGAAACTCCTCCTATGGTGAGGGCCGATCTCAGTAAAAAGCAACCTTGAGCTCTTGATTGTAAGGTATTGCAATGGATTTGAATGGTTGTGAGGGAGAAGTGATTTGGGCCAAGGAGAGAGGGTGGGAGAAGAAAGAGGCAATGGGATTTGGCTTTGCAGGTTTTGACGATAATTTGTTTAGTGTGATCGGTGGATTTGGCCGATGATTGGCTATGCTATGATCAGTGGGTTTGGCTAGTGGTTGGGTGATTTAAGGTAGGGCTTGGTGGGTTTTACTTGGTTTTTTTTTTTTTTTTTTTTTTTTTTGCTATGATTAGTGGTGATTGGTAGAGGTGTTGAAAGTGGGTCTGTGATCTTTGTTGCTATGGAGGTGGGTTGCGAGAGAGAAAAAGAAGATAGAGGTGGGTTGTGAAAGAGAGAAAGAGAAGACAAGAGAGAGAGAGAGAGAGAGAGAGAGAGAGAGAGAGAGAGAGAGAGAGAGAGAGAGAGAGAGAGAGAGAGAGAGAGAGTATAAATTTTAGGATATATGTTCGGACCATCTCAAATTTAGAACAATATTGTAACTCATTGCTAAATTTTTTTTTTAAAAGAGTTTCAACCTATGGTATCTGTTCTTGATAATAGTTTTTTATCATTAGACCAAGACACCAATCAGTGAGAGAGAGAGAGAGAGAGAGAGAGAGAGAAAGTATATATTTTAGAATATATGTTCGGACCATCTCAAATTTAGAACAATACTGTAACTCATTGCTAAAAAAATTTTTGATAGAGTTTCAACCTATGATATCCACTCTTGATAATAGCTTTTTATCATTAGACCAAGACACCAATCAGTTTTTGGTGTAGGCGGGAATTGAATCATGGATCTCTTATTCAACCATCAGAAACTTTACCAGTTGGGCTAATTGGAACCCACTTTGCTAAAATTTTTGAGATTTGAAACATCTGATAAATGTGGATTTTGGTGTTTGATGTGCCAAATGCTAAAAATATAGCATTTGGCACACCTAATGCCAATGCTCTAAGAGGGAGCCAAATGTAACTTTTGAAAATCCAAACTTCATTTTAACTACATATATTATAAAAAATTTTGCTATATATATAAAGCCTTGGGCCAATGGGACCATGGCCCCCACAGTCTCAAGGTACATTTGTCACCATACTTGGGTCTTCCATCCAAACTATTATTTAGCATTATGTGGGCAAGATTCCATTTGCTATATGAAATCTTTCAACAAATGGAATCGTTGTTGATAGGGATCATGTATTTGACTCACTTACGCCAATTTTTATGGTAATAATACTATTGAAGAACATTGCGGTAACCTTGTAGGAGAACACAAGAAAGGCTTTGGAGAAATTTCTATGGAATGAACATCATTGCCTTCCAACATCTCGACGACCTTAGTCATGGATGGCCTACCTATTGGAATGTTCTGAATAAACCACATGCCCCACTAAAATCATTTTCCGTTCCATTTCTTCTTCCTCCTCTATTACGACCATGTTGTTTCCAACATTGTCACTCAAATTTTGGTTCTGATAAATTCAATCTGGAAAATATCACCCACTAGTACGAGACACTCCTACATCAAAATTTTTTCTTACTCCAACCATTTCAAGAATCAACATTCCAAAGCTATAAATATCAGACTTGTGAGAGACTCCTCCAAAGCCTCAACAAAAAACCTCTAGTGCAATGTATCCTATAGTTCCTCTAGCACCCAACATGGATACAATACTCTCTTCCTTTTGGCATTGTCTTGCAACTTGCAAGCCCAAAGTCAGATATTTTTGGAAAAAAATCATCATCTAATAGAATATTTTGAGATTTTATGTCAAAATGCAAAATCCTTGTGTTACAACCACAATGCAGGTACTCTAATCCTCAAGCGATGCCAACTGCAATTTTAAAATGTGTTTTTTGTTCCAACTGAAAATTTTTGTTAGAAGATTCTTGGTTGTATATGAATTCATCCAAAGATCCGTAGGGCATGAATTCATAACTAGAGCTCTTTTAGTTCTCTCGTAACAATAACCCAAAAGAGTGACTATGTTAATATGAGAAGTTCGACTAATGCTCTTCGTTAATATTATTCTCCTCTACCTTTCATCTAGGAAGCATGGGTGCGTTTTAGGACTCGGGTGCGGGTGCGGGACTGGGCAATTTTTGAAAAAGGTGAGTGCAGGTGCGGCGGGACTCGGCGATTAAAAAATTATTAAAAATATATATATTTTTATATTTTTAATATATTGCTAAGCATATTTTTTCACATTATATAAACATATACCAAATTTAAAAGCAATAGTAGATAATAACTAAATCATGATGTTGATAAATTAATAACAAAACCCTTTAACTCCCATAAGAACCGAAAAAACTAGTAAAAAAAAAAAAAAACACAGCAAACATAGCAGACCCAAAGAGTGGCTAGATGAAATCGGAAAAAACAATCACACAAACACAGCAATGAGCAAACACAGCAGACCCAGAGAGGAAAAAAAAAAAAAAAAAAGAGTAAAACAGAAGCAAGAAAGCACACCTGAAGCCGAGACTCGCAGAGAGGGAGAGCAATGCTTGGACAAGAGAAGAGGGACGGTGTGAGAAAGAGTGCTTGGACGAAGTGAGAGTCTTAGGGTTTTAGATTAAGTTCAATCAGTGCGTTTCGTACCTTTTTTTTTTTTTTTTTTGAATTTCGGCTTGACTCGACCGTTTCGGCTTGAACCGGCTGATACGGCCAAAACGGCCAGAGTCGGCCCAATTTGCTCCGCATTGGCGCGAGTCGGGGACTCCACGTGGCAGGACGCGGCACGGACGTGCAGTCAACGGCATCCCTCCCGCGTCGCCGCGTCTTGCCGAGTCCGACGCGAGTGCGGCTCCTTCGGAGCCACGTCCATGCATTCCAGCATTTCATTTCACGCATGAATTTAACTGCTACTATATGATCGTCCTATAGATTTCCTTTGTATACACTTCCATTTCCACCTTGACTTAGTTTGTTTTTGAATGAATGGGTCATTTTCTTAATATTTGAATAACTATATTGATTGGGAGCGAGTGAGACTTGATTTCCTTTGGTGTTCTTCTTGCTAATCATTCCCATGCTGGATAATTGTTCTCTTTTGAGGTAGCAAACTATCATAATTGAGACAACCGCTATGGCCCCAAAAATACCAGCCAAAACATCTGCATTTAAAGAGTGTAATTAAGAGTTTTCAATTGTATATACAACAAAACTTAAAAGTATAATTTTTTAGGTGCAATACATTAACTTTGCCAATTAAATTCAAACACATAATTGCATTAATCTATATAGGACAAACAGTGTTATCCTGTCCAATTAAATTAAGCTATATGTTCAAATTTAACTAGAGAATCTAACCTACCATACCTCAGAAATTGTACCAAAGTTTGACTATTATAAAATACTCTAAAAAAGGTATAAAAAGATACTTGCTTCCCATAGAGGGTTCCCTCAATATTACAGTACCTATTAGACTTTTATACCATCAATTTTGGGCAAAAATGGCCAAACAGCACTAATTGGTGAAATATTTAGCATTATACCATTGTTCGCGAAATATTTAGCAATTTACTATTGTTTTGTAACTTGATATCATGAAGCTCGAGTTCTACATGTAACTCAAGTTTATGTACATCGAGTTCCATAAAAATGTGTAGCGGTGGCACAAGCTGATCTGGATTTAAAAATTTTAAAAAGCCACATGGAACTCAAGTTTTACCATGTAAGACAGAACTCAATTTCCAAAAAACTCAAGTTCCATGTAACACAGAACTCGATTTTATTGTAATTGACTTCTGTGTAACAATTCTTTCAAACAATGGCAATAATTCTTCCTTCTTTCTTAATGACAAGCAGGAACTTGAGCTCAAGCAATTTGACAGAGGAGACTGCAACTTTGTTCTCCAATCTCAAGGCAAGGCAGTCCTTGTGAGTCTTAATTTGAATTGTGATTGATGTTTAACATTCAGTTACTATAAAATAGTCCCAGCTAGACACCAGCAGGTCAAGCAACTCTATCTGCTAGGTTGAGATTACCAATCGGCAGATGGATGATGGATCCCTTAATTGCCGAAGGTGTCAATGCTTGGAGAGTGTACTTGTGGAATTTAATGCCAGGAATTTTTAATTGAAAAACGCTATATGCAAGTCCTGCAGTTTCATATCACGTTTTCAAAAAGAAAACAATTTTTTAGCTTAACATATGTGGATATGTTATTCTCAAAATCTTGCTAACTCCGGTTTCAAGGATTTATCATACAATGACTTAACCGGGCCACTGCCAGAATTCTTTTCAGAACAGCCGAATTTGAACTCAAGTTGTTAAGCTTTGATCTTGGTATTGCAAACATAACTTTTAGGGAAGGAAGTTGAGGTGTTCTGCATAACAATATCTTTGCAGTAATACAAGGGCCAAAATGGTCAAATAGCATCTTTGGCCGAAATAATTAGTGTTCTACCACTGTTTTGGAAATAACTTAGATCTACCACTTTTTTGAAACTCAAGTTTCTAAAACTCGATTTTGACACATTACTCAAGTTCCAGAAACTCGAGTTCAATAAAAATGAGTCACATTGGCACTCGTTGAGCTAGAATATTTTAATTTAAAAAGTCCACCTAGAACTCGAATTTAGAAAGCTTAACATCTTTAGAAAGATTCTCCACTTCAATAATATTGGCTTGAGAGCCTTTCTTGGTCCTTTGATCTTTACGCTTATGGCAGTTCTTAGCAGGATGCCCCATCTTGCCACACAACATTTTCCATGGAACCTTGTAAAGTCACCCCCTCTGGTTCCTTGATTTGAGCTTTCACCGGAGTACTTCCTCTTATTCTTATTTTGCTCCACTATGTTTGCTTTAGATTCCATGTAGTGACTCCCAATGGCTTTTTCTAAAGACCAATTGTCCTCCTCAATTCTCAATCTTACGATCAAGTCTTCTAACCGTATCTCCTTGCACTTATGCTTCAAGTAATTTTTGAAATCTTTCCAAGATGAAGGCAATTTCTCAATGATAGTAGCCACTTGAAATGATTCACTTACAGACATACCTTCAGCATGAATTTCATGCATGATCAACTGTATCTCTTGCACTTGACTAAGCACAGTTTTAGAATCCACCATTTTGTAGTCCAGAAGTCTGCCCATAATGAACTTTTTAGTTCCCGCATCTACTATCTTGTATTTCTTGTCCAAGGAATTTCACAACTCTTTTGCAGTCTTGATTGAACTATACACATTGTAGAATGTGTTGTCCAATCCATTGAGAATATAGTTCTTGCACAAGAAGTCATCATGTTTCCATGCTTCCACAACAACAACAACTTGCCTATTCGTCTCATTCTCCTTTAGATTTGGAGCATTCTTATATAAGAATTTAGCCAAATTCAGTGTAGTGAGATTGAATAGCATCTTTTGTTGCCATCTTGTAAACTCAGTTCCGTTGAATTTTTCTGGCTTTTCTCCATGGTTATTAGGAACAATAATAGGGGTAGTAACAAGCACCGCAATAGAATTCACAACAGTTTTATTCGATATTTCTGTCAAACAAAATTTAATCAAATTGAATTCTCAAAATTCAACCAAAGTGTATATATATATATTACAAAACAATCTGAAATATATAACACAGTGCAAACAAGTCCAAGTATAACTCTATGGCTAATTAACAAACGTTATATTATAAGCTAATTAAACAATAAACTTCAAAGCATGTCACTGTAAAATATCAGAAAACACATAATGGTAGTTTACAATGTATGAATACCACACACATACTACCAATGAAACAGTATCTAAAAAATTATATAAAAATAACACAACATATCAAAGATTCACGGCTGATACATTCAAGTACTACAATCACAGTGATTTAAAATGTTGTTTATGTATCAATAGCCAATAATATAATAAAATAATATGCTACTTAAATCAACGAATCAAAAGGAATAGCATCAACAAAACCCTTTAAAATTTTCAACGCCCAGTAAAAGTATAAACAACTTTTTGCAAACATCCTTATTGCATCTCCAGTAGAATTTTCAAATTTTTGTACTGTTTGAAATATGAACAGTAAATTTTAGCTACTGACTTTTTTATATACATTTTCCAATAGATTCTCAATCTCATTTAAATATTATTTCTTCATTCATTCTTTATTCTTTTTTTATTATTATTTATTCTTTCTATATTCATTTCCAACAATTATATTTTTCAATGAAAAGTGTTATATTCACAATATTTTTCACAATACTTTCACAAAAATCACATTAAAATCTTACGTGGAAAGTTGTTACTAGTTCTAATTTGAACCCAACACTAAAATTATATTTTTACTCACTAATATTAGCTAATAACAATATGTTACTTAAAATTTATTGTGAAAATATTGTAGTAGCATTTCTAAATTGTATTTTTCCTTTCTTTCTTTCTTTCTATCATCCATATGTTTTTTTTTTTTCACCACACATGTATACCCATTATCTCCATCCTCTCCTTTTTTTTTTTTTTTCTCTACTTTCCACTTCATTCTAGAACCTCCCTCTCTCTTTCTTTCTCTAGCTCTCTTTCTCTACTTTTTTTTTTCTTTTCTACTTGATTCCAAAACATTATCCAGCTCTCTTTGTGATAAGAAACGGAGAAAGAGGTAGAGAGAGAAAGAATAGATGGGTTAGATGGCTCCACTCCGTCGCGCCTTCACTCTGCTCTCTGTGCCGCTCCGCATTCCGCTCCACCACCGCCGCTCATCTTCCTCCCCAACGCAGCCCAAATGGTAGATGGCTTGTGTCTTTTTTTTTTTTCTTTTTTTTTTTTTTTGCTTTTATTGTTATGGTTTGATTAATTTTAAGATTATGTTTTTGAGTTTGTATTTTGATTATGCTCAAGTTTAGAGATGTTTGAGAGAAAGATGGTTGTGTTTGTAGCCGTTGTGTTTGTAGCCATGAGAGGAGAGAGAAAGGGAGGAAAGAGAAAAAAGTCTTTTTTTTTTTTTTTAATTCAACGGGTATTATTTAAGAGGAAATATTCTTTAGATATGCTACAATGATTGCTACAGTGCTCTCCATGCCTGGAGAGCTACTGTAGCAAATCTAAAAAAAATTTAGAGATGGAGAGGCTGTTGGAGAGATTTTTTTGTGTGAACAGTGACTTTCTTCTCCAAAAAGTAGAGATAGAACCTCTGTTGGAGATGCTCTTATATATATATATGTATGTATAAAAGGCACTAGAAAAATATATGCAATATAGGCAACGAAACTATATTGAACTCAATAAAAAATGCTTTTGAAACTAGAGCCAAATGGATAAGTTTCGAAAAAGTTATACAAGGATAGTTATAATTTAACAACGTCCAGGAGTCTAGCCAAACAAAAATTCTATTGAAACCGTAAGTCAATATTAAAAGAAATCCATTTTATATCAACGCAAACTCTATCACAAAATTAAATTATGAAATCAAAAATCTGCTTTAAGATTATTGGATGCATTTCAACAATTTACTTTTGTGACTAAGCAAAAATTAAACAACATATAGATCTATATATAAGCAAAAACTCAAAAAGAAGTGATAGGAAAAATATATATATATATATATATATATTGTATATATAAGAAGAAATTTGCATGATAATTGGAAAAAACTCACAGACCAAATACGTGAAGGATGAATGAAACAAATCAAGTCTTGTCTTTGACACAATCTCCTTAAAGCAGATTTTGTTCCTCGCACAATATGTGGTGCTTTGAGACTCATTACGTCTGTCTCCCAAAATAAAATGATTTACAGCACAGAGAAGAAGCACACAAGGTCCGTGCTCTACGAACTAATCTACGTCTCTTTCTCTCTCTTTAAGTCAAATAAATGCACAAAATAATTTCCCTCTGGAAGAATTTCAAAAAACATAGTTTTTTATGAATGAAAGACTATGAATATATATACGTTAGTGAACAGACATATTGTTCAAGAAAAAATTGTTGCAGTCTAACTGACTCAAAAAATAAAATAATAAAATAATATTTTTTGGACAGGAGGACCTAGTTCACATATGCTCTTTCCTTTCCTATGTGGGACTCAAGGGTTTTCACTACTTTTAATAACATCTTCAAGTGAACATATTAGAAGTCAATTTCTTATTACTTCATACTATTTTTCCAACATTTAGAAGATCTTGGGCACCCTCTCATTGCAAGCCAATTTTTAAGGATGAGCTTTATCCATGGATTTGTACAAGAATAGTGTATATATCCAAAGTTACAATAGCTTTTGTCTCATTTTACGCAATTTTACATTGGTTGATGCGGGAGAATTTTAGGGTTGGTTGGCCAAAATATTGAGTTTTTTCTATTTGACACAACCTAATGCAAGTGCTCTTATTGGCAAATCCCCCCCCCCCCCCCCCTCATTCTCTTGCTTCTTTCCACATTAATTGTTTAAAAGAATATGTTATGTATAGTATAACTTATCACACTATCTTTTAAAAGTTATCATGTTAGTGTTCATTTGTGTTAGAACTTTATTCTCTCCTCTTGTGTGTATGTTGGTTTCTTAAAATTAAAAATTAAAAATATATATATATATATATTGCTTGTTTTGACCACATAAACTCAAAAAAAGGGATTTTTAGGCCTAATTGAATATTAGCAACCTTTACATAGAGAAAACCAGAAAGGAAAAGCAATTTAATTAAAAGGAGCGGAAGTAATTATTTGTACAGAAATTATGCTTTTGGTTCATTTTTCAATTCACACAGGAAAAGAAAAAAAAAAATTAACAATCTTTTTCTCTTCTTGAAAGAGACAAAAGAAGCAATATATTTTGCTTGTTTTGACCACATAAACTCAAAAATAGGGGTTTTTAGGCCTAATTGAATATTAGCAACCTTTACATAGAGAAAACCAGAAAGGAAAAGCAATTTAATTAAAAGGAGCGGAAGTAATTATTTGTACAGAAATTATGCTTTTGGTTCATATTTCAATTCACAGAGGAAAAGAAAAAAAAATTAACAATCTTTTTCTCTTCTTGAAAGAGACAAAAGAAGCGACTACAACTCCATCAACCATGAATCATGTAAGTCCTAAAGCTAGTGGATCTTCTTTTTCGAAAAGCAAGACACACAATAGCTGGGATAGAAAAAAGATCATGAACCAAGGTCACTGACAATGCAACTTAGCTTTCTTTCCAACACTTCTGAACATATGTTCCCCATCATATGGTAGAAAGACATGAGATCAGACAGCTGTTCTACTGTCATTTTCCCCATCACACTTCTTGCTAACTTTTCTTTCTCCTCATTCAACTTCAATCTCTCAATGTAGGAACCTGCATTCCTTACTGTTGCACCCATTTGCTTCAACCTATTCTCTTGTTGCAAACTTAGTGCTGTGTTTGACTGCAATGAAATAACATACCCTATTCATACCAAAACATATAAAAAATAATAGGCAAAGATTGCATATTTGTATAATATCTAATTAAGAAGGAAAGCCCTAATAAATAAACAAATCAAACACTCTTCTGATCTATATCTATATAATACCTCAAGAAATTCTGCTCCAGCTTCAAGTTCAGATTCTTTCCAGGGATGTCTCACACGGCCAGTAGTGTATAAGTTTCTTGCAAGTGAGAAGCTCCGAATGATAATTTTTCTTTGCTTCTCCATTTCTTGATCCAACTTTAGGGGCTTTGGCACAGATATTGTGCTATTAAGCTTTTTCTGATAAGCAATAACTGCCTTTACAAATTCCTGCACAATTTCCATGCTAATTAGAAAAGCTTTAAAATGAAGAAAAAAAAAAAAAAACTATTTCATTGCATCTCTAACATTTATATTAAATAAGAGATCATAATAAACCTGATAAGCAGATGGGCATCCCGGATAATCAAATTCCTCAGAATCTGGCCGCCTCATTCGCTCGGGATGAAATTGGAGTCCCATTATAAATTTACCCTCTTCAGGATTATAAGCATCGGGATCATAAAACCCTTCAATTAGACCATCAGGTGCAAATGCCATTGGAACAAACCGCTGAGCCAATCTCTTAACTCCTTGATGATGATAACTATTCACCAAAATCTCCATTTTCCCTTCTTCCAAAGAATCCTTAAACCAGTGATCCAATGGTGTGTTCTCCACAACCTTAACCACATGCCTATGCCCATCATAATTGTCATAATCAATGTGCTGGACTCTCTGGCTCTCTGGGCACTTCCTAGATATTTCTTTCTCTAGATCTTGGTAAAGAGTACCTCCACATGCAACATTTAGTACCTGCGAACCCCTGCAGATCCCCAAGTAGGGTATGTTCCTCTCTAGGCAAAGCTTTGCTAGCCTTAACTCGATCGTATCCTTTTCTCTATCAATAGAGGTATCACTAGAATGAAGCCTCCTGATTTCTTCCAATTCTTCTGGAGAAAGACCTGAGGCCTCTTCATATAGAGAAGGATCAATGTCCTCTCCTTCACAAAGAAGAACGCCATGAATTGGCTCAAAGCTATCTAATAGCATATGAACCCCATTAACACGGGGAACAATTACCGGTACTGCACCATAGCCTACTATAAGATCGAGATGATATTCACCTGATAAATTACATATAAAGTTTTAGTTGGCCATACAAGAATAAAATAATTATAAAAAATAAAATGAATTTTTTTTTTTTTTTGGAGTTTTTGATACACCATAGTCCCAATTGAATTACAAGTTCTTAACCCAAACTATTCCACTCCCTACCCTTAAAACACCCCAAATATCGTGTTAGATGAAAATTAGGATCCTTGGATTTACAGCAAGTTATTCAAATCCATTAAATCCACCAGTGAGATGCCCCCGAATATAATTAAATATGTTGTAAAAATTGATTTGCGCAAGAACTTAGATACGTGGAATAAGAGAACGTACCCACAAAATCTACGAACTTGTTTTTGCGAACGGTACGTCTAGAGACAATGACAACACGAGGGAGGATCACAGAGAGATCGGAGGCCATGGCAGTCAGATGAGTGTATTTGGCAAGTCTTTTCACTAGTTAAGCTTTTTGGGAGACTAATTTCCAGGCTACATATAACAATTGGAGGAAGAAAGCAACAACTTGGGTCGATTTTACTAAAAATTAAAATATATATTTTTTGTTAGGTACAGAGAAGGAGTCAGAAACAGGTGCAAAGTCGTGGCGCCGCGTATATTCCAGAGTTCCAAGGATTAGGGTAGGTAAGTGTGTATATCTTATCTGTTGTACTTGTATGTATACATATACATGTACATTGTATGTTTAGATTTGGATTTGGTTTCCCATGACATGTCAGCACAAACTGGGAATTTTCTTTTCTAATTTATATTTTTAAAGAGTATTACATTATACCACATGAAGAATGATATGTATATAACATTTTTACAACATTTTTATAACAAATCCTAAGTGACAGATTGTTACTAGTTATTATTGTTGGAGCAAAAAAATAATCTTAGTGTTAATTTCAAATTTGAACTAATAACAACTAATCACCTGTGATTTGTTGTAAAAATATTGTAAAATTGTTGTAAACGTAACATCTCTCTTTAACACATTAATTTAAATTTCTCAAACTTTGACTCCATCCTTTCCCATTATATCATCATCATATATTAATTGTTAAATTTTTTTATATTAAAATCCTAAAATCCATTATAAAGATTAGAGTTCGTGATTGGATTGATTTTGATTTGAATAAAATTAATCTATTATAAAGATTATGTGAATAAAAGTATATTTTCCTGGATTTTGATTTGAAATAAAAATGCTATATTCAATATAGCTTTCAGTCCTCTAAAACAGAAGGCGACCAATAGTCAGGCAGCATGATACTGAATTCGGGCCTAACATGCCATAAACTATGAGAAATTATTATTTATGCTGGGAGAACTGTTGATGTGGTCCTCTCTAACCAATGAAATGATGTCATTTATGCAAATATATGTGTAAGATTCTTAATTAGCACAAAGAATAAAAAATAAAAATTACCAGCTGATCATAGTGTCACATTTGCATAAATAACAGCATTTTATTAGTTGAAAGGTTAAGGAAGACCACATCAGCAGTCTTCCTAATAGACCTAATAATTTCTCCATAAACTACTGTTAATTTAAAAGTTTTTATCAGAAAATGAGGGGAGTTGGTTATTGATTATCCAAAAATAATTTAGAATCACAATTTTATTTATTTATTTATTTATTTGCCACAAATATGTCTGGTAGAATGTGAGTAATGAGAAAAAAAAATTTGCTAATTCATTTAAAAGTGCTAGGTAGCAATTCATAGTTTGTCACATCAAAATTGTACTAAAATTGTGAAAAAAAAAAAAAAAAAAGAGTTATGATTCTAAAATGGTTGATGATTATCCTTGGTAGGTACATTTGATTTGAGGATGGTGTCAAAGCTGAGGTGTGTTTGACCTGGTGCAGGTTTTGGATTGGATTAGCATATGAAGTGGAGTAGTAGCGGCCCTCTTTGTGTATAAATAATATTGGCAGTTTGGAAGCAACTATGGAAAGTGTAACTAGCCTTGGCTGAAGATAAATTAGGATTAATATCATATCAGCACTATACAAATGCATGACAACCTGTCTTCACTCTACAGCTTGCACCGTGATGTATTAAAGAAATTAATGAAACACTATCACATTTCAGCACAAGTATATGTCTGTATCTATTATTTCTTACTTTGAACTTTAAAGAGATGGTGTGGTAATTGTGATTTATTTTCCAAAAAAAAAAATAATAAAGAAGAATTTTGAACTTCATATATATATATATATATGTGTGTGTGTATATATACATAGAGAATTTATTTTATAGTTTAGTTTTATTTATATTTTAAAAGTCTAATATTATATAGAGTGTGACATTATTAATTCAAAAATGATAACTAATTTTATGGCTATTTAAAATTAATCGTCTTCACAAAAAAAATTAATAGTTAATGTCGGATTAAAAATCACCATAAATTATTAATATATTAGTTTATAAATTTTTTATAGTAATTTTTTTTTTGTATAATAGTTCAATAAGTTTAATTAATGTGTTAAGTTGTCGGTAATAAATTCATGTGTTCTAATTATAAATTGATAACTCAGAAAGCAAGAGATGAAATATAACGTATCGATCAGTAGAAATGTTGAGAATTATTTTTAACATTTTCGTAAACTATAATTAGCATATATACGAAAAAGTTTACATTTGTTGAATTAGAAGGTGGAAAGACCAGAGTCCTGACACGTGGCTAATGGTTATCCTGGGATGGTACATTTAAGACGGGTCAAAGCTGAGGAAATGGTGACCTGGTGCAAATACAATATAATTCATGAATGTTTTGGATTGGATTAGCACAAATAGCGGCATTAATTGTTTTGTTGTGCACTTATCTAGTTGCCCGAGTCTTCTAGGAAGAGTAGGGTTGAAAATGATACTAATAATTACGCTTTTGCTTTGGAACGAGAATCATGCTTTTCTTTCGTATGATAAGACAGAGAGTTTTAGATTTGATGATTTTTTGCATGTAAATTCTACTCCACTAAACACTAACTAGCTCAGCTCCGCTTATTACTCCCACTAGCTAATAGCTACGCATGTGCTTGCGTCACCTGAGCTCCCTATCCAAAAGCCACTAATTTGGGTCAATTTAGGCACATAATCTTTTTCCACGTGAGGGTCATGGAGAGAGTTGCTACTTGCGACTTGCGAGCTCCAAATAATAAGGTGTTTGTATTTTATTTATGAAAAAAATTAATAAATATTTTAAGGGAATTGATTTAAAGAATATTTTTAAATACATTTTATATGGAAAGCAAAAAAGTAATTTCCTTTTTTAATAAAATTATATATATTTTATAAAAATAATATTAAAACAATCTTAAAATGCCTTATTAATAAAATGTCCAGCTTCACCAAAAAAAAAAAAAAAAAAAAATGTCCAGGCATTTATTAACAAGACTCGTTATTTATTTTTGGCTTATGAAAATGTCCACAATTTGGATATGGATCTAGTACAATAGTTAGAGTTATTACACCATGTAATAGTGAACAATGACTGAGATTAAAACTTAAACCAACTGGTTTCAAAAAACTTAAACCAATTGACCGACAAAAATGGGTTGATTTTCCTTTTAACCGTTTGGCTGATCTCTAGTTTCACAAATTGGAAAACAGCACGGTTGGTTTAGATTTGGGAATTGGGATATTCACAATTCAACAAATTAAAACCCGACAAGCCAATGTTGATTATATTCTTTATATGTAAAAGGTATATTTGTTTTTTTTATAGACTTGTTACCACTCCAACGTTCCAAAATATAATGTAAATATATTACGTTTATGAATCCCAAATTTATTTTTTTTATTTTTTTTGGCCTAAAACAATTCAAATATAAATTAAACAATCAAAATGGAAGTTCAATGAACATTAAGTTGTGGGTTCCAGTTAGCTTAACTAGTAAAGTCTCTGATGGTTGAATAAGAGATTTGGGATTCAATTCTCGCCTACACAAAAAACTGATTGGTATTTTGGTCTTGGTTTGATGATAAAGAGCTATCATCAGAAACGGATGCTATAAGTTGAAACTCTTTAAAAATAAATAAATAAATAAATAAATAACATTAAGCTGATTTATTGTGCTAAAAATCTCAAATTATTTATATATATATATATATATATATAGAAAAGTTTAGAAATTGTATCAATGTAATTAAGAAAATCGTATACAAGTAAAGGTTGTGTTAGGAATACAACAGCCAAGAGGGAGCTCGCAGAGCCAACAAGGATTACATGCCATGTGGAAGAAATAAAAATATTCCTAGGTCAAGATTTTTTTTTTTTTTTTTTTAATAGGAAAAATCAGGAATTTCATTAGTAAACCATAAGCCTCTGCTCCTCCAGTAGCCCGCTAGCACCAGCCAAAGTAGCTTTGGGGTGGACTTGGAGTACCCTTTCAAAATAAAATTTGTTTCTATAATAAATAAATAACATTATAACAAAATAACACATAGTTGAGTTTATTTTGATACTGTTTATTGTTGAAAATACTGTAACAAAATATTTGTAAATGTGTAAATAGTACCGTGAAACCCATTTTTTATGAAAATTTTATTGAAAAAAGAGGTTTATGGATCTCGTGAACAATACATGAGACATACTTAGAAAAAACGCACGTTTGGGAAACACGCTTCCCAAACATGCACTTAGTAACAAACACACACATATAATATAAATTTATAATAAAAAAAGATTTTCACAATTCACAAACACTCATTTTTTATTCTTAGAATCGGAGATGTCAAGATAGTTTGATAGAGAAGAGAGATTCATGAGAGAGAGAGAGAGAGAGGTATGTGATCTGTATTGTTTGGCTTTGGACTAAACTGATATGTAATCAGGATATGCAAAATTTTAATTAATTAAGCTAGGGTGTCAAAAATATTTTTAAGGGTAAATTAATTTAATAATATACATATATATATATATATATATATATATATCTCGCAAAAATACTCGAGTCAAGGGGTTCAATTGAACCCCTCGACTCGAGTTGGTTATATATATATATATATATAAAACCAATTGAACTCGAGTTGGTTTTATATATATTCAATTGAACCCTTGTGGAGTCGCTTTATATATATATATATATATATCAAAAAAACTCGAGTCAAGGGGTTCAATTGAACCCCTTAGACATAAGCTAATGTCACCCCTGTGGAGTTGCCACTTGTTTTAATGGAAAAAAAAAAAATACGTCTCTTTATTGATTTAAAAAATAGCTATACATTGAATTTGAGAAGAACAAAATTTAGCTACAAAATTTGTTAAAGTCTAAGGTTACAACCTTACTCAATAAAATAAACATTACTACATATTTTGAAAATCTAACCGTTGAATTGCATGTTTTTTACGCTCTCAATACACATGTCAAATTTTGTGTCAATTATATATTATTCATTATATGGTCTATAAGCTTATATTTTATGCATAATTTTAAACTATAAAAACTTGCTATTTAAACAATTTTTTGATGACATAGTTATTGATCTTTAATTTTCTAAAAATTTTATAAACACAAAGGATATAAGAAGAAAATGTAATCCAATAGTGGATTTGTCAAAATTCACCTCTAATAAAAAGATATGAAGTAAAGTTATAGCGTGAAGCTACAACCAATTTCGTAACTAAATTTTGTCCATTTGGAAATAACTAAAAAATTATATGATTTTGGTCGTAGATACAATCTAAGAAAAGTACATGGTTTTGATTTCTAGTTACAATCTATAAATTGAAAAGTACAAGCATAAGCATTAATTTACTATTTCTTTATCTAAGTTTCAAAAGCTACGTTATAAGATGTGAAAAGTGTTAGGTAGCTATCTTATTCGATGAAACCAGTTTTCTAGACTATAGTGTTCATTGTTGATTTCAAAGCCAATTGTTTGGTAATAAGTTGCACCTAGCAATTTTTGGATGTTGGGAGGTTTAAGGTCCCTCTAATAGTGTCTATTATTTTCATTAAGGTTTTAAGTCTGATAAAAAGGCAAGCTTTTGATAATCACTTTAAGCCTGTCCAACAATCCAATGGATCTCTAAGAGATCGAAAATTTGCGTGTCATGATGAAAGCTTTCGAGAATTCTTAAAAATGTTTCGGTGAACTTTTTTTTTTTTTTTTCTTTTTTGGGGTGTATATATGATTTTTAGTGAGAAAAAAAAATATATAATACTATATTTATTGGAGCTTCCATAAAATCTAGTTTTGGAAATATTGGTGAAATTAAAAAAAAAAAAAAAAAAGTGTAAAAATAGCTTAAGCCATGAAAACCTTATCTAAACCTCTAAAACATATTCTAAGACTTTTATTTGGGGGATTTATGGGCCTGAGATCATTTGGGGTATGATGAGAGCTTATTTTGGAAGTTCGATGATTACTTAAATTTAGAATTGCAAAACTGGGTTTTGGTGCCCATTTAGAGAAATCATGTATGTGGTTAAGATGTAAGGGGTTTTGGAAATACTAAAAGTAGAGTTTGGGTCATGCTAAGTATCTCTTTGGGGGTTGCATTGTTGGGCTAGAAAGGGTTAAGCACATAAATGCTAAATGTTTAGTCATATGCGTATTAATAGTTGTATTTCTATAATCTAATTATTTAATTTAATTTAATTTCATGCAAATAGAGGCAGTTTTTGTTAAGGTGAGTGTTGAAAGTTAAAGGCAAAGGCAGAATTTGAAAATAGAAGAAGAAGAAGAGTAACAGATATTTTCTTTCTATCGGTCTCGTAGCCAAACAGTGTCGTGTTACTTAAGTGTATTTTGCCTTGAAGAGAAACAATGCGTTTAAGTTAATAGAATGATGTCATTTCATGCCTCTTCTTTAGTAGCAGTGACTCAAGACTTGCTCTGTTTTCTATCTCTAGTTGTGCTTGATGAGTCACTTTGTTCTAGCCTTGATCTTCAGTGAATCGTTGAGCCTCAAGCTTCTACAGTAACTGTCATCCAGGTTGTCATCCCTGATTTCATGGAGCAGTAGTTGCAGGGTTGTTGTAATACTGTTAGTACAGTTTTCTCTAGAAGATTCTTGATGTATTGTAATTATGCTCTATAAATAGAGCTGAGTATAATGTATTTCTTTAAGCTTGATTAATAGAATCTCTCTCTCTCTCTCTCTCTCTCTCTCTCTCTCTCTCTCTCTCTCTCTCTCACATTTTTCACCATTGTTAACCAACTTGCAAGCTCCAAATCTTTCATGGTATCAGAGCTCAGATCCATGGCTTCAACAACACCAACAGATACAACTCCAATCCATACAACTCCTCCTCTTTCAACCTCAACACAATCATCATTATTGTTACTCTCCAACATGTCAAACCTCATGTCAATTAAGCTCAATTATACTAACTAGATTCCATGGAAGCACCGATTAATCACTATACTGAAAGCTTATTCTTTGGTTGAACACATTAATGGTACAGCACCAAAGCCATCACCTTTTGTTCTTGATGCTACAGGAACTGTAACATTAGTTGTTAATCCTGAATTTCAAGCTTGGAAGATCAAGGATAAGGCATTCATTTCCTTGATTCACTCAACTCTCACTCCACAAGTTTTCTCGCTTGTTGTTGGTATCACCAGCTCAAGAGAAGGTTGGAACACTTTTGAACAGAGGTTCACTTCCACATCAAGAGCTAACATCTTGAATCTCAAGCTTGAGCTTCAAGGTCTCAAGAAAGGAAATGAGTCTATGAATTCCTTTCTGCAGAAGATCAAAGTAGCTCATGACAAACTCCTTGCTGTAGGAGTCATAGTTGACAATGAAAAGTTGATTTGCATTGTGCTCAGAGGACTCCCTAGAGAATTTGCAAACTTTCGCTCTGCAATTCGAACTAGGAGTGATCCTGTCACTTATAAGCAACTTGCTATCATGTTGCAAAGTGAAGAACAAGCTATGACTGATCACTTAGATTCAATCTCTCACTTTCTTGCTATGTTTGCTTTTAATGGAAAAACAAGTAGCAATTCACAGAATCATGGATCTGGAAGAGGAAGGGGTATGAATAACTCCAATAAAGGAAGAAGAGGAGGAAGATGCAACCATAATGGAGGCCAGCAACAGTTTTCATCACAAGTAACTTAGAATGTCTCTCCTCACAACTTCTCTCCTCAAAATTCCTCTTAAGGCTTCAAGCATGAATGTATAATATGGCAAATCTGTGGGATATCAGGGCATCAAGCCTTAGATTGCTACCATGTGATGGATTTTGCTTATCAAGGCAAAAATCCTCCCACAAAGCTTACTGCAATGACTAGTGCATCCAATGCAGCCATCACTAACAATCAAGACCCTTGGCATCATTGACTCAAGTATATATAATCATCTCACTGTCAATCTCAACAATCTTTCAATCCAATCTCAATACAAAGGACCTGATCTAGTCATTGTGGGAAATGGTCAGTCTCTACCAATTATTCACATAGGTAATGCAACCTTACATACCAAATATCATAATAGATGTCCTTCATGTACCAAGAATTGCTATGAATTTACTTTATGTTCATAAATGTAGCCTACATAATAACTGTTCTTGTCATTTTGATGCCAATGAACTCAAAATTCAGGATATTTCTATGGGAAGACTCCTCTACAAGTGCTTGAGTGAGAATGGTCTCTATCCCATCTACTCAAAGAACTTCATCAAGTCACCACTTCACATCAGTTCTGAGTCACCTTCACACTTAAATCACTCATCAGCTTTCACTCAATCTCCTTTCGTTTTTCATGCAAATAAGGGTAATAAATGGTTACTGTGGCGCCATATGTTAGGACATCCTAGCAATAAAGTGCTTGATGTAGCACTGTCTTCTGTTGATGCTTTATGTACCTCAAGTAGTGATGAAGGATTTTCTCATTGTAAACATTGTAAGTGGTAAAATGCATCAATTGTCTTTTCCTACTACTTTTCAAGCTTCAAAACCCCTTGAATTACTACATTTTGATGTTTGGCGTCTAGCACCTATTACATCCACAAATGATTTTCAATATTACATTCTTTTTGTTGATGAGTATTCTAAGTTTACTTGGCTTTATCTTCTTAAACACAAATTTGAAGTTCTTGATATCTTTAAGTTCTTTAAAGCTACTGATGAGAATCAACTTGATTCTAAAATTAAAGTTTTAAGAACTGATAATGGAGGAGAATTCACTTCCAATGCTTTTAAGCTTTTCTATTCCACACATGGTCTTGTTCACCGGTTTTCTTGTCCTTACACACCACAACAAAATGGAGTGGCTTAGAGGAAGCATAGGCATATAGCTGAATGTGCTCTCACTATACTTTCTCATTCACAGTTACCACCTTCCTCTTGGTCTTATGCAGTCTCCATAGCAGTCCATATAATCAATAGGCTTCCTACTCTTAATCTCAAGAATTTGACTCCTTAGGAAGTCTTGCTTCATTCTAAACTTGACGTTACTCACAAAAGGTCTTTTGGTTGTGTCTGTTTTCCTTTGCTAAGGTCTTACAATACACACAAACTTCTACCATACCACTCCTTGTATTTTCCTTGGTTACCTTGCACACACCAAAGGTTACATCTGTCAGGACCTAGTATCTTCTTTGATTTATATTTCAAGGCATGTACTTTTCAATGAAACTAAGTTATTTTCTCCTCAGTCTTTATCCACTAGTCAAAATACTTCCACTCCTACACAGTCCTCCACATCACTCTTGTCCACACAGTTTTCTATTCCTTCTCCTTGTACCTTATCTGACTCTTCCTTACCTATTGCATCTCATAGCATTGCCTCACAATCTACCTCTGACCAATCCCCATCTATATCTGCATCCATCCCTTAGTCTAGTCATACTCATATACCTGCTTCCTCTCCCTAAACATCACAGTCTACCCCTAGCTCTACTCTTCAATCACATCCTGGCCCTG
This sequence comes from Quercus gilva, assembly GCA_023621385.1. Classification (NCBI taxonomy): domain Eukaryota; kingdom Viridiplantae; phylum Streptophyta; class Magnoliopsida; order Fagales; family Fagaceae; genus Quercus; species Quercus gilva. Next base: position 50,255,342 of record CM042474.1, on the reverse strand, counting down.
ACCTTCCTTTACCTAATTCCTCTACTCTTGCTATTCCCACTGCCATTTCCTCAGTTGCCCCACAAGTTCCTTCTTTTGTCAATACTCATCCTATGATCACCAGGTCTAAGGATGGGATTTTTAAGCCTAAAGCCCTTGTTGTCAAGGCTACTGCTGTACAATCCTCCACACCTATGATCTTATCTGAGTCCAGCAAAGCCAATTCTGCAATAACTTCTACTCAGTCCAGAAAAGCTAGTTCTACTTCTAAGCCTAATTATACTACAACTAAACCACCATCTTATAGAGTTACTGCTCAACACCCACAATGGTGTACAATAATGGATGAAGAGTTTGTAGCCCTCAAAAGGCAAGGTACTTGGACCTTGGTTCCACCCTCTCCTTCTTAGAATTTGGTTGGTTGTGAGTGGGTGTACATGTTTAAACACAATAGTGATGGCACTATAAACAGGTACAAGGCCAGGTGGGTTGCAAAGGGGTTTCATCAACAATATGGGGTTGATTTTGAGGAAAATTTCAATCCAGTTATTGAACCATCCATTGTGAGGATTATTCTCTCTCTTGCTATTCAATTTAACTAGCCCTTAAAACAGCTAGGTGTAAGTAATGCCTTCCTTCATGGTTTCCTAAGGGAGGAAGTTTAACATGGTTCAACCTCCTGGTTGTGTAGACCCTGCATATCCTAACCATGTTTGCAGACTTTGGAAGTCTCTCTATGATCTCAAACAGGCTCCTAGAGCTTGGTTTGAGAGATTCTTTAGTTGATTCCTCTTTATACATTCTTTGACAAGGCAAACTGGTGGTCTATCTTCTTGTCTATGTTGATGACATAGTGATGACTGGGAACAATCCACAGTTCTTGTCCTCCTTGATTACCCAACTCAATGCAGCCTTTGAGCTTAAGGATTTAGGCCCCTTTCATTACTTCCTTGGTTTTCAAATCACCAAAACATCCAAAGGCTTATTTCTAACTTAGACCAAATATGCTCAAGACTTACTTCTCAAGGTCAATATGCACTCTTCAAATCAGCTCGAACCCCTTATGCTCCCAATTCTAGATTGGTTCCCAATGAAGGTTCTTCTTCCTCTCTAATCCTTATGAGTACAGGAATTTGCTTAGTTCTCTTCACTATTTGACCTCCATAAGGCCTGATCTTAGTTTTATAGTGCAGTAGGTGTGTCAATTTATGTCTGCTTTTACTGATGTTCACTTAATTGCAGCTAAACAAATTCTCAGGTATGTTAATGGCACATTGACCTATGGCAAAGGCAAAGGCAGAATTTGAAAATAGAAGAAGAAGGTAACAACTATTTTCTCCCTAAAGGTCTCTTAGCCAAACGGTGTCATGTTACTTAAGTGTATTCTGCCTTGAAGAGAAATGGTGCATTTAAGTGAATAGAACAATGTCGTTTCATGCCTCTTTTTCAATAACAGTGACTCAAGACTTTCTCTGTTTTCTATCTCTAGTTGTGCTTGATGAGACACTCTGTTCTAGCCTTGATCTTCAGTGAATCATTGAGCCTGAAGCTTCCATAGTAACTATCATCCAAGCTGTCATCCCTGATTTCACAGAGCAATAGTTTCAGGGTTGTTGTAATTCTGTTAGTACAGTTTTCTCTAAAAGATTCTTGATGTATTGTAATTATGCTCTATAAATAGAGCTGAGTATAATGTATTTCTTTGAGCTTGATTAATAGAATTTATCTTTTTGTTTCCAAATCTCTCTCTCTCTCTCTCTCTCTCTCTCTCTCTCTCTCTCTCTCTCTCTCTCTCTACCATTGTTAACCAACTTGCAAGCTCCAAATCTTTCAATTTTAGTCATGTGCTTAATGCCTATTTGATAGGGTTGAGCTATACTTTATTAAATTCTAGTTGAGTCATTGAGATATGTTGGAGATCTCGAGCTGAACTCATTTTGCTTTGCGAGGTAAATAGAATTTGTTAATTTTGGGTTTTTTTTTTTTTTTAAATGCCAACAAGTTCTCAAATTTATGCTTTTTTAGAGAAAAATAAGAATAATATTATAAATATTTGAACATTCTTACTACCCATTTATTTTTATCATGTTGATGCTACAAAATTTTGAAATTGTTATTTTACAGTAAACCCTTGTGGTCGAGCTAGATTTTAAAAGCATGATGCACTAAAATATTTATGCTTTAAGCATGATTCTTGAAATTTACTTGTTAAATATGCACAAACTAGATTTTAAGAATGTTTTCATGTTTGATACCTTGATAAAGATGCATATTTTGTATGAGTTTGCAAATGAGTTTTTTGAGTATTGGTACTTATAAAAGATATGTGTAACTATATACGATCCCTTGATGTGTTTTAAAGTCCTTAAGGAATCATGATTGGTTAGATTAGTATTGTAGCTTGTTTCGAAAGAACTATGGTCCCAAAGAGAAGAGAGGATAATGCACTTATTGTAACAATGTAACTCTAAAGGAGTTTTTACCAGTTTTAGTTTCCAAAGAAGGAGTCTTATAAATTATTGGTTCCAAGGTCTGACACATATGATAAGCACCAATGGCATTCCACTTATGGTGTACCAAATGCACCCAAAACTAGTAATTATCAAATAGTCCCGGAGCACGACTCAAGATTTCCCAAGTTTTTTCCCCTAAACTCCCGTACGGTGCGCAATGTACATGCATGTCAGCATGCGAGACCTTGCATCTAGCTAGACAGAAACAATCGAGGGCAACCACAATGCTGAATACATAAAGAGTGATACAAGCTTTCATGGCTTATTAATGCAACACATGCCCGTGACTAGACATAGCAAAACGAGTCAGAATTTTCTGACCTAACCCGTTGACCCTCAACCTGATTGACTCGTTTAAAAATGACCCGTTTTGACTCGCGACCTAATTGACACGACCTGACCCACCCATTTTGCCACGTTTACCAACGTTGAGTAGATTGAGATTGATGTGTTATTCTTATAAAATATTTACTTATTGTTCTTTACTTAATATGTTATGTACTCCATTATAGTTTGTCATTATTTACTTGCCATCTTTATTTTCTCTTCATACTTTAAATAGATCGAAGATTATACCAAGATTAGCTACTAGAAAGCTGGAATAAGAGTTGCACCAAATTTGGGTATCAAGTGTTTAGTGGTAATTGGTAAGTAGTAACAGTATCACCAGTGAGAATCTAATTACAGTTAAGGAACTCATAAACAATTGATAGATTGCATCTATTTCCAAAAAAAAAAAAAAAAAAAACTTTTTTGAAAAATACGGGTCAACTCGACCCACGACCCAATTGACCTGCAACCTGATTGACTCGTTTAAAAATGACCCGTTTTGACTCGCGATCCGATCTGACCTGCTCGTTTTGCCACGTCTACCCATGACTATGATCACCTCTCTTGTTTGGGGGGGGGGGGGTGGGGGGGATGTATACCTTTTACGCTTTTCAATGTTTTCATTCGCATTTCTTGATATGATTGTCATATATATTATAACACATTTCTGAATCCTTTGCGTGTGTTTATATATAGTCCAGCCACTTGTACCATTAGGATCCTGTTCTGTTATGTACTGCTATTCATTCAAGCAACTATTTGAACTGTACATTCACAGAGGCCATAGGAAAGAAAGTTCACATTAAAATTAATAAGCAATCAGTAGACTTTGGATTTGATCTTCCTTGTCCATTGGAAAAGAAATGAAAACCAGAAATAAATAGATGAATCATAAAGACGTGCTACAATTCATAAACAACAAATCATGGAGGGGAGAGCTAGCAACTCAAAATCAAAATTCAGTGGCATTGCCATGAAGTTTTGTCTCTAACATTTCTTGACAGATTAGCCCCATCATGCGGTGGAAAGACAAAAGAGTGCCTAACTGTTGGACTGACATTTTTCCCATGACATTCCTTGCCACCATTTCCTTTTTTTTCTTTAAATTCAATATATCATAGTAGAAAGCTGAATTCCTTACTGTTGCACCCATCTCCATCAACCTTAACTCTTGCTGGGTACTGAAACTGCTTGTATCATACTGCAAAGGTTAAAACAAAGCATAGATTTCATGCATGATTGATTATTAAACACGAAACCACTCTCCCCTTCCCCACTCCTACAAGCTAAATACAGAAAGAAAAGGGAAGAGAGAAAAATTTTATCTGAGATTAGTACCTTGAGAAATTCAGTTTCATGTTCAGATTCTTTTAGTGGATCCAGGCCACAGCCTGAGGTGTACCTGTCTCTTGTGAGAGATAAACTTCGACCAATGAGTTTTCTCTTCTTCTCCACTTCTCGTGTGAACAGTAAAGGTCTTGGCACGCACACAAAGTTTTCAAGCTTCTTCTGATAAAAAATTACTGCCTTCACAAACTCCTATACAAATTTTAAGTGATTTAGATAAGAGTGAATGATGCTAGAAATATTACAATTTTTTTAACATTGAATTTGTCAGCTAATGTGTTAATTTTAAATAAAAGATACAAATATATATATATATATTAATATGACACTGATCATAATAATCAGAGTCGCATCAATTAATTTCTAAGCTTTTTGTAATAAACTTCAAATCTTTAGCATTTTTCTTCAGATAAGTCAAAATATGATTCATTAACTTCATAGTCCCTTCATATCTTAAAACAAAAATGACACATAACTATTACCTGATAAGTAGATGAGCATCCAGGATAGTCAAATTCTTGAGAATTTTCTAGTCTCATTCGTTCTGGATGAAATTGTAATCCCACTATAAATTTACCCTCTTTTGGATTATATGCATTTGGGTCATAAAACCCTTCAACCAATCCATCGGGAGAAAAAGCCATGGGAACGAAGCGCTGGGCTAATCTTTTAACTCCCTGATGGTGATAACTGTTCACCAAAATCTCCAAACTCTCCTTTACCAAAGAATCCTTGAACCAGTGATGCAAAGGAGTGCCATCCACTACCTTAATGACATGTCGATGCCCATCATAGTCTTCATAGTTAATGTGTGACACATTGTGACCATCTGGGAATTCTTTTGAAATTTCAGTGTCTATGTCTTGATAAAGGGTACCACCACACGCAACATTCAGGATTTGAGAACCTCTACAAATTCCCAAGTATGGTATGTTCCTTTCAAGACAAATTTTCACCAGTTCCAATTCAATCAAATCCTTTTCTTTGTCTATGGCAGTATCACTAGCATGACTTTTCTTGATTTCTTCAAGCTCTTCTGATGAAAGACTATACGTTTCATTCTCATAGAGAGAGGGGTCAATATCTTCTCCTTCACAAAGAAGAACACCATGTATGGGCTCAAAGCTTTCCAACAACTTGTCTACCCCGGAAACTCGTGGAACAATCACAGGAACTGCTCCATAGCCAACTATCAGATCAAGATGATATTCACCTGAAAGAAAATATATTTCATGTAAGCTAGAGAAGAAGACCAGTATAGATCATGTAAATGATTTTAGAATATAACGTTCACATAAAATAAAAAATAAAACTCATACCAACAAAATCTACAAATTTGTTTTTACGAACTGTTCTTCTGGAGACAATAAGCACACGAGGTTTAACCACTGAATTGGCAGCCATGGATGAAAGCCTGAAATGAGATGATACGATTTAAACTATTAAGATTGAAGCTTGATACTTAGAGCAAGTTGGTTTTGGATGTGTTCTTTCCTTCATTATTTATAGAAAGCTGAGACCCCTCACCCCCGTATTTGATTTGCGTGTTACACTATTACTAAGTTTGCAAATCTTTAGGTTTTCTTTGTTATTATTTTACGTGACATATTTAGGGTGATTTTGATTCAGCTTTTTATAAAAGTGCATAATGAAAAAGTGGAGTTTTCAAAAAGTGCATAATGAAAAAGTGTATTTTCAAAAAGCTGAGTGTTTGGTAAAAACTGTTAAAAGTGCTTTTTCAAAAAGCTGAGTGTTTGGCTAGCATTTATAAAAGTGACCGTTTGAGGGATAAATTACCAAAAAGGACAATATATATATAAGGGAGTTTATTTCATACCTTTTTTTTTTTTTGGATGTGAGTTTGATTCATACTTAAATCAACTACTTCATTATACTTAAAATCAATTTTTCTCTTTCTAAAAAAATTATTTTTTTCTCACCAATATTAGCTAATAATAACCTACTACTTAAAATTAATTATGAAAGTATTGTGAAAATATTGTGATAAAAATTGATACTGATTTTAATTTTAACGTACTATTAAAATTATTTTTTTTCTCCTTTTAAAAAAATTAATTTTTCTCATAAATATTAGTTAATAATAACATACTACTTAAAATTTATTGTGAAAATATTGTAATAAAATTTCCTTCCTTTTTCCTTTTTTTTCTTTTTTTCCCTTTTCTCCTCCACTCACTTACCGCATTTCCTTTTTTTTTTTCTTTTTTTTTTCCCTCTTTTTTTCTCTCCACACACGTACCCTTACTCTTTTCCTCTTTTTCCTTCTTTCCTCTCTTTTTCCATGTCACTTCTTCCTCCAAGCTCCAGAATGTTACACTGAGCTTTTCTTCTTCCTCTTTCTTTTTTCTATTTTTTTTTTCTTTTCCTTTTTCCTTCTTTCCCCTTTTTCCCTACCACTTCCTCTAGAAGCTCTAGCTCTGATCATCTTCATCGCAGCTCTCCAAGGCCCAACGGGACTCTGCCTGCGCCCACTGCCACATCCTCGCCACCAAAAAGTGCTCCGGCTGCAAGGCCGTTCGCTACTGGTAACTCTAAAGATGATCACTTTGGCTTGCTTGTTTGTGATTCCTTGCTCTTTTTTTTTTTAATCTGGGGTCTCCTGTTTTTCAATTAAAGTGACTGCTTTTGATGTTTTATCGTGACAAGTTTTTGTTTTTATAGGTAATTTTGGATTGATGCATTATAATTGGATAGAATTCAGTATAATTGGTATTCTGAAATAGTTTTAAGTCTAGCGTAATTTTAAGAGTTAGTTCAATTTGGTAATTGAACTCACCCCCAACGAGCAATTTCTCTGAAGGGTAAAGACAGAGATGAGGGAGCTGCGTATTCTGAAGTGTTTAACCCCTTGCCCTTTAGTCAAGGGCAATTTCGTACATTCACTCTCCCAACGAATATAAGATAAAAGCTGGGCTCAGCTTTTCAATTATGGAGCTATCCTTCACCATTTTGGAAACGCGCATTGCTGAAGGAATATAAAAGCCAACTTTTCAGAAAAGCTGGCTTCAAATTCTCACCAAACACACATAACGTCCCAGCGTTTTTGAAAAGCCAACTTTTAGGCTTGAAAAGTTGAACCAAACGGGTACTTAGTAGTTTTGCACACATGCCACTTTAGTTATTGGAAAGTTCCTTACAAGTTACAACTTGGATAGTCATGAACATGACCACGTGGGGTAGGTAATTGCTTTCTCATTATATTAAACAAATATGAATTAGTGCATTTCCTCAACCAAAAAAAAAAAAAAAAAAAAAAAGAATTTGTGCAATTTGAAATGCAACACGTGTGACATTAATTTAAACCAGCAAAAGAATTAATTAAGTATTAATGATAATTATCTTTATGATTGTCGCTTAGAACATGAGCACCAACTGTTGAAAAATATGTCATTTTAACACATTAAAAAAACTTTTATTATTTTAACACACCATTTTACAATTCACTCTATATCACATCTTCTATTCTTCAATTCTATATATTAAAATAATAGCGAAAAGCCACTTTTAGTTCCTACATTTTCAGGCGATTCTCATTTTAGTCCCTACATTTTATTTTTACCGTTTTTAGTCCCTATATTGAAAAACTCTTCTCGTTTTGATCCCTGCCGTTACATCAGAAACAGAAAAAGCTGATGTAGCAAACGGTAGGAATAAATAATAATAAATTAATGTCCACGTGGCCTAAATTAATAATAAAAAATGTTTTTTAGCATTAAAAAATGCATGTCAGCATCAAAATAAAAAAAAAATTCATTTATTAATTTTAACTAAATAAAAAAAATTAAAACAAAATTAAAAACTAGTAAAAAAAAAAAAAAAAAAACCCAGATCCAACCTTCGGCTCTCAATTCCTTTTAATAAAAATTTGCTAATTTTTATTTATTTAATTAAAAGAGAAAGGAGATTGGATTGGGGGGTACTTGAGAGCGCAAGCATCGACGCCGGAGTTCTTGGCGGAGAAGAGATTGGGAGCAGGGAGGATCTTCTTGGCGCGGTGGAAATGGACGTCGGGGCTAGAGAGCTCTTTGGTTTTCTTGGACTCGTCCTGAGACTTGTAGAGTTGAGCCTTAAGCTCAAGAATAAAGGAGGGCCCCACAACAGCTATGGCCTGTTGTTTCTTTGGCATGATCGACGATTCCGTTAGCCATCCCAGCGATTCCACTACCCTTGTTGTCTTCTTCCTCTGACTCTCCTCACCCATTTTTCCTTTCTTTTCAAACTTAAAACTTTTGAACCCCAATTTGTAATGCTAATGGGTATTTGCCTATTTTGTTATTGATCAAAGGAAAGAAATTTTTTTTTTTTAATCTCTTTGTCTGTGGCGAAGGTTGGATCTGGGGTTTTTTTTTTTTTTTTTTTAATTTCTAGGTTTTTTTTTTAATTTTTAGTTTTTAATTCCGTTTTAATTTTTTTATTTAGTTAAAATTAATAAATTAATTTTTTTAATTTAAATGCTGACGTGGTATTTTTTAATGCTAAAAAATATTTTTTATTATTAATTTAGGTCACGTGGACATTAATTTATTATTATTTATTCATACCGTTTGTCATGTCAGCTTTTTTCGTTTTTCATGTAACGGCAAGGACCAAAACAAAAAGCGTTTTTCAAGATAGGGACTAAAAGTGGTAAAAATAAAATTTAAGGACTAAAATGAGAATCTCCTGAAAATGTAGGGACTAAAAGTAGTTTTTCACCTAAAATAATATATATAACACATTAAAATAATATTAACTAATGACTCAGCCCGATACAAAACACAACCAGTGGGCAACGCATGGCCACCACCTAACAACCAACAACCACTACCACAACCAGTCGCCACCAACCAACAACCACATCCACAACCACCGCATCCTCTACAACCCAAAACACAACTCAAAACAAACCAAATTAAATCCAGCTAAATACCCACAACAAACCCACAGCCACAATCGCCACAAACCCATAGCCACCACCACCACAAACCAAATTAAAAATAAAAACAAATAGGTAAGAAAGGCATAGAGATCTAGTAGTGGTGGTGTAGACACTGTATTTTGTACCCCTTACAACTCGGGCTGTCGTTCTCCAATGATGCCCGAACTCTAAGGCCCAATGCCAATTTAGAGCCCAATCAAATATCAAATTGACTTAAGGAGTGTTAAAATAGAAAATATAACTTTTTAAATGAGCAAAAATCTATTTTTGAAAATAAATTACCAAAGAGGCCCTCAGCCCACGTACATGGGTAGCAGCTTGTGTATGTGGGCCAAAGCATACGTACACAGGCTCACTCCTGTGTACGCAGTTAGAGTTTCAAAAGTATAAAAAATGCAAGTTTTCTGCAATAATGGCTGGAGTTTGGAATGAATCCCACATCGTTTAGGAGCCGTTCCAAACCTCTTTTTTTTTTTTTTCCACTATATAAAGCCTTACATGGTACATTTTCAAAGAACACAAAAATCTCACGGCAAAAATACAAGATTCACTATAAAATAGTGAATTAAAATGGAGTTTTTCATAAAACACTCTCAAGTCAATTTTATTTGATTGAGACATTTTCTGGCCCCAATCCTTTTAGTTTAACGTTGTTAATCACTTTCTTATTGGTTTGTGAATAGATTTGACTGAGGGGAATGATAAAAATTCAAGCCTATGAGTTTTTTGCTTTTAGGTATTCAATCTAGCTTTTTTTTTCTTTCTGTCTTTCTTTTGTCATTTTAATCTATTTTTCTTGTTTGGTTTATGTTTATATATGCTTGTTTAGCTTAGCTTTATGTTTGTTTGACATTTATAAGCATGCTAGGTTGTTAGATTTTTGTTTTTCTTCTATGCTCTGCTTTTCTGTTTTGTGTTTCTGGGTTAGGGTTTTTGAACAACCTTGTGCACGCATGTCATGAGCATGCGAACGTAGGTTAAATCCTGCGTACATGGGATTTGGCTTGCATACACAAGCCTCTGTTTGTGTATGCAAGCATTTGCCTAGAAACTTGAATTCGGATTTCTACTTTGTTTGGTTTGCTTGTTTCACATATTTTGCCTCTGTTTAAGTCCGTTTTTCATACACATCTATATCTGAGTCTCTGTTTCACATGTTTTATTTGCTTGTTTGCTTTTAACTTGTTAGATTAGAGTTTTCTTGTTTAAGATGTTAGGTACATGCATTCACATGCTCATTTATGATGTCATAGGTGCTATGTTGCTGAAAGGTAAGTAAAGGTAAGTCATGCATTGGTATGAACATACATTTGATGATGTATATTGTTTAAATATTTGTTTTATATCTTTTAATTCCAATTACATGCTTTATATAAATTTTGTGATTGCCATGATACCTTGCTACCATATTTGAGTTGCTGCCTTGTTTTAGATGTATGATATGATAGGGTTTTCACATGCTAGATGAATGCTAGGGTTTGTATATGTGTGTGGTTTGGTTTCTTATTGCTTTATAGATGGATATGTATTTGTTTTGAGATGAATGATGCCATCTTGTATGCTTAGATGTATGCTAGTGTGTGTGTGAGTTTAGAATACAAGTATTGAACATGATTTTATCGAGGTTAAGACGTAAGACATAATGATGGGAGGCTAACCTTAGGGTTAGGCAGTCTTGGGTGCATAACACATTCCCAAGAATGTACCTAAACTCTGAACTCATATCTCTAGTAGTAAGATCAATGGTTCTTCCTTAAGAGGACACTATATATATGATTCCTAGACCATTGCAAAAACTAGGTGGTGACTCCATCACTTTCTGTTGTGTCCATAAGTGGCTTTCATTGTCAGCAATGGTCATTTTAGATCGACAGTAGTGGCTCAAATCGGCTTCATACAGTGGCTGATGGGCATCAAACAGGCAATGACTACAACTTTAAGCTATTGCTAAGATGGGTTCAGATTGAGGCGGCATGGCAGCTTCAGACCAAGTTGGCGATGGCGGCTTCAAACAGGAGGTGATGGCAACTTTAGACCAGTGGCAATGGCATTTTCAGACCAAAATCGATGGTAGCGGCTTGATCGGTGAAGGAGACAAAGAGGAGAGGAGGAAAGAGATAGAGAGAGAGAGCAATCGGAGTGGATAGAAGAGAGAGAGAGAGAGATATACTAAAATATACGAGGAGGGAATACAAAAATAATAAATTTTTTAGTGACTCCATCGTTTGTTTAATAATGGTTTTCAATATAATTTTACATGTGCCTCACTACAAATTATTTTATACAACAGATCATAATTCATATCTCAAATCTTTTGACCACAATTATCTTGTGGAATACATGGCATTCTCTTTTGGAAATGGGTGCAGGAGGGACAGCAGTTTGGCATTTTCGGTTTCCTTGTTAACTCGTTATCCATTATTTTAGTTTCCCAAAAGCACAGCGTTTTCGAAAATTATTCATGAGATAACTGTCTTGTTTAGTAGAATAATATATATATAGTGCATGCGGATGATTACGAGTCTTATTATAATTCAGTGGGCCCCTTAACGTCAAATTAGTTTATGCATGGGTTGCCTGAGATTAAGCTAATCATTTCCATTACTATATATGAACGTGGAACATGCTATATCAGACTATCAGTAGAAACAATCCGTACCTGATTTTTGTAGGGTAAATAGCATTGCAATTTTCTTAATGAAAAATTTGTTATCCATTCTTTTATGGCCCATTTGGTAATATTGTTTTAGTAACGTTGTTTATATTTTTTGGAAATATGTGTGAGTAAAAAAGTGTGTGAAAATACGTATAATGTTGTTTAAACACTGAAAACTATTATTGAAACAACAGTAACAAATGGGCCCTTAGTTTCCTAAGAGCATAGCGTTTTCGAAAATTATTGAGATAACTGTCTTGTTTAGTAGAATAATATATGATATATATATAGGGCATGTGGATGATTACGAGTCTTATTATAATTCATTGGGCCTTTTAACGTCAAATTAGTTTATGCATAGGTTGCCTTAGATTAAGCTAATCATTTCCATTACTATATATGATCGTGGAACATGCTATATAGATTAAGCTAATCATTTCCATTACTATATATGAACGTGGAACATGCTATATCAGACTATCAGTAGAAACATTTCGTAGCTGATTTTTGTATGGTAAATAGCATTGCAATTTTCTTAATGAAAAATTGAAAATAAGTATTTGATCCTTTCACGCACAAAATTTAGAGTAATTTTAATTTTGCTTCTTAAAGTTCAAAATTCAAACCCACACTCCTAACAAAATTCACACACACACATATATATATATATACACTTAAATTATATTAAAATAGGATTTCTATTTTGTCCCATGTTAGGTCGTACTCTTGAACCCAAGGCTCATTTGGTCTACTTATGTCTAGCAAGAGTTATACATGGTGACTTCCTTTTCTAATTTTTTTGGGTGTTTTTGCACAATTAGAAAATCTAAGACAACAATCTTTTGTGTCACAACTTTGCCGCAGAATATAACACCCAAACAATAAGTCTAAGAACACAAATAATTGACAAAATCTATCACACCTGCCTAGGTGGTAGCTGTTAAAAGTAGATTCAAAAAAATGATGTCAATGATGAATTGATGGATCCAAATTAAAACTAGAAAAAAAAAAAATAATTCAACTGTGGTAAAAATTGTTACGTCTGTAGCAGTGCTAGCGACTGAATATAATTTAATGTTTGCATCTGATTTCCAGTTACCCATCAATAGTGTCAAATAGCCCATGGGCTTGGATAATTCATTACCATTAATCCACAACGTACGTGTCTACATTTGACGATTGGGCTTAATTATGGCCCGGTATTTACGTGGTTTTACAAACTTCGGTTCTATCTTGTCAAATGACCAGCTCAGCAAAAAAAACAAACCACCATGTGACATAAGAATAGTTTTAGAAGGCAGGAAGATTGATTATATTATATCCTTGAGAAGTGTTTTAGAAGAGAGTTGCGTTGCGTCCTCTTTTCTTCTATTCTTTCTCTATTTTTCTCTCTCTTTAGGTGTGTTGAAGTTTGTTTATAGATGATGCCAAACTGTCAATTCAAACTTGATAAAGCCTCTAAGTCAAGTATATTGAAAAAAAAAAAAAAAAAAAAAAAAAAAAAAAAGAAGAAGAAGAAGAAGAAGAAGAAGAAGTTCACAATTTTGATCCGCGTATAAAAGGTCCACAAATTATGTTTTTCTGTGAAATTTCAGTCATAGATTCTCATTTTATCCTTGGGGTTATATTGAAATTCATGTCAAAATTTGGAAATTGAGGGAAAAGCCAAAGATTTTCATGAGTGCGGGAAATTCATCATAGCCTTCTCCTTGTTTCAAATAAGATTTAAACTCGGAAGCCAAAATTTACGTGCGTTCCCTAATTATATAGTCAAAGTCAATATTAATCATAGTCCAATCCATACCTTCGGCCAATTTGTAATACCCCACGGCATGGATTCCAACTCGACCCGTTCTTAGCCCTCCGTGAATTGTAATGACCATTTTTCCTCTCAAAAAATGCTAAAACTATTACATTTTTACCATACAAATCTTATAAAATAAGGTACCGTATCATTGAATTTGATTGAAAGGGAAGATGATTTAAAACATGAAAAAATAAGGTAAAAGATAAAATTTTGGAATCATTTTATTCGTGTTGTATATTAACTTTCTTATATTCAATCACATGATTATATGGACCAATAAAAATACCATAGAAAAATTTATTTACCCTTTAAAAAAAAAACATACTTTTGTGATGCATTGGGTAGTATAGTCACAATCAAAATAATTAAATTTAATAGAGAACTTTAAGCTTGTGGTGGGCCTTTTTTGCAACTCTAGGCTGGACTGTCTTCAACCATGTTACGGCCCAATGGTTCTAGGATAGGAGAGTCGGGACTGACTTGACTGCAACACACCCTAAGCCAGCTTGTACACAAGCTAGAACCCCTTTGCTGGGACCTTGGACACATGTCCATGGCAGAGGATGCTATTACAAAAAAAAAAAAGTTATAGCAGACAAATGTATTATGACAAAAATAAGAAGAATATGCTTACTGTCAACAAAAAAAAAAAAAAAAAAAAAAAAAAAAAAAAAAAAAAAAAAAAAAAAAAAAAAAAGAGAAAGTAAATCATTTTCTTAGTAAATGAGGAAATAATATAGTGATATAAATGCGGTAGAAATGAGTTAATAACAACAATAAAAAGAAAAGGACATAATATTAATGCTTGATCAATAAAAGGAAGAAAGATTAGTCTGTCGTGCTTGATTTCTCAACGGAGTCAAGTCCAGAAAGCGAACCACTCTTCAATGTGGGCAATCTCACAGGAAAGTCCTGCCAAAGAAATTGCCCACTTTGAGAGAATTGGCCTAGATGGCTTGTCCTTGAATTCCTTAATTCTCACTAGGGAGCAGACTGTTAGAGGGAGAGAAGGGAATAGCCTATTAGTCCATGCCCACCATCACACTCTTGCTCACTCTTTGTTTTTCCTTTTTGATCCCTCTTTCCTTTCTAAGTTTCCTGTTTTCTCTCATATCTTTCACTCCTTTTCTTATTTTTCTCTTGTTTTATCTCTCCTGCTTTCCTTCCCCCCTTCTTCTGTTCTCCTCCTTTTTCCTACTGTGTACAGTTTATGCCTTTTTTATATTGCCTACCATGACGGGTTTTTACTGTTTTACCCCTTAACTACTTTTGTCTTGGTATAGGTGTCCTTCCTAAACCACCCACTGGTCTGTTGGCTGCCCGACCATCACCATTTACTTATGCTAGCTGTGCCACATTCCATTCCCAGAAAAAAGAGTTTTATTTTGATTTTTTGCTCTCTGTGGCATTCCCATCTGGATAAGGGTGGGCATTCTCTCTTACTAACCCCTATGGCATAAACCTAGTGATTCCAACTCATCTTTCTCTCTTTTGGGTGGTATGTCATTCCAACAGGATATTTCTGTCAAAAGAGTTTGAGCGAGAACCCCAAAATAGGCTTCTCCCTTCTCCCCACCACTAGACTATACCCTCTCTTACCTCTAACCCATGGCCCACCACTCCTGTATTGGTTGGGTACAAGTAGGTGGTGCTTGAGCCTTGCGCGTGCTCCATTTCCATGTGTTTCCATGGCTTGTCTGCTATTCATGCATTTGTCATGACCTAGGGGCTTGTCTGGCCTTTGCTGCATGTTCTGCTACTCATTCTTGACCTTTTGTGGCTTGGATGAGTCACTGCATTTTCATTCTTTATATCTTGCTTCCTTCCTAGGCTAGGTCTTGCTTAGGCATAGGCCTTTCCTTCTTCAATCCAACCCTTATCCTCTTTGTGGGTTGGCTAACACTTTTGCCATGTCGCCTTGCTGTTTCTATCATGTTATCATTTGACTTGAGCTTGCTGGGCCTCTTTTGGGCCTGTTGTACACTTTCCTTCTACTTAGTTCCAATAGCCTAGTACTATCGTTAGGCTTGTACTCACACTATTTTGGACTTCCTTGGCCCATTTTATTCCTTTGGGCATCTTCGGCCCATTTCATTTTCTCAAGCATCCCCGGCTCATTCCAATCCTTCATTCCCATGAGTTTTTACTAAATCTTTTGAGCTTCCCCAGCCCAAATTACCATATCCTTTACTTTCGGGGTTTATTGGTTTTTTTTTACCAACCCCATTTACTAATTCTTTCCTTTCGGCTCCTTTGGCCCATTTTTGCTTGCTTTTCATTTTTCATAATTCTCATAGGTTTACTAATTCTTTCTTTAGGCTCCATTGGACCTGCTTGCTTCCTTTAGGGCCTTTTGAATATCTTACAGGCCCATGAACCATTATTCCTGCCATTAGGGTTTAATAGTTTTCTTCTCACTTTGCTAATTCTTCTTCCTTATTGTCTCTGATATTGTTGGGTTTTTTTCTTGTTATTAGGCCCTCTTGCCAAAGTGGGCATCAACAAAGGTATATGACTTTGAGAAACTATTACCTAAATATGTGATTGCCACAAATTGTATCAAATATTAGAGGTGGCAATTCGTGTTAGTGTGTTGGGTTCATGTCATGTCGAACCATGCGCATTCAACTATATGAGTTGACCTGAACTTGATCTATTTAATAAACGTGTCAAAAATTCTCAACTCTAACGCAACCTATTTAATAAACAAGTTGAGCGATATGACACATTTAACATGTTTAATTAACAAGTCATGTAAAGACCAATACAAATGACCCTATTAATAACCTATTTAATTAATAGATCATATCTAATCTGACTATAGTATCATGTTATCAATTTCTATATATCTAAAATTAAAATACAATTACAACCATAAATGTAGTAATAAACATATAATTACAACTATAAATTAAGCAATAATAACAAAAGCAAATACCCTTATAAGCTAAACATGTCACACAGGTTCGTATGTTGAGCACAAACACGACCCGTTTATTAAACAGATTAGCCGTGTCAACTCAAATATAAGCCAAACTTATTTAGCCTTAACTTATAACCTATTTGTAAACAAGTTTGTCATGTCGGATTCGCGTATCAGATTTTGTAACTTCTATCAAATATCAAATGCTTCTTCTTATCAGCTAACGTCTTCAGGACAAGACAACGTAAGTCATGGAACAGCAAACTTCTTAATTGGTTATAGATTCATAGCTATTAATACAAATAGTTTTGAAGCCAATACAAGTGTTTACTAAAATTAAGCCAACAATTAGGGAACGGAACACCACAGGTGCTGGCAATCTTTCTAGCGTTGGGAGAGTTGATATACTGCCTGAGGTTAGGATCTTTAAGATACCCACAAAGGCATGGCCTCTGTTCCCTCACCTTGCGACAGCACAAGCTTGAGGGCGGCGTTGAGGTCGTGATAGCCAAGGGCAGAGGTATGTATAAGGGTGGGGGCCATGGCCCCCCCCCCCCCCCCCCCCCCAAATTTTGAATTTTTTTTAAAAATATATATACAATTATTTTAATGTTTTCAAAATGTAGTCTACAAAAATAAGAGTTGACCCCCCCCCCCCCCCCCAAATATTTGAATTAGTCCAATAATGCTCTAAAAAAAATTGGTTTAATAGTTATAGGGTGTGAATGCACTTTTGGTCCCTGCATTTTGGGTCAATTTCTATTTTGGTCCCTACATTTTCATTTTACTGTTTTTAGTCCCTAAAATGAAAAACGCGTTTCATTTTGGTCCTTGCCGTTACTCATTTAACGAAAATTGCTGACGTGGCAAATGGAATACACTGTTGATACAGTAAATAGTGACGTGGACATTAAAATAATATTAAAAATATTTATTTGTTATTTAATAAATGACACCTCAGATCTATGTCAGCTTAGAATTTTAAATTTTAATTGATCAATTTTTTAAAAAAATAAAAAACAGAATTAAAAATAAAAAACACATGAATTTAGATCTTACATCCTCTTCATCAAGAACACAGAAGAGCACAACCCAGAAAAAATCATACAAACCCAGAAAAACAAACACAAAAACACAAGAAAATCAAACTCAGAAAAATCATAAATGAATATTGTACAAAACAAAATCAATCCACATATATACATAAACCAAATTTTTAAAAAAAATAAAATAAAATAAAATAAAATAAAATAAACTTGAATTTAGATTTGGTAATTCGTTGGTTTCTCCCTCTTCATCTCTCTCTCTCAAACATAGAAAAAATAAAAATAAAACAAATCTAAAGTTGGGCTTTGAATCTAACAGCAACCCATGAATACAACAATTATAACCAAATCCGAACAAGGTGAAGGCCCAGATCAGCAAAATCATAACCCACAATTACATAGACAAAATTTCAAAACCCAAACCCAAAACTCAACCCAGTTTTTTTTTCACCAATTATGTAGAGACAAAACTCAAAGACATTCAACAATTACACAAAGACAAAACTCAAACCCAGATTTTTTGGCCCCAAACACAAAACTCAACACATATTTTCTTATGCTTTCTAAGAAACCAAACACAAAACTCAAAACCCAAATCCCAAATCGATGAACAAAACCCAAGATCCGAAACTACAAATGCCACAGATTTAGAGAGAGAGAGAGAGTTGGGTTTTTGGCCATGGGTTTAGAGAGAGAGAGTTGGGTTTTCGGCCAAGGTTGAGAGAGAGAGGGCAGAGTTTTCGGTCTGAGAGAGTTGGGTTTTGGCTAAGGTTTAGAGAGAGAGAGAGAGAGAAATCTGGGTTTTCAGCCATGAATTTAGAGAGAGAGAGAGAGAGAGAGAGAGAGAGAGAGTTGGGATTTTGGACATGGATTTAGAGAAAGAGAGCTCACCTTCAACGAAAACCACCTTCAGTCACCTTCGATCCAACTTAACCTAAAACCACCATCAGCCACCTCCACCTTCACCTTGAGAGAGCGCTTGAGATTTTCACTGAGAGAAAGAGAGCTTGGAGATTAGAAATTGATAAATTAGAAATTCCAATTTCTATATTATTCACGGAGAGAGAGGTTGGAGCTTGCAGAAGACTTTTTTATCTATATTATTTTTATTTAATTTCTATATTCATTTATGATTTTTCTGAGTTGGATTTTCTTGTGTTCTTGTGATTGATTTTATGGGTTTGTATGATTTTTTTGTGCTCTTCTGTGTTTTTGATGAGGAGGATGTTAGATCTAAATTCATGTGTTTTTTATTTTTAATTTTGTTTTTTTTTTTTTTAAATTGATCAGTTATAATTTAAAATTCTAAGCTGACATGGATCTAAGGTGCATTTATTAAATAACAAATAATTTTTTTTAATATTATTTTAATGTCCACGTCACTATTTATTGTATCAACAGTGTATTTCGTTTGCCACATCAGCAATTTTCATTAAGTGAGTAACGGCAAGGACCAAAATGGAACGCGTTTTTTATTTTAGGGACTAAAAACGGTAAAATGAAAATGTAGGGACCAAAATAGAAATTGACCTAAAATGCAGGGACTAAAAGTGCATTTATGCCTAGTTATAGAGATATAACTTTATTTTTCGCAATTCTATTTTTTATTGTAAAATGCTCTTATATCTATTAAATATTTGATAAAGTTTTTTTTTTTTTGAGAAAGAAGACTACTATTTTATTGAAAACAAATTAGCTGAGATCAGCAAAGAGTACATCATATAGGTGTGTTGGAATATCCTCCACCCACACCGACAAACCTCTAACATGTCTAGCATGTTTAGCTAGGTTGTGAGCTACTCTATTACCACTTCTACAGATATGTGAGAAAGCAATACATTTACTTGTAACAAGAGTAGATTTTGCAGACTCTAGAAGATGGCGAAATATTGACAGGGAAGCTTCTGTGTTTCGGAGGGTGTTTATCACTACTTCCGAATCTCCTTCAAGCATAAACTCGGTGATTCCAATTTCCTGTGCAAAGGTCATTGCTCTTGCAGCAGCCATGGCTTCCACAATAACTGATGCGAATGGTAGCGGTGCTTGTTCTGATAGAGAGGCAATGGCATTTCCATGACTGTCGCGGATTACCACCCCCAAACCAGCCTTGCCCAACTCCGGAAAAAGGGCCCCATCAAAGTTTAGTTTGAGACAATTAGCTGGAGGAGGACGCCACTGGACATTATGCTGAGAACGTGTAGCTGCTGCGTGGTTTGTGAGGGCACGCTGGGACTGTTGGAACGAAACAAGAGCCTGTGAAGCTTGTTGGAAGATTTGTGCTTTGGGAAGAACGCTTGAGTGAGCACGAAGCTGGTTTCACCGGTGCCATATCGTCCACATTACCATAGCCATGAGATCCACGTCCTTTCTTTTCTCGTGAAACAGGTTGATCAATTCTCTGATATTTTAAGCATCAAACTGTCTCCGATCTTTAAAGCCCGGAATGTTTTGCCAAATCTCATCCAACGTGGGGCATTCCCATAGAGCATGGGCTGTTGTTTTAGACTCCACGCCACACTCTTCGCACTTGTCTTCAATTAGGATCTTCCTCCTCAACAGATTGTGCTTAGCTAGTATGGCTTCTTTGCAAGCCCGCCACAAGAAGTTCCGCACTTTATTCGGGACTTTGAGCTCCCAAATTAGCTTCCATACCTCATTTTGCTGCTGTGTGTTACCTGCAAGAGCACCCAAAGAAGATAATTTAGCTAAGAACTTTGAACCCAAGTTTACTGTGTAGTTACCTGAGGGAGTAAAAGGCCAGATGATTTTGTCCTCCACAAGGGTGTAGCTCAATGGAATACTAAGAACCAGTGCGGCTTCTTCAGGTGACAACAACCCATGCACTAAGTTTGCATCCCATGTTCTTGTACTTTGATTGATAAGATCAGCAACTCTACTTTCTTCAAAACCTGGTACAATATCTGATAAGATTCAAACATGTTTGAATCTATCTTTTTCAACCCCTTATGTGGTGATTAACAAGTCATTGACTCATTAAAAAAATTTTGTCACTAAAATTACACATAAAATGTGTTTTTAGTTGCCACATAATAAGTTAGAGTAAGGTAGCTTTAAATATGTTTTGAGCCTAAGTTATTCCTCCAAGTTTTGGATCATTTATGTTTTTGAAAATTTCATTAGTTCAATTGAAATATTTTTTACTTACTTTAGTATAAAATTTGATAATTTGTATTTAAAATGAAACTTTTTAAGAATTTCACTATGAAAATGGAAAAATTTGATTTTATTTTATGAAAGATCGCCATCAAAAATAATTTTAATTGAAAATATTAAGCTTTTTTTTGTGTGTGTGTGCGTCTATATATAACTTATCAAATAAAAAAGTGCGTGTATATATATGTGTGTGTATGTTGGGGAGTTATTTTGATAAATATATTAGCATCGCAACTTGGCCCCTAAGCAAAAATTCCTGGCTCCGCCCCTGGTGATAGCAGGAATGCACGCATTCATCTTCAAAGGACTATGTGTCTCAGCCTTTGTTGGGCGTGCTTCGCTTAAAAGAACCAACAAGAGTGCCACCACCATGATACAAAGAGCTCCAGAAGGCATTTTCTTCATCTTCAGATTCTTCAAACACACACACAGTCACACCCACAGAGAATATGGTGCATTTGGGCTGAGATTTGTTGACCTTTTATGGATGGTCTCATGGTCCTGATGGTGAGTTGAAGGGTTAAGGAATCAGCGGGTCATACTGGACATTTAAGCGGGACCCACCACCACCATTTTGGTATAAAAAGTCTCTCTTGCTAAAGTCGAAGAGATTTTGCAAAAAATAATCATTTAGGTTTTGACAAAAAACATAATGGAAATACAGCCGTTTGGCATTTTTATCCAATCGCGTTCAACAAGCAATGCTAAATACATGTTATTTTTTGCAGTAAATTTCACAATGGTTGAAATATTAAATTTTTATTAATCATATGGCTCCCCGCTTAAAACGACTTTATTAAGTACTATTCACAACTTGCCGCCTTAGCGAGTTAGCGATTATAAAAATTTTATTTTTTAAATGTGACTATTTTCATAATAGTTGAATTATTAAGTTGTTATTAATCATATGGCTCCACACTTAAAACAACTTTATTAAGTACTATTCACAACTTGTCGCCTTAGCGATTGTGATTTTTTTTTTTTTTTCAAATGTAACTATATTAGTATTTAATTAGTCAAATAATTTGTTCCCGTTTGAGAACCCACTTTGAACCATTGACCCCTAGTTTGTAAGACTAGTAGCATTAGAGCCAGCTCTGGCCTTAGGCGGGTTAGGAAACTGCCTAAGGCCCTCAAATGCAAGAGGGCCCTAAATTTAACCAATCAAGATAATTCTTTGATTCATTAATAAATAAATAGTTCTGTAAAATCAACTATATCAATTAAACTCCAAATTTTAGATATTAATGGTGTGTTTGTTTGGAGGTGAAATAGGATGAATGGAAAACTTTGAAGAGAAAATGGGAAGGAAAACTTTTCTGGAGTGTGTTTGGTTGGGTGGGGAGGAAAGAAAATAAATGGTGAGACCTAGGTGTTTTTTCCCAAGCCAACCAAAAAATTTTCTCTCCAAAATGAAGAAAAAACTAAAGGGAGAAAATGAGACTGCTTAACGGACAAAAATGTCTTTGTGCACTTGCACATGGGCTTTGTCTGTACATTGCTCTTCTTCACCTTTTTTTTTAATTTTTTATTCCCTCATTGCCTCTTCTTTCCTTTTTCTTTTTTATTTTATTTTATTTAAGTGTATGTTGTTCATATTCTTTTCTTTCTTTCTTTTTTCTTTTGCTTTCTTTTGTATTTTTTTTTTGTCATTTTTTTTTTAATTGGGTATCATTTTTAACAAGGGTACATGAGTAAGTTTATACAAATTCATTGTTTCCATCCCGTCACTTTTTCACTCCCAACCAAACAAAAATAAGGGAAATTAAAATATTTTCTATCTTCCCACTTTTCCATCCTTCCACAATTTTCTATCTTCTCACTTTTCCACCCCTCCAACCAAACGAACCCTAAATAAGCGTAAAAAATCATCAAAGAAAAAAAAACAGGGAAAGAAAGCCCCATCGTAGGAGTAATAAATTGTAGAATATGGCTTGAATTAGGAGTTTGACTCCTTGTTGGATTTGGATAAGGAATGAATTTTATTCCTTTTGGGTTACTATTGTTTGAAGTTATCAAGCTCTATTAGAAGTCTTATCTATCACTTGATTTTGAGTTCTATTTGGAATAGGAGTGATTCTCCTTCTGTGTGTGAAAAAGAAGTCTAGTCCTTCTTGGTTTTGGATATACTAGCCGACTCAAGTCTCCTATATAAGTATGGTGTTGCTACGGAAACTTAGAGAGAAAGAGAAGAGAGAGAGAGTGTGTGTGTGTGTGTGAGAGAAAAATGCTCTCTCTTTGTTTGGTTCTTTGATATTTGTGGGTTGCAATTTGGAATAGTGAGAGAGGTTTGTTACCGCTTGGTTTTGGTCTTGGTTTTGTGGTTTGGTGATTTGCTCTCTCTTGGTGCATTGTAACTTTTGGATTTGATTTGTGGCTCTCTCTTTGGTTTGTGTGCAATTCGTATTTGGTAGTATTTGTGAACCTTTGATTCTTTGGTTCGTATTTGGTTCTTTGGTTTTGTATTTGTGAGAGAGAGTTATTTAGGTGTTTTTGGGATTTGGGTTTGTGAGAGTGCATCTACACCAATTTATATTATCCCAAATTTGTTATAGTGAAATTTGTTCGTCGTCGCCCGTGGATGTAAGCTATTGCTGAACCACGTAAATCTTAATGTTTTGTGTTTATTTTCTTTTGGATTAATTTTTTTCATTTCTATTGTTAGTTTGAAGATCTTTGACAAGCCTAAAATATTTTCACAATCAATCTTGGTAATTTGAGCTTCCGCTATTTTACAACATAAATTACACCATAAAAATTAACAAAGATATATATAAAAAGAAGAAAGGTTAATTCTCAAAAAATTTCCTCATTCTTAGAAGATGAAATGTCTCTCAAAAAAAAAAAAAAAAAAAAACATAAAAATCCAAAAACAAAATAAAATAAAATAAAAAAAGCTCAAACCCTTTTTTTTTTTTTTTTTTTTGTTCACATCACTGGGAAAAAAAATGTTTTTTTTTTTAATCTTTCTTTGTATTTATGTTGCGCACTTATTGGTGTCAGCCTCTTCGTTCCAATCGTTGCCATTCAGGTATGAGAATTGCCTCGAAAAATTCTTTCAAATCTATTTATTTCTTTCTAATCTGTGTTTTCTAGTTGTTTACTTCCAGGGGCGGAGCCACGTTGAAGGGTGGGGGGGCCATGGCCCCCCCAAAATTTTGAAAATTTTTTAAATATATATAATTATTTTAATGTTTTCAAATTTTAGTTTACAAAAATAAGAGTTGCCCCCCAAGTATTTGAATTAGTCCAATGATGCTCTTAAAAAAAATAATTGGTCTAATAGTTTTAGAGACATAACTTTATTTTTTGCAATTTTATTTTTTATTGTAAAATGTGCTTTTATATTTGTTAAATATTTGAAAAAGTTTGGCACCAAACATGTTTGAATTTATCTTTTTCAACCCGTTATGTAGCGATTAACAAGTCATTGACTCATTAAAAAAATTTTGTCACTAAAACTACACATGAAATGTCTCTTTAGTTCCCACATAATGGGTCAAAGTAAGATAGTTTCAAATATGTTTGGAGCCTAATTTATTCCTCCAAGTTTTGGATCATTCTTGTTTTTGAAAATTTCATTAGTTCAATTGAATATTTTTACTTACATTAGAATAAAATTTGATAATTTTTATAGAAAATGAAACTTTTTAAGAATTTCACTATGAAAATTGTGAAAATAAATTTTATTAATTTAATGAAAGATAGCCATCAAACATAATTTTGATTGAAAATGTTAAGCTTTTTTTTTTTTTTTTTTTTTTGTTGGGTGTGTGTGTGTGTATATATAACTTATCAAATAAAAAAGTGTGTATATAATAAAAAAAAAGCATGTGTATTTATGTTTGTGTATGAGGTTGTCTTAATAAATATATTAACGTTGCAACTTGGCCCCCCCAAACAAAAATTCTTAGCTCCGCCCCTATTTGCTTCTAACTTTCTATACTGTTGTTACTTGTTTCAATAGATTACCTATACTTTTACATGTGGTGGGATTGTTCCACTTTACTTGGTCCACCCCCTTCTCTACACGTACCACCGGATATATGACCCCATCCCTTCGAGATCAAAATTATACAATTTTCATGGTGGACCACGTTATTTGTCCATCATTCTGATAAAAGATTTCAGGATGAGTTTGGTTCAGCTTTTTGATATTGTGTTTTTTGAAAAAATGGAGGTTTTAAAAAGTACGATATGAAACTAGGCTTTTTGAAAAAGCTGAGTGTTTGATAAAAATTGTTAAAAAGTGTTTTTTGAAAAAACTGAGTATTTGAATAGCACTTATAAAAGTGGTGGTTTGAGTGGCAAATTACCAAAAAGGACAATGTATATATAAAGGAGTTTATTTCATACTTAAATCATCTACTTCATAATACTTAAATCCATTTTTCTTCATTCATTTCTAAAAACTAAATTCATAATATTTTTACAACACTTTCACAAAAAATTATTTGTGATAAATTGATACTGATTTTAATTAAAATTATTTTTTTCTCTTTATAAAAAATTTATTTTTTTCACCAATATTAGCTAATTAATAATAACCTACCACTTAAGATTTAATGTGAAAATATTGTGATAGCATTTTTCAATTTTAATTTCTTATTCTTTTTTTTTTCCTTATTTTTTTTTCATCCATATTTTCTTCTTTTTTCGTTTTCCCCTCTTTTTTTCTCCTCCACACACGTACCCTTACTCTTTTCTTTTTTCTTTTTTTCCTTCTTTCCTCTTTTTTCCCTACCACTTCCTCCAAACTCCAAAACATTCCACAAAGCTCTCTTTCTTTTTTATTTTCTTTCTTCCTTTCTCCCCTTTCTCTTACCACTTCATCTGCAAGTTTCTTTCCCTCTATCACATCAAAACACACAAACTTAAAGGTCACACACAGCCACACCATTTGATTTTCATCAAATGAAGATAGAGAGTGGGGGAAATCGCCAAGGGAGGAAAATCGCCTCCATCGTCTGCTAATCTGCTCTGCCTTCACCTCTGCTTGTCTTCCTCCCCATTGCTGCTTGATCTCTTCCCCACTGCCAGTGACATGCGGTAGAAATGGGTCAGATCGATTTTTTTTTTTTTTTTTTTTTTGTTCTGATTTCATTATTGGGTTCATTTGTAAAATTGTGTTATAAACAAAGGAATAAAATTGAGTTTTTAAGAAAAACTAGTGGGCAATTTGGGAAATTTGTGTAACTTCCAATGGTAACATGAAACGCGCTTCAGCACTTTTTTGCAATGGAGCTTGTTGCTGGTTTTCGCGATTTGGGCTTTTCCTTCACAAATGAAAATGCAGATTTTTAGAAAAAACAACTTTTAAAAACTTAGCAAACGCACATTTTATTTTTTTGGTTTCAAAAAGCGCGTTTCAGCTTTTAAAAGTTGAAACAAATGGCACTCAATCTGTTTAAAATTGATGAATCAGTTTATGATAAAAATAAATAAATAAAAATAAAAACATTAAACAAAAATTAACTTTTGTTAAACTAACTCAACAATTTTAAACAAGTAAAAGTCTTTTAGTAGAATGGTGGACAAATGACGTGATTTACCATAAAGACCCTATAATTTCTCCACCCTCTCCCCTCCTTTTTTTTTTAAAAAAAAAATCAAGTAAAATGTGTGGCTGGCAAGCCAAATAACATAGACTTGTCACCAAGTGGGACATTAAAGTGGTTGGATTTATATGTGAATTTCCAAGGTAGCATTGTTGAAGACTCGAAGGCCCCTAGACCCATGGGTTTAATGGGCCAACCCTGCCCTACATGGGTGGATGGTAACCACAAACAATTAATTATTGAAAAGATTGCTCACAAAAAAGTAAAATGTGTGGCTCAATGTTTATTCCTTATGTCATTTATTTTTTCTTTTTTTTCTTTTTTAAATAATAAGATACCCAATTGTTTTGTTGATTCGTGTATATAATATACCATTTTCCATTTTTTCACCAAAAAAAAAAAGTTTTGAGAAAAAGAAAGTATCAAATAAATATATAATAAACTACTATTAAATAAATTTTAATATGAAAAATATAATATTATTATAATTTCCTAGTATTTTGTTTTTTTAATAGTGTTTTTGCTTTTAGTTTCACTATTTTATTCTATTTTTTAATCCAACATTCTAATTTACCACGTGATGAAACAAATATGTTTTTATTGTTTTTATTTATGTAATTCATGGTTAAGTAGAGTTAAAATATATAAAAATATTAGATTCTTTTTTAAATGAATGTATTGCTTATTGAATTTCATTAACAATACTTGTTACAATTGTTTTTGTAGAAAGAAGTTTTTCCAAATTAAAATTGATAAAATTATATCTAAAATCAACAATGTCACGAACAAGATTAAGTAGATTAGTCATATTATATATTGAGAAAAGAAATGTTAGACAAACTTGAATAAAAAAATTTAATAAGTAATTTTGCACCCAAAAAAAGCGTGAAGAATAGATTTTAAGTGTGTGTATTAAAAAAATATTTAAAAATATAAAAAGCCTCATTTTAATCTTCTCCTTAGGCCCCAAACTCCGTAGAGCCACTCCCGACTAGCATGACAGTGATTACCAACTGCTATCAGTTTTTATGTTATGTGACAGTATTTTGTGGCTTCCCTTTCATAGCATGGATATCACATGTTATGAAATAGAGGTGTCAATGGATACCACATCTAAGCCACTAACTATTACCGATCAATCCAGGGTCAGCTTGATATAATTCGAGGCGACAATATTAAGCGGACTCTTGTTTAGATTTAAAATCTGGTTAAAATTTTTTATTTAAAATCCATTGTTCTTATTTTTTGACATGAACTAGTTTAACCTATGTAAATAAATGTACATAAATTTAAATTTAAAATATAGGATTGAGTAATTAAACTCTAGAGTTTTCAACTCTTTTAGTCAAACAAAGAAAAAACTATCATTTCATTTTATTTTTCTTAAATTTTGTAATTCTAGATTTGAATGGAACTTTTATTGGACTGAAATAAGAACTTTTAGATTTTATGTCATGAATGCTTTAATTAATGTTATTATGAAATAGAATTTGCGTAGAATTGAATTTTTGTTATAATTATTATACTTTATGTGATTACAGAATATAAAAATTAATTTGTTAATCATTTTGTATTATATTCTTTAAATGTTTCGTTTTTCTAATGTTCACTACTTCTTCTTCTTCTTCTTCTTCTTCTTCTTTTTGAAAGAAAAGGCTTCATTCAATTAACCAATAATGTTTGCATCATGATACAAAGCTTCCCTAGCTAATGGAGGTAAATCTTCCATCCAATACATATCATCAATAATATTTTTAGCATATTGAGCTAACACATGAGCCACTTTGTTTCCTCCCCTTCTTGTAAACTCAACATTCACCCAATGCAGCCCTCTAAGCATCTGCTATATGTCACTTACCACATTACCCATCAACGATTCATCTTCATTCTGAGAGGATATAGCTTGCATGATTGTACTATTATCACCTTCAACAATGAATTCAAAGAAACCAGCATCTGTGGCAAATTCAATTGCCTTTCTACATGCAAAGAACTCCGCTTCTTCACTGCAAAAGACCGATGGTCCCTTTGCTGACATTGCAGCCATCACTTCCCCTTTATCATTTCTAATCACTACTCCAAACCCGGTCCTATCCAAGCCAAAAAACACAACAGCATCGAAATTTAATTTATACACTGAAGATGGAGGAGGCTTCCATGAATCCTGACTTGGCTGCTGCACCTGATCCGCAACAAACTGATTCTGAGCAGCTCGATAGTCCTCTAAATACTCCAATGCTCTTTTGTTTAGCCAACTTGGGTCATGAAATTTCCCATCGTGTATCAATCTATTCTGCTGGGTCCATATCAGCCACGCCTGAACCACCATCAATTCCAAATCTTCCCACGCCAACCGCTCCATTAAATACTCCATCAGCTGGAACATGTCAAGCAACCTGTGTTTTCCTTTCTGCAGTGATTTCACACTACCTGCCCACACATCCTAAGCAACAGCACAGTCCCAAAGCACATGCACGGCTGTCTTTGGAAACTTGGTACAGATTGGACAAACAGCATCCGCAATAATCCTTCAATTAACAAGATTTATCTTCGTTGGTTGAATATCATTGCAAGCTCTCTAGGCAAACACCTTAACTTTGTTCGGGATTTTAAGTTTCCATAGAGCAGACCAAATCCTCTTCCCAGCATAACCATCAGAGCTCTTGGCCATATTCTCTCTTCACATTAGCTCCCTAGCCACCTTATTTGCAGATTTGACAGTGAACAATCCCTTCTTATTAAGCAGCCAAACTATAGAATCATCCACATACCTCCTACTTAAAGGAATTCTACAAATAGCTTAAGCATCTTCCTTATCAAACATCTCCATAATCCAATCAGTCCTCCACAAGTGTAAATCGTGATTTATTAGGTCTGAAACCAAAGCATCCCTTACATCCTCCTTGGCTGAGTGAATGATAAAGTTTGTAGGAGATTGGGAATCCATTTATCCCTCAAAACCAGAATTGAATGCCCACGTCCAACCCTCCAACAACAACCCGATTTTAATGTAGGTAAGGCCGCCATAATACTCTTCCACACACATGAACAATTAGGGGACACCTTGGATTCAAGAAAATGAGATCTTGGAAAATACCTTGCTTTTAGACACTTGTACACTAATGAATTAGTATCATGCAGCAACCTCCACCCTTGCTTAGACAACATAGCTAAATTAAAAGCCTTAGATCCCGAAAACCCATTCCACCATCTTTCTTCAAGAGCGTCAACTTTTCCCAACTTTTCCAATGAATTTTCCTTGCATTCCCAACCTGACCCCACCAAAACTTAACACACATTGCATCAAGTTCATCACAAAGTTTCATAGGGAGTTGAAATACACTCATGGTATAGGTGGGAATAGACTGAGCGACCGCCTTAATAAGCACCTCTTTACCTGCCTTAGATAACATCATACCTTTCCAACCCTATAATTTTTTCCAGATTCTATCCTTCAAGTACTAGAAAGTATGGTATTTAGTTCGCCCTATTAAAGTTGGCAACCCCAGATATGAATCAAATCTACTCACCTCTTGCCCCCCCAAAATTCTTCGTATATCTTGTTTCTGTTTCTTTTTAACTTTCCTTGTATAACTCATTTTTTAGGAGTACGTAGAGGATATGTTCATAAATATATATAACAAAGTAAATCTATATAGTAAAAGTTTTTTTTTCCATTTTATTTTTATCTTTTTTTTTCTTACTACTCTTTTTCATTTTTCATGTAGTGTTAGGATATACGAATGCATACTATTTTTTTCCTAAAATAAGTGCTATGATTTCATGATTAAAAATTTTGGGACATGTTCTACCTTTGTCATTAAGAAAAAAAAAACGTATTATATGTAATTTTTTTTATTATAATATTTCTCATATATTATACTGTATATGTTAAGGCATATCAAAGCGACATAACTTAGCCACTTAGGCCTCTTGAAAAATAAATTGGATCCACCGCTGATTATCACTTTAGCATGAAGCTGTGAAGATCTTATGAATATATTTCTTATTGGTTTATTTAGTTAAAATTTTAAAATATTATTGTATATAAAGTGATGTATTTCTTATTAGCTTATTAGTTCATTTTTCTTAAATATTATTGTACATAAGTGATGATAAAATACAATTTTTTTGTTGAATATATCAAAAGTTTGTAACAATATATATGCTTTTTGTATAAGTGTATATTTAAAATTGTTTATAAATTTATCTAGTGTCTCAAAAAATATTAGAAAAAGGAATCAATTCAAAACACTACTTGCGTTTTAAAAACTATAATGAGAAGTAAATGAATAGGAAGGGGCAAGGGATGGCGAAAATGGCCCACTACCACTATTTAGTAAAAAAAAAAAATAGCAATTTAGCACTGTTTTGAAAATATGTAGGGATCTACCACTATTTTGAAACTCGAGTTTACCGTGAAATTCGAGTTCTTTGAAAAAATATATTCTGAAAAATGGTAGATCCCTACATATTTCTGAAATAATGATAGATTACAATATAGTTTGCAAAAAAGTGCTATTTGTCTATTTTCGCCGACAAGGAATAATTGTGAGTACTTTTACAAGATCAAATTGTCACATGGAATCCCGTGGGTTGACAAAGCTTGAAACCCATCTATCATTGTGGGATTTATTTTTTATTTTTATTTTTCTTTTGGGTGAGGATTGGACACCTATGGGGTGAGATCCCAAAGAAACATTCAGGAACAAAATGGAACCAAATAGTAAATATAACTAGTAGATATTTTTGCTTCAAAACAAGAAGGACAAAGTAGGAAAATGACTAGTCTGTTAGACTTACCTTGGATTTCTTGAAAAATTCTTAGTAAATATAACTTGTGCTCACTCCTCTCATGTTCATAGTAGACCTTATCATGAATTTAACGAGTGGACCACACTATGAATGTGAGAGGAAGAAGCATCATTTTCTATGCTCCAGAAGTACTTAAGAATTACTTAGATTTCTTAGCTTCTTAAATTACCTTGAAATATTCTTGGAAACACATTGAAGATGCCACCCACTAGCAATCCCCTAAAAAAAATAGTACTCCCACCGTCCCAATTTTTTTGTCCTGTTTGAAAAGTCAAACTTTTTAAGGAAACATCATTTATTGTCTTATCTACCTTTAAAAAATGTATAAGTTTTCAAAACTACCCTTAAAAAAATTTATCAAAAAATTAAATTAGTAAATTAATAGGGATATAATAGAAACATTAGTAAATTAATGACTTTTATTTTTAGAAACTGGACAATATTTTGGGACATCTCAAAATGGAATAAATGAAAAAAAAAAAAAAGTGAGACGGAGGAAGTATTTATGATGTGGTCAGCCTAATCTATATCATGTCGACAGGTGCTCATAGAGCATTTATTAATAAACTATTTTTGTAAAATTTTTATATACCAATTTATGAGAAATATAAAAAACTGTCATAAAAATTATTTGCTTTTTTCTTTTTTCATAGAAAGTTTATAAAAATATTTTCTAAACTAATGCTCTTAAGGCTTTCGTTAACTTTTCTCATCTATATTAGCTATAGTGTAATGGATAAATAATTCCGTGAAGATTTGATTCTTCCATTCAATTTTCATTGAACCATAGCAAACATTTAATGTGAAACAAATAGTGATTTCCAGTTAGTTCAATTAGTAAAAATTTTTATGATTGAATAAGAGATTTAAGATTCAATCTTTGCCCACACCAAAAACCTATTGGTGTCTTGATCAAATGATAATTAGTACAATCGTCAGAAGCAAACATCATAAGTTAAAACTTTATTAAAAAAAAAAAAGTGAAAAAATAAAATAAAATATAAAGTTAATATGACTTCTTGTAATTGGTTCATAATATTTCCTTAAAAAAAATGTTCATAATAAAAGTATTGATAGCAGTGGACTCAAGTGAAAATTACAATAAAATTTTTTACCATACATCATATAATAAATATTTTACAATAAAATTTTCTGCTAAAACTCCCCCAAACAATAACACATTTTTTTATTTTTATAACCTTCATTCGATTGTACAAGATGGATACTTCACATTTGGCAATCTAAAAAATATCAAAAGACCCAATCAAAAACAAAACATTTTCAAAAGCTCACGAAAAGTAAATTGATCACACAGACCAAAAAAAAAAAAAAAAAACAAGTTGAGGTCGAGAATGAGGGACTTCAGAGCTACTATAACCATTGACCACTCATAACTACCCACAATTAACAACCAACGTCCCATAGCCAGATCTGCAACCTTTTGTTGAAGGAGTGGGGTTAAAGTCAAGATCAAGCAACCCTCAGATATGAGTCATAAAGTATGAACCACCACCATTGTGACAATGGGGAACTGAGTCAAGAGAGAGAGTTCAAATAAAAGAACTAACAAATACAAATGTTACTAAATTTGAAGGACTTATGCAAAAATTTGATCATGATGATAGCTAACTGGATGTGGGGGTGATTTTGCAATATTTTGTGTACTTTTTATTTCGACTTTTGATGAGTTTTTGAGGACAATATGCTTTCACCCCTTTTAATAATACAGTAAATTTAGACATAGTAAAACATGTCAAAATTTTTTGACTCGACTCAAAAAATACCTAACTCGAATATAATTTTCTGACCTGAAATAAAAACAGATTGACCTGTGATTCAACCCTATTTTTTTACAATCAACCTAACCCGACCTGGATAACCCGTAATCCAACATGTTAAAAAAATTCGTTGAAAAAATATTTAAATTATGTCCTGTGTACAGAGCACAAAGTAAAAAACCTAATAGTCAATAGATTATTGATATAATTACATAAACAATTGACAAGACAAGACAATGGCACTATTTGAGCTTCACAAAGAGCTAAGCTTCAGCATCATGAGAATGAGACAACTCAGACAAGACAACCATTAAAAAAAGGGAAAAAAAAATCTCATACAATTTGAGTCATTTAACTAGCTGTAGTGCAAGGACCAAAACCAAAGTCACAGACTCACAAACGTGTGAAAGTGTGACATGTGACAATTGACAAACCACAAACCACAAAGGCCAAAACTTAGGTTATGTTTGGAAATAGTATTTATTTTTTATTTTTAAAAACTTATTTTTGAGAATATAAAGAAAAAATAATTTTTTTGTATTTTTTAAATTAAAAACATGTTTGGTTAATTGAAATTAAAAGGATAGTTTTTTGAAAAAAAAAATACTAAAATATGTTGTTATTTAGATTTGAACTCTAATATTAACTTATTAAATAAGACAGATTCATTAAATTAAATGCCTTTATTCATTAACTTTTGAAAATTACAAACTAAAAACAGTCTTTTGCATGTTTTCAGTTTCTTTAACAAATTGAGTTTTGAGAAGTTTTCTGTCCATTTTGGGTTGCCAAACAAGTTTTTTAGTCTCAAAAATAGAAAATTATTTTTGGAAACAGAAAATAAGGGGAAAAAATAATTACCAAGCATACCTTTAGCTTCCTCAGTTCCTTACGTGACAAACATAGACCACACTTTTTCAGTTTCACTTTAACTTTCACAGAAAGCTTGAGTTGCGCCTCTAGCTCTACCCTTTCAGCTTTTCTCCGCCTCTGCCCACTACTCTTTTCTCTCTATGCAACTGTGCCTTTGCCCTCTGCAAGTATGAATATTTTCAGTATTGAATCTGCTACCAATGTTGAGCAAATTGAGATTGAGGTTTAATTCTTATAAAATATTTACTTATTCTTCTTTACTTAATATGTTATGTTTATTTTTAAATCTTTTTTTGTTTCGTTTATCTTTCTAAGTAATCTATCTTTACTATTATTTTAAATGCAACGGGAACATGTGCACTTAAAAAGATTGATAACTTGATATGGTCCATGACATGTAGTTTTTTTTTTTTTTTTTTTTTTTTTTTTGGTGGGAATGATATTATTAGTGATATAAACTTAAAATATAATTTTTACAAGTTTACAAGTTTGCTATCATGTGTGTGAATTACTTACCTTTCTACAAAAAAATCAAACATTTATTTTAAATATCTTGATTTTCCATGCTAATCATGTATTTAAATTTTTACAAAGCAAGAATTTGAACTTTTTGTACTAGTGCTAGACTTATTGATAAGGATAGGTCATGATTCATATATAATGGTTAGATATGCTTATTTATTTCTTGATTCATTGGCACTCTCTCTGGTGGCACTAGTATGTATAGAAATATTGTCCTCATGTGAAGTGGTGTCCTGTGATCTAAATATGCAAATACTTCTCTGATAAAGGAGTTTGAATGTAAAAGCAAACTCTGGCTTACTAGCTACTACTTGGTGGCTTTAACACCCATTCTGTTTTGATGGTCTTTAAAGTTGATTAAGCTGTCTTGCTAACTACTACTGGGTAGCTTTTCTATATACTGGTGCAAGACCGATATTCAAATTTGTTGGCTTTATTGACTTTTGCATCATTAGTAAAGTTGATTAAGATGGTTTGCTACTTTGTTAGCTTACTTGTTTTGTTTGTTTTAAGATCTATCTCCTTTTGAAGTTGTAAACTTGTAATTATATGCATTTTGCCAATGAACTATTAACATTGACGACTTTTTTCATCATGAATTTATAACTATAAATAATTTTTGTTATGCTCAAAAATGTCAGAATTGGAAGGATATTAACAAGTGGCATTAATTGCAATTTATTTTCTTAATTGATTTTATTCATTATTTCTAAATAGGTTGTCATTGATTTGTTTTTATAATTGAAAAAAAAAAAAGTTTGTTTGAAAAATACAAGTCGACCCGACCTGACCCGCCCCGCAACTATATTGGCCCGTTTAAAAATGACTTGTTTGAATCCACGACCCCGTTTAACACGCAAACCTAATTGACCCAACTCACCCATCTGTATACCAATTGTTTTAGTTTTTTAATAAAGTCTTTCCCTACCTTCCATTTAAAAATAAATGTGTATATTTCTATATCAATTATAAATATTCGTGTAAAACAGTGGACGCGAACTAATCTGTCTCTCTTCCTAATTTCTTTTCTCTCACTCCTCACCCCTTTTGTCACTTAGTTCAGATATTTTCCTTTCACTCTCTGGCTCTGCCCAGTCTACCAGCCCTTCCTTCCCACGTGTTGACCTCTATCACTCTAACACGTCCATTTTGAAAGTTAAGTCGTGACTCGTGAATCACGAGTCGCGACTTTAACTTTTTAGTGAAGTAGCCTGCTGCAATTATTGAGCTCATTCACTCCAATTCCGATCGATATTAGTCTTGCAAATTGCAATGGTGCTCCTTCACATCATCAGCATTTAGATTTTAGTGGGCTTAAGGTTTGTGGTTTAATCATTTTTTTTTTCTTTTTTTTTTTTGGGGGTATGAAGAATTGTGGTTTAATCATTGATTGGAAAGAAAATGGAGAAAAGGGGGAACCAATTAATTCTCGTCTCCAAGAACAAATGATTTGAATATTTCTGAAGCGGGGAAACCAAACGTATTGATAAATTAAAATATGATATGTTATAATCACACTCATACCCATGACAGAGCATAGGATAAAATTCATTATAGTACAAAGTTTATTCATTGAATATCTTTTACTAGTAGTAGTACTTGTGAACATTGTTCACATTATTCATCATTGATTTTTACCACGAGAATTACTCCTATAGGATATGGATATTTCCAGTACAATCACTTTAAAGATGTAATAATTATAACCTAACAACTAGGGAAGGGAACACCACAAGTACTAGCGACCTTTCTGGCACCAGGAGAGTTAACATACTGCCTGAGATTTGGATCTTTGAGGTACCCACAAAGGCATGGCCTCTGCTCCCTCAGCTTGGTGCAACAAGTGCTAGATGGTGGTGCTGAAGATGTGATGGCCGCTATGCATGAACTCAGCTGCAAGGGACTGCATGTCACTGCCTTTGCCATCAGTGGTGCTTCAAATAGAAGCATGGCTGCCACCGCCACTGCACAGAGTAAAACATATGAAGCTTTCTTCATCCTTAACTTTTTTACGCTAGCTTTGAGAGGGGGAGAGAGAGAGAGAGAGAGAGAGAGAAGATAGGCTACGGTACATGGGTATTGGCTAAGGCCTCCCCTGCAATTTATAGAAGCAGTAAGCAACAGAGGTCCACCGCTTGAATGGAATAAGGTTGGTGGGTCCGACCTCGTATGAATGAGCTTCTTTTTTCCTTTTTTTTTGTTTGACCAGAACTTCGTGTGAATGAGTTCGTTGAATCAAAGATGCTATAATGTTATAATTCAATCTTAGAAATGCTTATTTAGTCTGTAGCCTGTTGGAATTTAAACTCGGGATGAAAACAAAAACAAAAAATATATATATATATATATATATATATTTTTTTTTTAATATTGGTATACATATTGTTACCAAATCAAGTTTATACCGATTCTACAAATTACATAAAAAAAATAAAATAGAGTTTAAAGTCTATTTTATTAATAAATCAAGTTCAAATATAATAATATATTATATCTTATCTTATAGAATTAAGTTAGAAGAAAGATGGGATTAATACCAAAAAATAAAAAACAAAGAAAGAAGGGATTGTAATATTGTATAATTTAGTCTTGCAAATTAATTGAAAACTCATATTACAAATAAGATTTTGTTAACGAATATCATAAAAGCTTTCGTTTTAAAAAAATTCTTTTAAAACAAGTTTATAGGAAAGTGAAAATAGAACTGATTTTTTTAATTAATTATATATATATTTTTAATAAAAGTGGTATTAAAATAGTACAAAATAAGGAATCCAACAAGTTTCAAGCATCCCGCTTCCTGATTAAACCTTATAATGAACTTTCAGCTTTGTCTTCTTAAAGTCAAGCAAGACTGCAAAAGTATTACTTGAGCTGACGGAAATTAATACTTGACTTAAGTAACAGCCTCCTAGCCTTAAATTCAACCAAACGAAGTTCAGATTGTGGCATAACATGAGGAGGGATTGAAAATTAGTTTTGAGATATAATCTTTGTGTTTTTTTTTTTTTTTTTTTTTTTTCAGAATCAGTTTTGAGATATAAACGAACAGTACTTTTACAGGCATTACATATTCATTTCCAAAAAATGCCAATTTTCAATACAATGCATTGCAACCCAAATCTATCCATATCTCTCAGATAAATATATTCTCTTATCCCTAAACAATAAAATACACCAACAATGAGTTTTCGATCTTTAGAATATATATATATATATATATATAAATTGCTACTTGCTTAGAGCATTCACAATAAAGTTACTAAGAGCATCCACACTGAGAAGGCCAAATGCCAAATGCAAAGAAAATATGGCATTTCAAGCCCAAAAACCTCAGCAGCTAGAATTGTAAAAGCCAACAATTGCAAAAGAAAATATTAATATTTTATCTCTCTCTCATCTCTGTCTCTCATCTCTCATCTCTGTCTCTCCATCGAGCTTCACCGAAAGCAACCCACAGCATAGCCAACCCAGCACCACAACCACGACCCACGACCCACAACCCATGGCCAGACCCAGCACCACAACCACGGTCCATAACCCACGGCCAAGCCGACAGTGACACCCACAACCCACGGCCAAACCAACAGCGACACCATTGAGCACGGCCAAACCCACAAATCTAACCCCCATAACCAACAAAAAACCCACCGGAGCACAACCAACAAAAACCCATCGCCGAAGCACAAACCCACGATCCACAATCAGAGCATAGACTAGAGCACAATCAAACCCAGATAAGTAACGGAGAAGTGAGACAAGAGAGAGAGAGAGGAAGGAATGAAAAAAAAAATGAGAGAGAAGGAATAAAAAAATGTTTTTTATGTTTGCCTTTTTGGACTTAAAAAAGAATATTTTAATAAAATGGTAAAATAATAAAGTTTTGGGATGTTGGGTGTATTGTAAAATAGTATGGTATAATTGATAAAGTTGCTTTTTGGGATGGTAAAATAAGATGAGATATGAGATCCGAATGTAGATGCTCTAAAATAACTCAAAAGTTATTTTAGCATCTCAACCAACAAAAAAACCCTACAATTTTGCTATAGCTAAAATTTGTAGCTATATTCTACGTTCACGCTATAGTGAGTTGTTATGAATAATAATCCACTGTAGCAAGAAGGTAAACACAAAAATCAATTTTTTAATTACCAACGGTCTCTTTTTTTCCTCAGACTCTTCTCCCATCTCTTTCTTCTCTCACTTCTCTCTTTTCTCTTCGCTTTCTCCTGTGCCTTTGTTTGTGCTTAGTGGATCGAAAATTGTGGTTAAGAGGTGAGATCAGATTCGTGGGTCTGATTCATGGGTCTAACTCATGGTTAAAAGGTGAGATTGGATTCGTGGGTCTGATTTGGTGAGGCGAGATCGGATTTGTGGTTTTGTGATTTATGGTTGCTGGGTTTTGGTATGGTGGGTGGGTTTTGTTGGTTGTGATATGGGTTTGAACTTTGTGGTGATCAGATTGGTGGGTGGGTACAACATTGGCGTTTTGGGTTGGTGTTATGGGTTCATGGGTATGGTGGTGCATTTGGTCGTGCTCAATGGTGTGGCCAAGGGTCTCAAGTGAGGTTTCGTGGGTTGTAGATGGTGTGGCCGTGGGTCTCAGATGGTGTGGCCGTGGGTCTTAAGTGCGTTTGGAATAGGTCACAAAGGGTTCACGATGGTAGAGGTTTTGTGGGTTTTGTTTTGCCTTCGGTGGTGGTGGCAAAGACTCATCTTTGCCGGGTTTGGTTGCAGGTTGCTGGATGTGGGTTTTTTTTTTTTTTTGGTGGTTCTAATTTGGATGTGGTTTTGGGTGGTTCCGATATGTAGGGATATATTATTTAATTGGATTGCTTATATGATTTTAATGTGGTGTGTGTTAAAATAGAAGTTTTAATGTTGGGTGTAATGTAAACTATGTTATTAAAATAGATAAAGTATGTTTTTGTGTTGTTAAAAGTTAAATTTTTTAGCACTCTTACTGTGAATGCTCTTATCTTAATGCTGTATAAAATGTTTAGAAATGAAACTAACTTCGTTTATAGAACTAAATTTCTTAAAATTAATGGAGGTCGTGCTCAAAGAAGAATGAAAGGAAACTGAAATGGGATGTTGAAGTAAAATAGAATAATAGGAGAATAGTACAAAAATTTGGCCTTTTTCTTTGAGATCCAACTGAAAAGGTTAAAAAAAAAAAAAATCCTACCAGAACCATAGAAGATTGGATTTTCCAAATCCATTTGGGACAAAGTATAGTATGGACCAGGGACTAGGGACCATAAATTTCCGGTCATAAAAAAAAGAATATATATATATATATTAAAAAAAAAAAAAAAAAAAAAAAACCCACTTAGCCGCCCTGAGAACTAAATTGCATACTTGGATACTAGGGATCATAAATTCACCTAAATTGCATACTTGGATATAGAAATTAATGATTTGTTTGGAGTTGGGAGTCGGGAGTCGGGAGTTGGGACTTGGGACAATTAAGTAAGCCCTTGAAAGTTGTAGCTCGTCCTCTTACATCTTTATCATCGGGCCCTTTCTGACATGCGCATCATAGCCCATGCCCTAGGTAACCTTCTACACTGGCATCACCGGCAGTGTGGCTTCATTTTCATATTCTACTTTTCTTAGGCTGTGTTTGGTTCATATAAAATATATTTTTTAAAATAAATATTTTTCAAAAATACTATTTTTAAGAAAGGAAAATATTTTCGAGTGTTTTGTTGCATTTTAAAAAATACTTTGAAAAATACTTTCTGGTGTTTGGCTGTATTCTTCAAAATACTATAGAAAATACATTTTCTACTTGTTGCTCACATTTTCTCACATTTTTTCAGCATCCAAACAAATTTTATTACAAAAAAATTGCAAATATATACTTAACAAAACCAAAAATCAAAATAAAAACGTTTAACACAATCAAAATCAGAAGTCACAAGACCAATCAGAGATGGGTTTAGCTAGGTTCATCGAAGATGGGTTTGAGCACGATTGAGGAGCTGAGGCGGCGCAATCAGATCGGCGATGGGTTTGAGCAGCGCGATCAGACCGACGGGGCCATGGGTCGAGGACTGGGATGTGGTGAAATCGGGGTGGGTTTAGCTGGGTTCATCGGAGATGGGTTTGATCAAAACGGAGGAGCTAAGCGGCGCGATCAGATCGGAGATGGGTTTGAGCGATGCGATCAGATCGGCAATGGGTTTGAGCGGCGCGGACTGGGATGTGGTGGAATCGGGGTGGGTTTAGCTGAGTTCATCGGATATGGGTTTGATCAAAACAGAGGAGCTGAGCGGGGCGATCAGACCGGCAGGGCCGTGGGTCGGGGACTGGATTTGGGCTTCACCGGTGATAGCTCTCTCTGTCCTTCGACTTGGGCTTGGCGTGAGTGATGAGAGTGAGTGAGGAGAGAAATTTTCTGAGGAGAGTGGAAATGGTTTGAAGTGAAAATATGAACGAAAATGATTTTACGGGTGTTTTGGGTTATTTTACGGTCAAAAGGGAAAAGCATTTCACTTGACTGAATTTACTGGTTCAACCAAATACTCAAGTTTTACAGAAAAGTATTTCCGGAAGTAATTTGAAGCCAAAACAAACACAACCTTAATTACAACTTGAATAGAAGTAAGCCACCATAGAGTTACATTTTGTCATATTGCGAGCAAAAGGACATTCAATGTGCTTATAAAACTAATCACAATTCCTTTCTTATTGACATTGACACCATTGCAATTCAAACACATTATCTTCTATACAATTATGATCTTCTCCCCACTTCCTCAAGATTTTATTCTTATTAGTATAATTTCCGTGCTATGCATGACTTCATAAAGAATTATATTTAAATTAAACAAAATATTTCAATAATATGTTTAAAATTGAATAATAAAATGGATATAAAACAACCAAAA
The DNA here is from genome assembly GCA_023621385.1 of Quercus gilva. Taxonomy (NCBI): domain Eukaryota; kingdom Viridiplantae; phylum Streptophyta; class Magnoliopsida; order Fagales; family Fagaceae; genus Quercus; species Quercus gilva. Next base: position 50,214,186 of record CM042474.1, on the reverse strand, counting down.
AACTTATTTTTATGTTAACAATAAATGTGCATCATATAATGTAAGTCTAAGCTTTTATAAAATAAATAAATATAGATAATGAAATAATTTTTTTTTAAACTCATTTTTAATTATTTTGAAACTTTTGATAATAATTAAGTTTTAATCCGAGTAGTATTTTAGTTTTTAAAAAGCTTTAGTAATAGAGTTTCACTTAATTTAAACTATGTTAATAACTTTAATGTAATTGTAAGGACCAGATTTGAATTCCTAGCCCACTACGTGGGTGGACTTAGGCCCAAAAACCCCAAAATAATGAATTTATAGAGAATAGGTTGGAATACTGGGTTTGAAGCAATCACACAATCACTAAATGGATCCAGATGTTATTGAGAATGAAAAAAAAAAAGATTTGTATTAAAGAAAGATTGTCCTCAGCCAAGTCCGAAGAGGTTCGTTTATATATATATATATATATATTATTCAGAGTTCAGTTACAAGTTTGGTTCTTAGATGTTCCAGTCTTTTTCTTTTTCTTTCCTTTTTTCTTTTCTTCTGGTTGCCCCTTTTCCCTTATATACTCCTCTTCTTTTTCATCTCCACCTTTCACGTGTATGCAGGGTGGTGGGTGTTGATACTTGTCCCATCAACCTCTCCCATAAGTCTTCATGTAGCAGTTGTAAGGCTGAAATGCACTCTTCAGGTATCACCTCCACATTAATGCGGCAAGGGAGTTAGCTGCAGAGCATTAAATGCGAAGGTGGTAGCTTGTAGATATTTGTCGCCTTCCTCTACTCCTCTCCCATCCAATGTCTGATTTCTAACCATGATACAACCTAGTAGGATGTTCAAGACGGTAGAACATTCCTACTGATCGCGGATCTACATTTCCGATATGATTTCTATCCTCTAACAACTTTTAGACTATCATGTACAATCCTTACCTCTTCCTCTTCTACCATTCCTATAATAACATTGTTTAACCATTCTCAGACAAGTAAATATCTTCAGACTAGGCCATAAGCCCAATATATACAGTTTTAATAGTATCTTCTGGCTATTTGGCCCCCACACTAATTATACTGAGTTACGTTGAATTATGTCCTACCACTTGTAATATTTACATTGAGGCATATAGTGGAAGCATAATGTGTATATTTAATTTTTTTTTTTAATATTAAATCCAAATATTATTTTAGTTTGTTAAAATAATATAAAATAAACAATAGAATTGCTTTTAAATTTATAAAAACTCCTGGTAGTAGAATTTTAATCCGAATAATGTTACGTTCTTTGTTTGGGGAAAAAAGGTTAGTGAGTTTGGCGTTTCAATGAAAATTTTATCAATCTAGCCTTTAAAATTATTTTAAATTTTTCACGGTTTGCCGACTGAAACAATAATAGACCAAACATAATGAATTGGGTGTGGGTTCCATATGTCACATTAGGACTCTTTAGGGTCTACTTTTCACTACTTCCAAATTTATCTCTGAGTTTAAATTGATTTCTCAAAAAAAGATATTATAGACAAAAAAAAAAAAAAAAAAAAGTGCTTTGGGAAATGGTTGAAACTTAAAAATTAAATTGGATAAAAAAAAAAAAAAATGAGACTGAAATATGACAAAACTATTCATGGAATGAAATACATTGCCCCACTATGGTAGATCATATTTCAATCTCATTTGTTTTTGTTGTTTGATGAGAGTCATACGTCATTGTCCATCTAGGTAACGATCCGCATAACTCTCTCCTACTATTGGGCCCTAGAATTATTTTTAGGATTATAGTGGAACATTATAAGCTAACCGCACTTAAGTTTGTAATATTGCTCGTTACATCAAATCAGACATCAGAAAAAGAAGAAAACGAAAGAGTTTCTAAACATGAATTCCAAACAAATCAATAATTTCTTTGTTCTTGCTTCCTAGCTTATAATAGCCAAATCCTACAAGCAAAGTTTTTTTTTTTTTTTTTTTTTTTTTTTTTTTTTTTTTTTTTTTTTTTTTTTTTTTTTTTTTTTTTTTCCAATACCTTTGGTGCTGTCCCTTGGGTTCGTCTCTTAAAATTCTACCATGTAGTAACTTAACTAAAAAATACACTTTCATCCCATGAGAAAAAATCTATATGGTAGAATCTTAACAGGAGAACTTAAGAAATAGCACATAAATATTGCAGCTAAGTCTTGTCCATGTTGATAAATTATCAATTGTCCCGAAAATTTAACCATAATTTTAACAAATATCTTAAGTGCAGTACATTAGGTTTCATAATTAAATAAAAACACTTACTTGCATTAACCAATAAAATACAAAAGTGTTATCTTTTTCAAGAATAATCAAATTCAAACACTTACTTGCATTGACCAATATTAAAACACAAAAATGTTATTTTTTTTCAAGAACAATCAAATTCAATTTAACCAAGTGTTTGAATTCAATTGAAATACCTAATATACTGCACCTAGGCTTATCCTTTTGTCAAATGCAAAATTCTTAAAAGTTTTGAATGTAAAATTTAATACATATGTAATACTTTTTTAATTTATGCGTAAACTATTAATTATTTATTAGAATAAAAATGAGTTACTCATATGATGACACACAAGGATGGAGCCAAAAATCTTTCCTTGCAAGGCCGAACTTTAGGACCAAAATGAAATTGTATAAAAACTCAAATCACAAACACACATACATGCACATGTGTACATAGTTATGCCTGTGTTTGTTATTTGCTTGAAAATGTAAGTAAAATTTCATATTTTGTGAAAGATAATTAAACTAAAATTAGAAGGGAATTCTTAATTCAATTTCTTTTTTTAAATTTTTTTTAATATCATAAGTTTTTCTTAGATGCTACCTTTCATATAAAATTGAACAAGTCATATATTATTGAGTAATTGAAATATCTATAAATTTTATATAAAAAATGAATATTAATCAAGTATTGTATATGTATGGGTAATATATTTTTAGCTTTTTATAAGATAAATTTTTCTATATTGAAACTTTTAACTTCTTACAATTCTGAAATTTTATTTTTAAAAAATAACTTTGTTTACGTACCCACAATACTAACAAACTTGTAAACTATACAAGTTTAACAAATATAACAATTATTTAACCCATAAATAACAAAACAATACACTAACAAATAAACATTTAGAAAACTATCATTCTAATCCGTCTCTAAAAAGAACTTGATTTTCTTTTCAAATAATATCTCACGTGACTTAGTACAAAATGAGAAAAACTAACAATATATTGAAGAAACAATATTTAAGCGCTCAAGAAAATTATAAAAACTAAGACATATTAAATACATACTTTGAAAAGCGCCTCATTGAAATTGGATTCACAAAACCTAGGAGTCCTTAAACAACATTTATTAACCATTAACAATAAATTTTTTTATCCACATTCCTTAAATATAATTGTATTATTTTCTCAAAAGTAATGAATTTGTGTGGGGCTTTTATAAAAATTGTATAATCTATTTGTGATATTATTATTTTTTAATTGTATTAGAATAACTTAAGAATTTTAATGAATTATTTTCACAAAAATAATGAATTTTGATTTGAGCTTTTATAAAAAATTTATATTCCATTTGTAATCTTGTTATTTTATATGTGATACTACGATTTTCTTTTTTAAGCTCCTTAAAACGCTAGTATGTTTTTTTAGAGGGGGCCATTCAACTTTTTTGGAAGTTATACTACTAAAAAGTTTAATTATGTAAAAAAAAACATATATAAAAAAATAAAAAATAAAAGTTTGTGGGGCCAAAGGGCTATGACCCCCTTGCTGTTAACGTAAATTTGTTCTTGATGACACATATTCATATTTAGAGTTGCATTTTCACATAATTTAATATTACAAAGGATTTTGTGTTACACTCAAAAAATCTAACAGAGAGAACAATACGTTTAGGCCCTTTAGGGTTACACCTCAAAACCTTTAGGAGATTCCATATATTAGGGGGAAAGCACAAGGGTTTTGTGTATTTTTCAACTATAAAAAAAATTTGAAAGCGAAAAAAAATTGTAAATTGTAACTGCAAAATGAAGAGATTTTCTAACGAGGGTAATTTGAGAAAAGCATAGCTACACCAACCATTATTCCTCAAGGTCGTCTGAAATATAAGGATTACATCTACAATATGAGATTTCATTTTGGGTCTGGATGAAAATTCGTTTTCCTCTGCTAATCATGCAAACAATCAGCCATTATGTCTTGATATATCAGGACATAATGGCTGATTGTTGTTAGTCACTGTTTAGTGTGACGACAAGTAAACAGCACCACGGATCAGCATAATTGTTTGTCAATCACGGATCATATCAAACTGGTGCTTGAATTGATATTTTTTCTGTCCACCGTGTAGACACTCGATTTTGCACTCATGATTTAATCAAAGAAGATGACTAGAGTGGCCAATCATATACCCAAAATTCATGATTGCATTATATGCATTAGTTCATTCATTGCATATCATAAAAATGATCTTGAGGTTTTAACGGTCACGACGGTATGCCCGATTTTCAAATCGGACTGTCGGATCGAAAGATATCACATGATCAAGTTTACACGGTCAACATACATTGTGTCTAGGTAGAGTCAATCATGCATGATTAATTTAAATTAGTTCTAATTGGTTAAACAATTAAAATTAATTAAATAATTTTGTGATTGATTGATAGTTAGTGTCAAAAATAGGATTGCTTGCATGAAAATAAAGGAGTAATTGGATAACGATAAAATTGTGGATAATCTAGACTTTATCAAGATCTATTTTAGAGTATTTATCTACAAGATAATTGTTGCTTAAAAGACTTAAAAGCGCGCCTAAGTGCAAGTCTTGGCTCAAGAAAACCTAAAAAAGGAGTCCAAAAACGCACCCAAACTTAAAAGCGGCACTTTTGGAGTGCTGATCAGCACTTTCAAAGTGCCAAATGGCACACACTAGGGTTTTGGCCCGACAACATTCAGGTGACGTTAAAACACATCTTTTTTTATTTTTTAGTGATAAAGACGCGTCCTGGTTCGTATTCTGATCGTCTAAGCTATTTTTTTGAGTCTCCCAGCCTCTAAAAATAGATACTGGATCTCAAAATTCAGCACACTTTTTGACACTCTCACATTTCCTCTCTTTCTAACTCCCCTTTCTGATATTCTCTCTCTTACGTTAAAGAGGTTCTAGAGGCTTTAGTTTTTTTTTTTTTTTTTTTTTTTTTTTTTTTTTTTTTTTTTTTTTGTAAGCAATGATTTTTAGGTTTCAAAGACAATTGCATAAATTTTTTTGAACCCTAAAATATTCTCTCGAGAAAAAGAGTACGTCCATGCAAGAGGTAGCTTTTCTTTACATCTTCTTCTTCTATCTCTTTTAATTTTGTGATGCATGAATAAATATGTGTTTAGTTTTGATTTTGCAATGCTCATATCATATGTTGTCGATTGTCGATATTTTCTTTATTAGAATGTGTTTATGATGTTTTTATTGTTAAGAACTATTTTTTATTTCAAAAATCTACTTGATATCATAATTTTTCTCAAATCAAAAACTGATTTGCATCTTCATTAGATGCAGATCTGAATTTTTCTCAATCAAAAAACTGAATTTTTTTAAAACAAAGACAAATTTGTATCTTCCTTAGATACAAATTTGAATTTTTTTTTTAAAAATCCAAAAAACTGATCTATATATTCTTTAGATATAGATCTAAATTTTTTTTAACATAGCAGATTTTGAAATGAAAAAAAAGTCATGAATAGTTTTGTATGTTTGTTTAGTGCATGTAGCATAGGTTTATTTCATGAATAAAGTCTTCTTCTCAAAAAATCATTTTCTTGTTTTTTTATGCATATGAAAACAGATCTGATTTTTCCTATATACAAATCTAATTTTTTTTTTTTTTTTTTTTTTTTTTTTTTTTTTTTTTTTTTTTATGAAATGGATCTGATTCTTTTTAGTACAAACTAAAAACCAATTTTTCTAGTTCTCAAAAATAGATCCGATATTTTTTTTAAAACCAAAAGACTTTGTTTTATTTAATAAACATAGATCTGACTTTTCTATGCCAAAAACTATTTTTTTTACATATACAAAAACAAATCTGATTTTTCTAAACCAAATCAAATTTTTTTATCACAAGGCAGATCTGAATTTTCTCAAAAGAAGAGGATGCATTCATAAATAGACTAATGTGACTTAGCTTAGTTATATGTTTCATGTGTGCAACATATCATTCATGTCATGCATAAAGGGCTACATTGGTCATGAGAGTCTAGAAGACCAGACTCTGTCTGTGCGGAATGGGTACCTAACACCTTCCCATTCCATAACCTAACTTCCGAATTTAGTGTCTTTGGATAGGTAGACCTAGGCTTTATCTTTATTTATTATTATTTTTTTTTTTGGTAGATTGTAACTAGGACAAAAAGCCATGTATCTTTGGTAGATTGTAACTAGGACCCAAAGCCATGTAATATTCGATTTTGTACTTTTTTACTCAATCAATGAGAATGGAACAATTCAGTCATGTAAAGTTGTATTTAATTTTTTTTCTTATTTTTTTGTATAAAAAATAAGTGGCAACTCCACACCACTTACCCAAAAAGAGAGATGCCCTAAAAAAGTACCAAAATCTCTTTTTTGAGAGCACCTAATTTCCCCAGTCTCTCACACACCAAATGACTCAAGCAATCATAAACTTTTATAAATTAAATGTTATCCATAAATGTTGTTGCTATTCTTATTTTTTAGACTATTCGAGTCAAAATTTTAGTATTTATCATCTAAAAAACCAACTTTATAGCATTTAACACATCACTTTACAATACATCCAACATCAAAACTTCTATTTTTTTTACCACTTTATTTAAATATTCTCTCTTTATTATTTTTTATTCTCTCTCTCTCTCTCTCTCTCTCTCTCAACCCAACAAGTCTGGAACTTTCTCCCTCTCTCTAGTCTTCTGCTCTAAAACCCGTGCTCCATGGCTGACCACCAAGTTCCATCTCTGAACATCAATGCCACCACTCCATGATGGTTCGACCCTAAGTCTCACCCTCTCCATATTCTTGGCTTAAAACACTTCTCATCCCTTCAAGCTCTCTCTCTCTCTAAAACTGAGCTCGCCTTCTAAACCTCTATAGCCGGAGCTTTTCAAGCTCATCACCTCTAACCATGGCACTCAACTACCACATTCTCTGCTCTATCTCCAAATTCAAACCCGATCCGAGCCTATCTCTCCCTAGACTTCGATCCCTTCAATCCAAATGAGGCAAAGCCTCCCCGTTCTACCATGAAACCCAGCCAACACCAACACCAACCATCGCACATGATCTCAACAGTGGATTTACAATGAGATTTTGAGGGTTTTTTAGTGGTTTGTTGCTGGGTTTTGGGGCTATTTTAGGTGGTGAGTACAAATGGAGTTTTAGAATTGATTTTCTGGGTTTTGGAAACTGTTTTTCTGTGTTGTTGTTGTTGTTGTTTTTTTTTTTTTTTTTTGGTATTTTCTAGGTATTTTCAATGAGGTTTTGGGTATTTTTCCGTGCTAATTTTTTGGTTTTTTTGGTTGGGTTTCTATGTGATTATTGTGGGGTTCTTTGTGAGTTTCAGGTATGATTTACAAAGGGTAAATTGAGGGTTCTTGTGAGGTTTTTGCCGTAGAGTTTTTGGGTAATTTGTTGGGATGTTTGGATGTTTCTTGTGAGCTTTTAGGGAAAAAGATGGTGAAAGAGTTGGCTAAGATGGTGAGAGTGAGAGGAAGAAGCTTGGGTGAGATGGTGTGACAAAGAAGAAGTGAGAGAGGAGAGAGAAGAGACTTGAGAAGGAGACAAGCACGGAAGAGAGTAAAAGAAAGAAATTAATAAAAAAATGATAACATGTTGCTACAGTGCGCTCTCAGTTATGAGAGCTCACTATAGTAAGATGTCAAATTTTTTTGCATATAGCATCTTTGATGTAGAAAGGTTATTTACATTTTAAGGGCATGGTACAACATTTTCATCTAGATCTTCAAGGCAATATGCACCTATTCCAACCACCGAGATGATACGATATGGCTATTCCCAGTTGGGCCCTAACTTTCCCTATGCTAGGTTCTTTGCAGTACCCATAACCTTTCTTAATATTAAGTCTCCAGATGCTAATGGCCTTAAACTCACATTTGATTCGTACCCCTTCTTGAGCTTCTGTTGATAATACGCCAATTAAACCAAGGAGGTTGCGAGAGTGGCAAGAGAATCAACATGTGTATTCCTACTCCTAGGGATTTGCAGTAAGGTGAAAGACTTGAACCCTGATTGCAAGTGCCTAACCTAATTCAAATACTCTTGCATTCTCAAATCCTTGGCCTCTAACTCTCCCATTACTTGGCCTACAACCAACCTTGAATCTGAAAATATCTCCACTGTTTTTCCTCCCATTTTTTGAACCATAGTCATCCCTACCAATAGAGTCTCATACTTAGTCTCATTATTTGTGGCCGAGAAACCCAACCTTAAGAATTTTTCAATAATGATCTTCTTAGGAGAAATTTCAACTAGCCCCACTCCAAATCCTCTTTGATTTACTGCACCATTAACGTATACCCTCTAGGATAAAGGCTTTTGCAAGAAAACCATGCCAACTGATTTTCATCCATGTTTTGCTTCTCTACTTCATCTTCAATGGGGATTCAGCAAACTCGGCCACCAAATCTGTGAGGACCTGGCTTTTAATAAAGGTGCGAGGCATATACTTGATATCAAAAGCCCCTAGGATCATACCCCACTTAGCAATCCTTCCTGTGTAATCAGCACTCTGAAGTAGTGATCGAAGCGGAAGTTGGGTTAAAACAACAACTGTGTGGGATTGGAAGTAGTGGAGGAGCTTACGCGTAGCATGCACCACTACCAAAATGGCTTTTTCCAGTGGTAGGTAATGAACTTCGGCCTCATGCAGTGACTTGCTCACATAATAAACTAGTTTTTGTACTCCATTATCAACTCGTATCAGTACTAAGCTTATCGCATGAAAGGCTATAGCAACATAAGCAAATAGGACTTCCTCTTCCTTGGGCTGGGACATAATAGGTGGCCGAGAAAGGTATTCCTTTAGCTGCTGGAAGGCTAGGGCATACTCCTCGGCCCACTCAAACCCCTTCCACTTATGCAACAACCGAAAGAAAGGCCTACACTTGTTTGCTAACCGAGAGATGAATCGGTTTAGAGCGGTAGTCATCCCTGTTAATTTCTGGACCTCTTTGGGATTTTAAGGAGGTTGCAAATCCTTAATTGCCTTAATATGATCAAGGTTGACTTCAATTCCATAGTGAGTGACCATGTAGCCCACAAATTTACCTGAACCAACGCCAAAAGAACATTTGGAAGCATTGAGGCGCAGTTTGTGCCTCCTTAGTATTTCAAAGATATTCTCGAAGTCTCCCACGTGCTCGAACATTACCTTACTTTTCACCACCATATCATCTATATAAATCTCAATATTTTTGCCTAGTTGTGGCTCGAACATTCTAGGCATCATCCTCTGATAAGTAGACCCTGCATTCTTCAATCCAAAGGACGTCACCTTGTAGTGTAATTTCTAGTAGAAGTAACAAAAGCTGTCTTTTCCTTATCACCTAAAGCCAATGGTATTTGATAATACCCCTGAAAGGCATCCAAGAAGCTCATCCAAGGATAGCCTACCATTTCATCCACTAACTGTTCTATCCAAGGCATTGGGAAGGGGTCTTTTGGGTAGACCTTGTTCAAATCTGTGAAGTCCACACATACTTGCCACTTTCCGCTCTTCTTTTTCACCACCACAGTATTAGCCAGCCACTCAGGGTAAAACACCTTCTTAAGAGCCCCAGCACGCTTAAGCTTGACCACCTCCTCCTTGACGGTATTATAATGGTCCTTAGATGAGCGTCGAGGTGGTTGCTTTTTGGGAATGACAGACGGATTGACATTCAAATGATGGCAGATGAAGTTTGGATCCAACCCCGGAGCTTTGTAGGCGTTCCACGCAAACACATCAACATTCCTCAAGAGAAACTCTATCATCTCTTCCTTCTCTAAGGAAGGCAACTGATCTCTGGCCTGGAAAAACTTCTCCTTGTCACCACCAATGATGACTTTTCTTAATTCCTTACATTTGGCCCCCTCCATCACCATATTCGCAGATAACACTGAGATCCTTGATTGCTATAGAACTTGCTCAACTAAGGCCAAAGACTCAACTTCACCTAATGTCTTATCGCAGCTACCAAGCATTATCTAGCTATAGACTGGCTCCCAACTAGCTCCTCGACCTAGTCCTCGAACGGATACTTCATCTTCAAGTGTAGGGTGGAGGAAACGGCCCCAAGGCATGAAGTTAGGGTCTTGCCACAATGGACATGTAGGGAGAATAAGGGACTGTTTAGATTTGCTGTTTTCATAACTCATAACTCAAAAATGGTGGGACTTATGGCTAACAAGTCCATTTGGATTTTGTTTCCAGTTTTTGTTTCTTTCACTCAATTTTTTGATTTTTTAGTGATGAGTTATGGAAACTAAAAACACATTCTGTTTTCAATGGCATTTCTTTAATTAAAATTACATACCTGGTCCTACAGTTAAAGCAATACACGTGAGGTGCTCCTTTTGATGCTCTCTTCACTAAAGCAGAGCTCTCACATCTCAGACTTCTCTCATCTCCATTCCAGTACCACCACAAGCTAAAAGAAGCTCTCGCTGCCCTCACCTCCTCACACACTATTTCACCGATCCGAGCTCAGCCAACTCGCGCCACCATGTCACGGTCATGCATTGCATCACGCTCCAACCAAACCGATCTCCCCGACCTCTTTCTCAGCTTTTTTCACAGAAATCCAAAGGTATTATTTACATTTGAGCTATTTATATATCTGATTTGTTGGTAAACGCAAGGTATTTCGCATCTTTTACATCGAATCAAGGATTGGTGATGAGAAGTTTGCTTCTCTGTTTTTTTTTTTTTTTTTTTTTTTTTTCTTTGTTTGATGTTTGGGTTTTCGCATCTAATTTAATTGTATCAACCCGTGGTGATGGGTTTTCAACTCGTGGTGATGAAAGTTTGCTTCTCTGCTTTTTTTTCTTTGTTTGATGTTTAGGTAAGCATCTGATTTGATCTATTGAAACCCGTGGTTATAGGTTTTCAACCTGTGGTGAACTTGTGCTTCTCTGTTTTTCTTTTTTCTTTTTTTTCTTTGTTTGATGTTGGGGTAAACATCTGATTTGATCTATTGTAATTGGAGCACTAGATAATTTTGTTTTAAAATGACTTGTAGAGAATGCACTCTTAAAAGTTAACTATTATATATAGTAACTTGAGAGGAATTGCATGTTTTAGTTTTATTGTTTTGAAACTATTAGCGGTTGTGATTGGTGGTAATTTTAGCATTTGTTAGGTTTGTAGCCTTGTCCATGTGAAGTGCTTCAAAATACATTTCATTTTTGTGTCTAAAACAATTACGTTTGGAATTAAACTCAGGCAAAGAGTGATAGGTGGGCTTGTACAAAGTGGTTGGGCATATGAAATTAAAGTAATAAGATTTTCACGGATCTGAGAGGATCGGCTGTTGATTTCGGCCGTCTCTTACACTCCTATCATATTTGATTTTGAAATCCATAATAAATGGTCCAAATTGGTTCAGCCATCTTTACATTGAGTGACTGAAAATAGCTTGTACTGCTAAGGTCACCAGAAACACTGCATTCAGAAATTTTCTATATGAAATAATGAACTATCCAATTAGGAATTCACGTAATAAATCTACAAAATCTCTTTCCTCAGTACTCACATCAAAATCAAACATGAACTGTCATTGCAAGAATTAAAGGAAAATATTTATTCTAACCCTATGAGATGAAAGGAAGGGACTGATGAGTCACTGAACATTTAATAGATATTAAAGGAAAGACACAGACTGCTTTGTGGTTAGTGGTTCACTTTCTTCCGTATAAATTTGATTTAAAGTCGTTGAGTAATAAAATTACACGAATTGGGAGCCAATAATTATTTGTCTTAGTCATGGTAGTGACTTCTTCTTTGTTAAGCATATAATACAAAATAGTTTGTGTCATTGTTTATCACACATTTTGGGCAGTAATATAAAAAAACAGTGCTAGTTTGAAACTAATGGTTAGGCTGACTACATGATCCAAACCTATTGTTCTTTTGGCATGCAAGAAACTTATTCAGACCAGTTGAATTGCTCGAGTGTTTGTAGTGTACTGAGCTGTATGAAGTTTTGTGGGGCTATGGAAAAAAAGTTACTATAAGTTGATTGATACAGTGGTACTTTACTTGTGCAATAATTGAAACCTGCCTGATCATGTAAAGGAACCAATACGGACCTTAATATAAGGTTTCAAGCTCAAATCCTTCACTTTATTTTAGTCCTTATTGTAAACTTGGGAAAAAATTAACACAAGTATATATTTAATCGTAAATTCAGTGAATTTGTGACTTTGTAGCCCCCAAAACAAAGCTCGAGTGTATGACTTATATATCACAAAAGTAGAAGATTTGTGTCTTCTCTACTCTGTTTTGCTGAATATTTGTGTCTTCTTGATCTGCTTATATCTTTAATACTGTTTATGAATTTCATTAGAGTGATTCAGTACATGTCATTGCAGTAATATATACATATTAATATGGATCCTATGCTCAATATTTGTTCCTCTATAAATACTGGGATTTCTTTATTGTACTTGTGATATGATTGTATATGAGATGCGTGTGTTGTTCTTTAAGATGGCTGCGGATTTGAGAACATGGGATGCCAATTGTGAGGATCTGTTGAGTGACTCAGTATTTTCTCACTATGTGCTTGGGAATTTGCGTCCTTATTCTGCCAATGCGCAAGTGTGGGAGCAAATCACAGGCAATCTTAATGCCCGCATGGGGAAGGCCTTTACCATGAGGTGGGTAATTACGAAGTGGAAACATATTTGACAAAATTATCGCAGAGCGATGGGGGTCCCTAGGTATGCTCATCGGCCCTACGTTCCCCCCGTGGCCTCTCCTGACTAATTGTCTAATGACCTGCCTCAGTAAGAGACGAATGCGTAGTCGAAGCAATTTAGTGCATGTCCCTTTTGATACACTGCTAACATATTTTGTTCCCATTATGTTCAGTAGCGTGCTTTCTTATGGATTACCATGTACTTAACATGCACTAACCTAGTTGTATTTGTAACCACTTATTCAATTTACTAACTCATTGCTTCGATCTTCCATCTTTTGTATATCTGGTCACATTGTATATGTGGTAAACCTTGATGAAGGATTTATATATTACCACTATTTCTTACATTCCGTGCATACTTTTTCTTATCCATGTTGATTTAACTGTGAAATATTTTTCATTTTTTGGACCCCTTAAACCTACATGGCACATGAATCCTATAGCCCTACTAATCAATTCTTAAAATTATTATCTGTCATGAGCTTACCACGTGAGATATTTCAAATAGATGGCACATGAATCACCAGAGGCGGATGAGAAAAAGTGGCCTCCCCATGTAGAACATATTTTAATTGAGATCATGTTCGAGGAACAACTTAAGGGTAACATGCCAAATGGTGTGTTTAAGGGTCCTACATGGGCATCAATTACAGCTGAACTTAACCAAAGGACCGGGAAAGACTCTCTCTAAACAAGTTCAACAGAAGCACAATAGGCTCCAACTCAAACAACGCAAGTGGAGCCAGTTGCTAAGACACACAAGGTTGGGGTGGGACGAGCAGACTCAAACAATGACTTGTCCTAACGAGGTGTGGCAGAATGTGATTGCAGTATGTTTACTGTTGTTTATTATTTATATAACTTAATACAATTATTTATTTATTCAATTTGCCTCCAAGTTGGTAATATATGAACTGGTGCCTTATTTTTTTTAGGTATATCAGTTATTGCCCTTATTTATTTATGCAAGCTTCCTCCAAGTTGGTAATGTATGAACTACTGCGTTTAGTGTGCTAATGTTTCCAAGGACATTGCAGGGCAATCATGGTGCAACTAAGTTAAGGAAACAGGGATGCCTAGACTACCCATCACTGCAGCAGTTGTTCACCCCTAGTACTATGACTGGGAACCTGCAGATCTCCTCAAACACTCCTCCCCTGAATAGTGACGAGGAGCATGCCCTAGAGGAAGAGCTTGCCAATGCCAATGCCAATGCAAGTACACCCACCCATCTGGACGATGACTGTTACAACCCTAACTTTGAGAGTTTCCCTCATACTATGGAGGATGCTGAGGTTGAGGAGGTAACCCAATGGGCGGGAAAATGTCTCGTGCAAGATGCAAGTGGCAAAGGTAAGAAGGTCTTGAAGAAGTTGGATAGGGTAAGTGAAATGACTATGGCCCTAAAGGAGTACACCGCAATGACAAAGGATAGGTACAGTGGTAAACTCGGCAGGTCCAGCGGTTCATCTGACCAATTCGCTCAATCCGGCATAGGGGGTGATCCTTGTTCACTTGGTAAGGCAATTGAGCTGTTGAATTCGCATGAGGATCTGAGTAACAAGGCCTATATCAAGGTGTCAAAGGTTTTGCAGCAAAAGAATAATAGGGTAGTGTTTATGGGTATGCCAGAGCATAGGAGGATGACTTGGATTGAGGACATTGTAAACCCGAAGGAGGATTGACATATTTACATGCTTATTATTTAGTACTTAGATGTAGTTGTATTTGGCTAGTAGGGAGAATAGTATTGCATTACGTCTAAGCTATTTGGTTTTTACATACTATGGATTCAGGTTGTTCTATTTACTTGTTTTTGTTTCGTATGGATAATATGAAGGTTTATGTTATTTACAAACTTGGGATGTTTGTATGGTTTATGTTATATTATGATATGGATTTGGATTTGGATTTTGGGTTCGTTGATTTTTATACGTTTATAATGGTGACTGTTGAATTAGGTGTTTATATTATACGTTTATATTATGCTATTTACTTGTTTTAATTATTTTTCATTGTCTTATTATAATCTATGGTTGATGTTATTAGTAGGACTATTTGATAGGTTTCTATTTCCTATGTTGATGGTCTCATCACTTTGTTGGATTACAGGCTGAGGTGTAGACTGTTAAGAATAACATATTTACTTTTATATCTCTCTTTACATAACCTACCTGAATAGTGTGTTTGTGCTAATGTGTAGGTCACTTATGGCATCCGGAAATGACTGGTCACGGGCATTCCAAGAGTATGACTTCAATGATGCATACTTCAATGACGTTGGATCCTGCAATGTCTGTGAAGATAATGATGATGACTAGACCGATTCAGAGTCCGAACATGAAGAAGTAGAGTTTAATTTAGTGAATCCTTTAGCGAACAAGTGCGTTGACCAGCCGGGCATATATGGACGAGGTCACTGAAGGTAATCCAGCTAAGCATTATGAGATGTTCCGCATGACATTTGAGTTACTATTACATTTAGTGGACGAGTTGGCTCGACATGGTTACTTGAGGGACGAATAGGGTGGGGTGAATGCCACTCAGGCTGTGGCCATGTTATTGTTCATACTTGTACACAACACTCGCCATAGATGTGTTGCAGTCAGGTTTTAGCACTCAACAGATACCGTGTGCCAGCATTTTTGTAGGGCATTGCGAGCTGTCCACCACTACGCGAAGCATTTAATTAAACCTGATCAGAATGTCATAGGCCTCCTCGAACATCTTTAAGTGAACAAGTACTGGCCATGGTTTGAGGTACAAAAAATTCCCTTACTTAACTAACTTCGTATAATAGTAAAATAATATGATATTTGATATGTGCTTGCTAAGATTAATAAAAACTTTCATGTGTAGAGATGTGTAGGAGTAATTGATGAAACGCACGTGAGTGCTCGACCTCTTGCAAATGCGACTCAAGCACCCAGGGACCGCAAGAGCCTTATAACAACTAATGTGTTGTGTGTGTGTAACATGGACATACAGTTCACATTTGTCCATGCTGGGTGGGAGGGCAATGTGAATGACTCAAGGGTTTTCGAGGAAACGATCAGTGACCGGAAGCATGGATTCCAATGACCACCAACAGGTACTATACATTATTGTGACTTTAACTAAAGTTATTTTATCCTCCACGTCTAAGTAATATGTTTATGAACAACTTAATTACATGCTGGCTGGTTGTGTGTGTGTGTAGGGTCGTACTACTTGGTAGATTCAGGTCTACCAATTGGCACTACTTTTCTCCCCCCTCACAAGTCAACTAGGTACCATGCATAGGAATTTCGCTCAAGTGGCAGACGGATAACATCAAAGAAAGAGTTGTACAACTACAGGCACTCGTTCTTGCGGATGGTTATTGAGCGGTCTTTTGGAGTGCTGAAGGCCCGTTTCCCCATTTTGAATTTAATGCCAAACTTCAAGCTAATTAGGTAGCGTTACGTGATTGTTGTGTACTGTGCTCTACACAATTTCATATGCATGAACAATCGGAGTGATGAATTGTTCAGAACAATAAGGGAGAGTGTTAGTGAAGGTAGTGCGACCAATAGCGAAGCAGTGGCGATGTTAGAGCATCAACAAGCTCAACGACCTAAAGGCATGTACTAGAAATGTCAAGTGCATCGAAGAGAGCGATTGGCCAATTTAGGGACAATATCACTGACACAATGTGGGATGATTATGTTACCCGTGGCTATGTGAGATGATTATATGTTGAAAATGGCAATTGACCATGTACTTCGCTGTAATGTAGATGCTATGGCTTTGCGGCGTAATTGTTTTAGCATTATAATATGTGATGGAAATATTATTTATGTAGGTGGATGTATAACTTAGTTCAACTTGTAACGTTACTGCACTATTTTGGAATGACATGACAAGATGCAGATATGTTCTCGGCATAATTATGTAACGTAATTTGAATGTATCAATTATTATAAGATATATTTTTGGAGCATGGTATACCCACAGCGTGTGTTCACAGATATTTGATATGTGGTATAAGAAATATTGTTGGACCATCAAACATAAAAAAAATATTGCCACTACTATAAGGAAATTTCACATTACTTAACTGCATGCTATGAAATGCATAATGTAGTTCACCATCAAAAAAAAAAAAAAAAAAAAAAAAAAAAAAAAAAAAAAAAGAGAAAAGAAAAGAAATACATAACATACATGACCAGTAATGTACATAACAGATGAATGCGTGTGTTAACATCATCCTGCAAAATATATAGGAACTCAAAACAGGGCATGTGATCAATAATGTACATTACACACATGACCGTCAATGGGTCATGGTAGACGCATTTGCGTATGGCCATGGCCCCCAAAAACAGTAGAGAATACAAAATAAACCCCAAGTACAGTCCAAGACAAAAATAAAGCTAGCCTATACTTGTAGACCATGTCTTCAATAATCTAGAGTGCGAGCTTAGTTTTTTCAGCCTTACGCTTTGCTATCCTTAGGAGCTCCCGTGTTTCTGCTTCCCTTGCATGAGCCTCATCCCTTTCATTTCTTGTAGCTATGGCCTCGGCCTTATATCTCGTAAACCTTTCATGGACAAGTGGTGCTGTTGCATGGCCACGTGGGCATGTGTTCTTGTCCAACCATTTGAAGAACTTACATGTCTGATCGAAGTCCTGCATACAACATTGAAGGCATGTATAAGATGGTCAGCAAAGATGGTAAGAAAATGACAAGTCAAATATGTAACGACAATAAAATCATGTAATACTAACCAGCGACCACTGCTGACATCCATAGAACCTCCTACCGAAATTATGGATAGATAGGGAGGTCCTTTCCACACACCGATCCATATCGCACATATAGTCGCTAGAAGTGGACTCATAAGTAGTGGCAAAAGGCATTCCACTGTTGAGTAAATGAAACTCATGCAATAAGTCCAATAAGGAAAATGAAACTCATCCAAAAAGCAACCTATATATCAAGAAAATCCAACTACTGAGAAATTTATCAAACTCATTAGTTGCTCAAGACAAGGTGATCAATAAAGTTTTGATCAATAATGCCCACTTTCTCACATGATGCTAGATGAGTCATCCTATATATACACTTGTTTCCCCTAATTATTTTAGTTTCAGCAAGAACAGACTTAAAATGTAGTCTTTGGGTTTGTTCTCAAGACATGCTACATAGAAAGTGCCATACTATTCTAATTTGCTAAAATGTTAGAGACAATTTCTGTAGTTAAATCATGAAAATAAATCTCATTTAACATGGTTTATTGCTGTCCCTTAAGCCACCCAGCCCACTTTCATAACAAGCATCTTCATTTAGTTTAATCCTATAATCAGTGAGCCATATGGTTCCATGTATGAAATAAAATCTTAATTTGTTTCCATCAAAATGGATGATTTTTTTTCTACTCCACAGAACTGGCAGGATAAAATAACAATGCAAAATTTGAACTAGAGACTCTTTAGAACAGATATTACATTGGCTGCTAACCTATATCAATAATTAATGTCATACCATGCAATGTCATAGATACCACCGGATGGTCATACCACAGAATACAAAAATTAATCCTATACATAAAACAATAGCACTCTATAAGTTGACAAGAACTAAAGCACTTTTTACCACCATTACAAAAAGAAATAGAATTAAAGCCCATATTATGTTGCAATCTTCTATTTTAGCCAAACCCACCCCACTTTTATTTATATATTTTTTTTCTTTTTATCTCATGTTTGTCCAAGTATGTTCCGAAAGCTAAACCCATTGAGTCACACAAGTTTGTCACTGACCCACTGCTCCAGTCAAAACCATCTCAGGTGAGCTATAGACCTGCAGTGTAAAACTGCACAGTCTGCACCCAGTCTGCCAATAAATGCTTCACAAAGAAAGATGACTATGACTAACAAGGAAAGAGATGTGCTCAAAGGAAAGATAGTTGAGGAAATTTTTGGGTTAATGAATGTAAGGCTGAGTTAGTTGAGGCAAAATAAAGAAGTAGGGCATGTGTTGTGGAGCAGAGTTTTCAGAGTGGGAACAGTCCTCACCTCAGAGTGCACTTCTCTGACACCTCCTGCTAACTTTGAAGAAAGCAAGAAAAGTGCTTTCAATTGCATACAAACAAATCAAAACCTCCTTCTAACCAATAGTCTCTCACTTGCACCATCCTAGCATCATCAGTGTAGGACTCAGAAAATATATGTCTAAATATATAGCCATTAAGTTCAGAAGAAGGAAGCTATGTTTTATTCCTCCAACTTGCATCAAAAGCATACTAACCACTATGTGAATGTCGGGCCTTAGGGGCCCTCTGCACAGAAAGAAAATCATGTAGACCTTCAGAGTTCTTCTGAATAATTAAAACTTAAGCTATGGCACTTGTTCTGGCATCATAATTCGTAAGTGTATGTATCAAAGTAATTACCAGTGGTAACTTACTACTGACTACAGAGCCTCTAAGCTTGAGTTCTATAATAGTGAGAAGGCACCATGCTGCTAATGGGAAGATAACTCTAGGCAATTCTGCATACTAGTGTTTACATGTATAGTGGGATGGTAGATATCAAATCTGCTTAGATGTCTAAAGTTGTAGTCTTGGTACATTAGAATTCTACTAACATCAAGGTTCTAATTGTCATGACATTATCATTTTTCTGTCAATGCATATAATTTCATCCTGATGTGAAGGTGCCCTTTTATTTTCTTTTTCCTTTTAGTTTTAGGGGTGAGTGGTGGTTTTATATTTTATCTGATAAGATAATATGGTCCAAGGCATCTTTACTTAGAAGTAATGAGTTCTTCAATAATAAAAAAAAATTATTTTTATTTATCACATCCAATGGAGGCTGCAAGGATTGAAAGTCTTCTGCCTGTACAGAATACCTCCCCTTGCAAAATTGTATTTACTATTTACAACTTAAATAGTTCAAAGTCATCAATTTTCTATCTATTCACATGATACTTGAGGTGAGTGGGCAATCATACTTCGCCCTTGAACCATTTGTTAAACCTCCTTAAAATTCAATATTCTATTGAAGATGCTTTCCTAGCAAACACTTAGACCCAGTTTAGAGAGAAACATATTAGTGGACTATCTTCAAATATAGTAGTCAAAAAGACAAATAAAGCTTCAATTACACTAGTGTGGAATAAAAATTGTTCTTAAGAGCTATCACTACACTTGAGAGCATCATATATACCAAGTGCTATGGTGTCTTCTATTTCACAGTACTTTATATAAATATGGGATATGAAGGCTGAACATGAATAAACTCACTCAAGAAGGCTACATCCATAGTATAAGGTATGAGAAAAACCATCCAGGGGAAAAGGAAAACAAAAATAAAGAAAATGCTTAATTGCAGCGGATATGATGTGACTGATAAACCATTACAAAGTCAGAGAAATTGTCAAATGTAGCATTCACTAAAGAACTTGGAAAAGAGAGCATGTAATAAGAAATTAGAGCATATATGCACCTTTGATTTCTCACAAAGAGCAGCATTTGAAAATCAAGTCTCATCAATTAATACATCAGGAACAAGAGGTTTTCCATTGAATGCAACCGCAGCCATTGAGGATGTTATAACCACTATTTTAATAGATGGATCTTTGGCACATGATCTAAGGACAGGTGTAAAATGAACTATTTAAGTTATGCAAATCAGTATCAGACAAATGTTGGAAAAGGAGTTCCATGCTTCTCGTGTGCATTCCCATTTGCACCTATCAGAGAGACTTATCAACCCCGCTGGGATGCATGGGGAAGGTAACCTTTATGCAATTTTTTCAGTTATGCCTGTGTAGGTGTAGGTGGACATAGGCATGCTGGCTAAAGATATGCTTATGATATTCCACGCCCTAAGTTCTGTTTATCATTCTATTAAACAGGATAGCTTCACATTTGTATTGATGAATTCATTCTAATGAGATGGCTATCTGTCAACCATTGGCTGAGATGCAGTTGTGAGAGGTATTTTAGTTGAATATCAGGTTGAAAGCACCACTAGGCCAAGAGGCCTTGGGGAAGAATTAGTTAAGTTATAAATGAGTAAGTAGTAACTAGAGACAATATGTAATAAAATATACTACACTGAACTAATTTGTCACTGCTTGTTCCTGAGTTGAAAATGGCAAATTTTTATTTAGTCTTGACAATATGACTGATCGGTAAATGTATGATAATAAGTTCCCTGCAGTTTTTGCCGGCCAATTCCTTCTTTAGAATAAAATATTTTAAAACATTATTTAGTTTTTAAATAAAGATGTCCTGTTTATGAAAAGAGTTGGGGTATGCATCTGTAAAAGACCAATATTTTTTTCTCTGAATTTTAGTTTTGTATTAAAAAAGGGTAGAACTTCAAGGACCATTCCAATCACTCCAAAATATAAATAAAATAGAACTTATGTGAACTGTATATATGGCATAAAACGTTTTGGTTTTAAGTGTTGTAATAATTTTGGAGTCTGATCTCCAAAAGACTCCAAAACTTTTGGAGTTGTATTAAAAAAAAAAAAAAAGATTTAAGAATCTGTGAAAAAAAAAAATTTGGAGTCTAATGTATGTTGTTCTATCAATCCTGTTAATAATTTTTGCACTAAAGGGAAAAAAATCTTAATGGAGGAAGTATAAACAGGAAACCAGAATGCAATGAGGAAACTAAAATGGAGACTGCAACCAATTTGCATTTGTTGTATGGCTGATTTCAATTTTGTATGCTATCCTTTAGACTGTGGTGGTTCAAATGATGTTTTTGTCAGAATTTTGTTCATTGAGGTCATTAAAATGAACTAAATGAAAAAAAAACAGGATAGGCTTCCATCACAAACAAGAGCACAAGAAGGGTCTTGTTCTGCAAGTATAATATACTTCAAACTATTGAAGCAAACCAGCAATGTGTAAGCACAATAATATCATATAAACAAAAACAAAAACAAAAAAAACAAAAAAAACTTCTCCTTTATTATTTTCTCACCAACCAAACAACAGGGAAAAACAAAGGCAAACAGAATTCAAGCTAAAACCTAACAGTATTCTCAAAACCCAAATGGGAAACACACAATCAGATAAATAAACAAGGTGAGAGAGTACCAAAAGGGATGAGGTAGCACCGTCTTGGGTCGGAGGAGATCGTCTGTGACAAAATGGGGAAATGGGTCGCGTTTCTTTATGCTCGTCGGCGTTGCTAGATCACGACGAAGGAGATCACGCCACCATACACGTCAGAGAGATGGGTGTTGTTCACTGGTGATGGTCCTGACGAGGCGAGGGAGCTTGAGAAATTTTTATGGGTTCAGGTTTGTGCTTTGGAGAGTGATAGGGCTGAAGGGGGAAGGGGAAATGAGAAAAGAGAAAAAGATGGGGATGAAAACCTTTCGCGAGTAACAAAACAATTTTGCTCTGACCAAGTGACAGGTATGGGACCCACAAACAGTTGAAAAATATTGAGTGATGACAAGTGAGTGACTATGCCAAACGGGTAGGGTGTAGGGAGTTAGGGTATTTTAAGTGATAAGTGATGAGTGACGGAAATTGAGTGATGGAAATTGAGTGAGGAGTGATGAGTGATAAAATAAAAATCCAAACAAGGCCTAAGCATTCACCACAATGAAGTCCACATCTACCACTTCTGAACCTGCTTGCATGGGTAGTCTAATCTAGCCCTTTGGAATAAAAATTTTCCCATCGAAGCCCACCAAGGGTGAATCGTAACATGTCAAATTTTCAGGTTTCAATCTTAGCCCTTCATACAAATTAGGGTACATGATCACTGCACCGCTGCTCTAATCTACCAACACCCTCTTCACATCATACCCTCCTATCCTAAGGGTGACCATTAAGGCATCATCATGTGGCTGCACAATTCCAACTTTGTCTTTATCGGAAAAACTCAATGCTGGTCAGACCTCCATCCTACCCCTCTTCGGCTTAGGGTTGGAGTCCTTGGCAGGTGGCCGACCTATAAACATCACCCTAGAAGGATAAAAACCAGTCCTTCCTAGAGCAGGGAGGATAACATTAATTGTGCCCAAAGGTGGCCTTGAAGAAGTATCTCTTTGAGATCCCGATCCTGCCTGGTCCCCTTGCTCGTTGGGCTGATATAGAAATTGCTTCAACTTTCTACTTTTGACTAGCTGCTCCAGATGACTCCATAAAGTTCTGCAATCTTCCGTGGTGTGTCCTCGCTCTTGGTGATATTGGTAATGAAGGTTTTGGTTGCGCTTCGCGAGGTCTCCTCCCATCTTATTTGGCCAATTAAAGTATGGCTCATTTGTGATTTTTTCCAAGACTTGATGTACTGGCTCTCAGAATACCATGCTAACCACTTAAGTAGCAGTAGATCCAGATTCCCTAGCAAAGTCTCTCTGAGGCTGGTTACTGTTATATCTGTCCAACCTAAAATCCCTTCTATCTTAAAAGACCACCTTAGCCTTCCCCTTCCCTT
The DNA here is from genome assembly GCA_023621385.1 of Quercus gilva. Classification (NCBI taxonomy): domain Eukaryota; kingdom Viridiplantae; phylum Streptophyta; class Magnoliopsida; order Fagales; family Fagaceae; genus Quercus; species Quercus gilva. Next base: position 50,190,787 of record CM042474.1, on the reverse strand, counting down.
GTTGTTGGTCTTTCTTGACCCGCTTATACTTGTCAATATGGTCCATAAGCTGACATACACTCCTCTTCCTGGTCAACGACTTCCTCAAATCATACTCGGCAGGTAGGCCAACCTTGAAAGTCCTTATAACCACGTTGTCAAAGTTCCCATCTATCTTATTGAACATCTCCTAGTATCTATCATAATACGTCTTCAGGATTTCCCCTTCTTGCATAGTCATAGACAACAGGGAGTCTAAGTGCCAAGGGATCCTACTGCAGGTAATAAGGCGAGAACCAAATGCTCTAGTAAGCTCTTTAAAGGAGTTAATAGAACCCTCTCTCAGACCATCAAACCACCTCATTGCCACAGGCCCCAAGTTGGATGGGAACATCTTACATATCAAGGTTTCATTTTTTTTAGTGAACAGTCATTCTTTGGTTGAAGTGGCTAACATGCTCCACAGGGTCTGATCTACCATTATATAGGGTAAATGTTGGCTGAGTAAACTACCGAGGAAATTTTCCTCTTTCAACCCTACGGGTAAAAGGTGATTTAGAAATCTGATTGAGAGCCTTATCCATAGCATCATTCTCCTAACCTTTACGAGGCGGACTCTCCCTTCTCCACCTATAATGGTGATCCTTATCACACGAAAAAAGACTCACTAGGAAGAGTCCTGGACCTAGGGCGGTAGCTATTATAACTATCGTCATCAGAAAAGGGACCAGAACTTGATCAAGTTCCCCAATGTCGCTCACTGCGTAACCTCCTTCATAAACGGTCAATCTCTAGTTGCATGCTCCTAGTGTTCTCTTCATGAGAGACGTGATTCCCACCCTGAGATTGGCTCCTACTAGTATGCACGGTATGCACACTAACCTCTTGGTCCCTTCTCCATTCAAGGTTGAGAAACTAGTCTTAATGTTGGGAACCAACAGACTCCCCTCAATTTAGACCTGAACCTACCATAACTAAACGCTAGACTCACTACAACACAAGAATTTCCCACAAATGGCTACAATTTGGTTCCTAAACCCAAAAGGTAATAGGATCTAAGCCCGAAAAGCCCAATACAATGAATTTGTAGAAAATGAGTCAGAAAACTAGACTCTAATGAGTTGGATAACAATTATAGTGGATCCAAATGATGAGAAAGCAAAGAAAAACTAGTTTTACCCAAAGAAAATCGTCATCGGTACAATCCGAGGAGATTAGTCCTTGTATATATTTCTTTTGGATTTGATTACAAGTCTAGTTCCTGTTGTTACAATGTTTTTCTGTCTCAATTCTCTAATCCCCCTCCCTTGGGGTCTTCTTTCTCTTTTATACCATCTTTCTTCTTTCATCTCCACCCTCCACATGTAGACCAAGTTGCTGGCTTTAATCCTTGTTCCATCAGCACCTTCTAGAAGTCTCCGAAAGTAGCTGTAAGGCTGAAAATTATTGTTCAGGTATCACTTCCACATTAATGCGGCCAAAGAGTTAGCTGCAAAGTATTCAATGTGGTGGTAGCAACTTTCTCTTAGATATTTCATAGCTTCCCTTTGTCCTATGCTTTCATGATGTGTATCCTTATCAATAGAATCTCCTAGAACGTTGCTCTGGATGGCAGGCCACACCTTCTGGTCTCTGCTTTGCTTAACCGAGGAGGCATTTCTCTTCGAACCACCTTCTTGAAACTTCATGACCAAACCCCTTTCTTCATTCACTAATGTGGACTTCTGTGATAATGTTTACCCGTCCTCAGACTACTAGGTGTCCTCAAACAGGGCTCACAGCCCTATATATATATATATATATATATACACACAACTGGGCCTATCATTCCTACAGTATATATATATATATATATATAATTTTTTTCTCTTTTTTGAGAGAGACAAAAATTTATTGTACTTTTTTTTCTCTTGAATCAAAACTTTTACTTCTTTATTTTTTTTCTTTTTGTTATCCTTATTTTTGTTATTAACTTTTAAACCTTAAAAATTGGTATACTAGAAAATATTTTCTTTATATTTTCTTCTATGAAACTCAGACATATAGTAGAGATTAAAAAATTATTATAGCACAAAGAAAATGTTGAAGTTAAACAAACTAGAAATAGCATTTTAGCAAATGGGGGTGGGCCCGGGGGCAATTGCCACACCTCGAGACCTAGTTCCACCCTTATTTTATGAATTATGATCAAGCATTAGCTAGGAGTAACTAGATTTCTTCTTTGATTTTTTTCTTTTTCTTTTTCTTTTTAATGTAGCCATGTAATTTTTGACAACTCATATTTTTCCACACTATCAGTTTAATATATATTTTTAATTTGATTTTGAAAGTTACAAATAATCCTAAAATATGTTAGTTAATACAAATTAGAATACATGATAAAACAACTAAACACTAAACAACTTCTAATTAAATTAGATTATTGATCTTCTCTAAACAAATTCTAATGAAATTAGGTAATTTATTTATCATAAATTGTTCAATTTCACTTTTTTTTATTCTTACTTACTAAATAAATATTCATTATTTATAAATATTTAAAAAAATCGTACATTAATGTGCAAGTTAGCAACTAGTGTATGTGTATGTTAAAAGGGATTAAGAGTTAAGAGAGAGAATTTGCTGCAAATATAAAAAAGAAAAAAGGATAAGAGATTTGGTCAGCATAAAGATTTTATTATTTTTTTTTTTTTTTTGGGGGTGGGGTTGGTAGATAAAGGCATAAAGAGTGTTGACACCGAGTCAACGACATGTACAAGGGAACTGTGAAAGCTGAAATGTATAGCACTTATAAATAAAAATATTAATAGAAATCTCCTAAAGACGGTCAAGATGGCCGAGTTGGTCTAAGGCGCCAGTTTCAGGTACTGGTCCGAAAGGGCATGGGTTCGAATCCCATTCTTGACATAATTTTTTTTTTCCTAGAAAACCCTTCAATTTGGTAAGGAATGTGAATCTCAAGCTTAGTTACTTTACTTTGTTGAAAAGTTTGAGGCAAACTTTAGCTTAGTTCCATTAATTCAAACATGGCTTTTTTGTTTCCCAAAAAGCTCAAGTTGTTCACAAGTTTTGTTGAGTTAGTTGAGTAAATTAACTTATACAATTTTTATTCAGATTTATATTTCTTTTATTCGCTAATGCACCAATCATTATTCTGAAGATTCTATAATTAATTAATGTACCATTCAAATAGTAATTCTTATAGTGGTAGGCCGCGATTTGATATTTACTGTATGTTAGCACTTTTATGGATCTTCAATTAACTTAGAATTTCTATAAATCCTAGCTTTTCCATGATCTGTGAGACATTTCCGTCCAAACAAACGGGCTTGGATTTGTATCCCATCAGTCATCTCGTAATGCCGTTCCCAGTGCATCATATTGATATAAGTTTTCAGAACTCATGAGGATTGAACTTTCAAGTTTCAAGACATGTGATTGTAATAAAAATATATGATTGTAATAAAATCAGCATCCGACATTCAGTCTAAATTTTCAATGGAGAAATTATAATAACCTCCGTTTGAGGTTTGAAAAATATATCAAAACCTCTTTTTCATTTTGACTAGAATGCAAATTACACCTCTAAAATTTGAGGATGATTAAATTTTGCACTCTAAAGTTTTAGAATTTGAATTTTACCTTTGAAGTTTTATTATGTTTGTATCAGCAACCTCTTCATCTATATTTTCTATTAAATGCCACATAAATTTGTCATGCATGTTCAATAAAATGATATCACGTTATTTTAGTAACCTCAAAATTTTATAAATAATTAAAAATAACATAATATAATAAAAATGGTGTAGCATCATTTTATTGAACAAACAAAACACACATAGTAAACTTATGTGACATTTAACAAAAAATATGAACAAAAAACCTACCACTGATGCAAACAAAATAGAATTTCAAGGAAAACTTTAAACATCTCCAAACTTTGGGTGTGTAGTTTACACTTTAGCCTTTTAGCCTTTTATTTTACAAATAATATTATACCCCTAAAGTTTTGATTTACATAGAAAATAATCCACTTTGACCATTTATATTCATATTCATTATAATTAAGTCAAAAAAAATATTTTTCAAATTAAATACCATTCATAATAATCACACACAAAATTTTACTAGCCAAATTGGTCGTATGATAAGAAAATTTTAAATAATAAATAATAATAAAAAATAAAAGTAATAGCCGCATGGGGTGCCACTGTGCCAGTGTCATTTTTAAAAATAATGAGGGGTTTCTCTTTTTTTCAAACCAAAAGGACAGATTGGGCTTGATTTGATTTTAGCCACTGATTTTACTTTTGCATTGCAACATGAAAACTGATAACAATAATAATAATAAATTTTTTTTTTTTTTTTTTTTTAAATACCGACCAAGAATAAACATCGACGATATCAAGGTTGTCAAAATTGAAATTCTACGTATAATCATGAAAGGTAGGTAGGATCGTAGATCGTAAGATCAGATCGTGGATCATAAGATCCTACTTATTTTCAAATTTTAAGTCAAAAACCTATTGATAGTAACTTTATATGTTATATAATCACTTAAAATATGAATTCATCCATTAAAAAAAAATTGCATCATAAAATGTAATTTGCACACACTACATCGTTCTTATGTCATTCTAACGAAACAAAACATATTTAACTTTTAACATAATGTATCTAAAAAGTTCAGTACATGTTTAATTAGCAGCTAAGTACTAAAATATTATCTACACATATGGAAAATGTTTTCCAAATTCTAAGTTCCAAATCTAAAATAAGTTAGCCTAATTAGCATATAAAAACTAACTACAAATTTACGATATATAATCTAAAAGAGAATTCTCAATCTAAGGTAAACTAGCTAATTACAAATATGAAATCCAAAAAAGAACTTTCATTCTAAGGTTCTTCTAATTTAATCACTGTCATTGTCATATTTCATTTCATCATATAAATATTTTAGGTTTTTTTTTTTTTTAAACGTTAAACGTAAGTACTATAGGTTTTTTTTGAGATTTTATGTTAACATAGGGGTAAATTTGAGATTTCAATTCATTATTGAGCTTTTGATAACCCATTAGGCTTGTGGGTTTAGATAGATTATCTTACCCAAATGAATCCCACTTAAAAATAAATAAATAAATAAAAAATAAAATAAAAATTCAAGCCAAATGATAGGATCGGTAGAATCTCATACGATCCTACACGATCTTACATACGATTCTACCATTTTTGTAATTCTGCTACGATTTTAAACTTTTTAGTGAGGTGGGATCGTAAAATCATGTAATTTTACGATCCGGATCGCGATTTTGACAACCATAAGCGACATACAAATGTGTCAACTTAAACTTAATCTTCAAGTAAAAAAAAACCATTAGATTACTTCTCATTCAGCCAAAAAAAAAAACCCAAAGATTACTTATCAAAGAAACCTGCTAGTACATTTTATACTGAAGTCCTGCTGGTGAATATGGCGTTTATGCTATTTTGCCAAGAAGCTCAAGATCAAGGCAGCATAGACATGCCAAGATTGGACAAATTCAAAGGATTTTGTGCTATAACGAACAATAACATCTTATAAAAAAAATTGCGGGAAAAAAAATCTATCCCTTCCTTTCCCCTTTTTTTTTTTTTTTTTTTTTTTTGGTCTCTCATCTATTTCCTTTTGCTTATGAAACCAACAAAAGAAAAGTATATTTCCTAAAAAACACACCAACAAAAGAATTAAGTAATAAAAGGAAGTTTGTCTTTCAGCAAATCACGACCTCATAAACAGGGAACAACCACTTTACCTGACGTATTAGGAGATTAAAAAACAAAAATTCCCTCCATAGCCATTTATGGGGGAAATTCCAACTTCATTGGTTCTGAGTTTCCTCTGGGCTCTTTGCTTTAGTCCTAAGCATGTCTGTGAAATTGCCCCTCATGATACGCATGAATCTAGTGTCGTCTGCTGGCATAGGTGACACTGGCTTTGGAGACTCAACAGGCTCTGGTGGCAGTGGCTCTGCGTTTTCTTTCTTGCCCAACAGCCCACCCTCACCAAAGAAACTGCCCACTGACGAGGCAAGCCCAAGATGAGCACCCATCACCTTACTAATTGTCTCAAAAGTTCCACCAGATCTTTCCTTCATCATGATTTCGAGGGCTTCCTTGTGCGCCGGATCCAGTGCATCTGAGTCTTTTAATAAGTTCTGAATTGCAGGTAGGAGGAAGTCTCTAACACTAGTTGCAGGAAGATCTGTAACAAGCAAAGATGAAAATTGAGCATCATACATATCATGAATAGAAGTTGAGACACGAAACAAGAAATTTCAAATAGATAACTGGTGCTGACAAAGCATTTGAAAAAGAAAAAATAATAGTCACTCATTAGCAGTGCCATAAGAATGTGCCACAATTCCTCAGAACCGTTGGAAACCATATTTTGGTTACATACTGTAAGGCAGCAGTCTACAGGGGTCCAGCCTGCATTTTCTTCCAATCTAACAGATGTCCTTTTCTTTGAATAAGGACTCGACACGTGAGTGTTGACGCACATACAGTTCAGATCAAAACACGCAATTTGTATTTAGAAGTTAGTTACACTTCTTTTTAAAATAAAACTAACGGCACAAAACACTAACAGCACTAACACAAAGATAAACTACTGAGTACAATCTCAGAAATCCAGCAATTAATAGCAGGCATGCTCACACTAACCAGATGGTCACTGCCTATGATTTTGCTTTGGTTGTTTCTAAATGGTTATATGTGCAAAGTTGATGTGAGGTTGGTGCAAGATGTATGATACTGTTTTGGGAAGAGAAGAAGAGGAAACCCAGGTCAAATGAATTTCTCTGGTCCTTTAATTGATTGAAAACAGAAAAAGATTGAGATTGATTGTTCTTTCTTTTCCAACATATAGAGACTGAATCTAATGCTTTGCTACCACTGAACCACTTGGTTCCTTTTTTTTATTGTTTTTCCCCCTTTGTTCCAAGCGTAGCCCTATACATTCACTCAAAGATTTTCCAACAATGAGTTTACATTCACTCAAAGATTTTCCAACAATGAGTTTGATGATGATGATGACATTGACTCAGCCATTCAATTTCTTAATACAGCCCTCTGACCTCAAAAAATCTTCACCCTTACACCACTTAACTCACCTATATTATATACTAAGAAACACGGACAAACACAGCAATTCTTGAAAGTTTAGCAAACAATATAGTGGGAATATGACAATATTATACACACACACACACACACACACACACACACAGGTATATTTTATTTATTCATAGGCATATTTTATGTTTATTTAAGCTTTTTGAAAATAAATAACTATAAAATCTTTAAAAACATATTTAAAATCAAAGTAATTTTCTTTTAAAATAAACATATTTTTCCAACCAACACAATGAGGACATGCATGCACGAGTGTCCATTGCATGTCCAACACATATGCGTTGAAAATGGACAAGCTGGGGGTTTTAAAATGTATACGTTCTTGCCTATATACACTCCAAACTCCAAGCCCAAGCCCAAATGCCATGGCAGAATAGAATTTATACACTACTACTCTGGTTAGTGCAAGAATGCCTGCAATGGATGGTGCAATTTCTAAGACTGAAGCTGTTAGCACTGTGTTTCATTCCATTAGTTCTTTAAAATGATGTACTATAACTCAAATTTTAGATAAGAATGACAAGTTTTCATGTGCTAATGCTGATGTGTTCAGCTGTTATTAAAAGAAAGGGATCAGTCGAATTGTTTCCACAGAAGGTTCATCTGCTGAGTTACTAAGAAAATGTTAAAATAGCAAAGAATTTAAGATTTGTGTAATATTTTTATGATTCAGATCTCTAGAGAACAAGAAGGGCCACTAATCAAGACTAAAACTAATTTTTTTTGTTTTGTCTTTTTGCTTAGTTTTGGGGAGTTCATCATTTCTAATGCCATAAGAACATAAAGATTTTTAATCCAATCATTTTTCTTTACCTTCTGAGTTACCAAAGCAACCAACAGGAATAACAATAAGCACGCTTGGCCAGCTGTCTTTTATAAATGAAAGGCCTAAACACAGCTGCCATAAATGACACCCATTCAAAAAGCCCAGCAGAAATACGCCTTTGGGTATGTAATAATTGAGCACTGCAACTTTGTTATACTTAACCTTAATTTGTGTCCACATCACATAAACAATTTAGTATAATTTAATACATTAAGACAGTATGTTTAGCCAAAAGTAGGGATAAGATCCCCTCACATAATTCCCTCCAATTTTTAGCTAATAATATGTTTGGTTGGGTTGAAAAGAGAGAAGATGGAAAATGGGGAAGGAAAACGAAGAGGGAAATATGATTTTCCATTGTTCGGTTGGATGAAAAGGGAGAGGAAATAGAATGGGATTGGATGGAATTTTCCACCTGGACCCACCATTTTTTCCCCTTCCAAATTGGGAAGGAAAGAGGAAAGAAAATGACAATGAGAAAAAAGTACAAATTATCCCCACTCTTCCACACTTCTACTTTTAATAATAAGGGCATAATAGAAATTTACTCTCTATCCTTCCATTTTTCCATCCTCCCTACCAAGTACAAATGGTGAAAATAAAAATATTTTCTAATCCTTCCCACTTTTCATCCTCCCAACCAAACAAAGCTTAAATGTGAGATGTAGAATTTATTTGATTTTGTGTGGTTTACATGGGGTTTTTAAGACCATTGGATAATTTTCAAAATGTCTTATATCTGAATTAAAATTGGAAGAAATTTGATGATTTAAATAGGAGGGGATTCTTTCCCATCAAGAAAAAGCTAATTGACAACCAAATGAGATTTCAGATAAACCAGTCACTTTAGTATCCTTTTTTGACAGGCAAGTTACACACGCACCCATTAGGTCTTGAACCCACGACTTCACCCTCCATCCCTTATGGGAGGAGAAAGTGATATTTGAGCTAGATGCTTGCTCAAACAACCAACAAAAACACAAATAAATAAACCAATAAAACATAGATGCTCAACTAACTCTACAGAGCAACCATATCACTAAAGCATATTCCTAATACCATTTGCAATCCACCTTGAGTTGAAGTTCATGACTGGAAATATATTTCCAAAGTATGAAGGTAAAGGAAATACAAAGGACATAGTCTGCCAAAAATAAATAATTAAATAAATAAGGAAAAACCTGTAGTATCTAGAGCACGGATTGCCTCACAAAATGCATTGGCTTTTTCACGGCGGCGCATCACATCACTCACAGAAGTTGGCGTAGCTGAGAGCTGGAAAATCTTAGACAAAAGATGTATACCATGTTAAAGAAATGAACAGTGCAATCTGGTGACTTGATTTTAAGAGCCAACTAGGAAAAGTTATAGACTAAATAACATTGAATGATCCAAAAAAAAATCTTTTAATGAAGAAGGTTAAGGATATAATCTCGTAATCTTTCCGTTGTATATGGTACAGCAACCACCAATGCACGAACGACAGCAACAGTAGCTTCTTGAGATCCATCTTCAAGAAAAGCATCCATTTGTACACGTATCTTATCAACAATCTAGGATGTGTCAGGTTTGATCAGCCAAATGCATACTACTCCATCAGAAACACTAAAGTCAATCAAAGAGCCAAAACAAATCATACCATATCATTTTTAAAATGCTGGGCCACAGCTCCAAATGCATCTATGCTTGCATACTTCACATTCAGGTTTTGGTCAGAGCCCAAAGTAATTAGGGCAGGCAAAACATGAGTAGAAGCAACTTTTGCATCGTTATATGGTACCTATCAAACACCATAATTTTATAAGTCCTAATCTTAATTCAGTTGCAACTGAAAATTACGATTTCACAAACTGGGTACTTACAATGGCTTTCAACAAATTGGCAGCACTGATTTTCATATTTACGTTGGAGCTGACAACCATTTCCCATAGAATATTAAATATCATACCATGATGTTCTTCAAATGTGCTGCATTACAGAAAAACCTCAGTCAAACAATGAATTACAAACAATTCACACTGAAAGTTATGCTGATATACGAACCAGAGGAAACGGACAGCATCAACAATCTCATTACGCTTTGTTGGCTGACTTTCCTTCATGCTACCTTCAACTAACAACTTTCTCAAGTACTCTGCTAATTGTCCATGCTTGTTAGGAGCACCCAGAACACCTGCCAAGAGTAGTGGTAGGACACACAGAGTAGCTAGTTTCTCAGCCACAGCAGTTCTTGGCCTCAAACCTGTAATAAAGCAATAGTCAAAGATCTTTCTTGATGTGAAAGAACAGAACAGGTTAAGATCTGATACCCTTTATTCTAGATTGGATGGTGGAAGGGAAAAATGTCAAATCAGCATTATCCCCAACTGCTACCAAGAATACAGGCAGCATTATATGTGTAAGATACGAATCCCCAAGATGATCAGATAGAGCCAGCAAAAACTGCATTAGCAATATGTAGATCAGCAACAACCGAAGAACACTACTCTGATCGTACAAGTTTATTAATTTTGACAAGCCATACTTGAGAAATTAATGAACATACAATCAAATGCTGTGTAAATGTTCCTATTTAGTTTATTTCGGCAAAATACAAACATGAACAGCTTTGAAGAGTAGACATTGTTACCTTTGTAGTTCGATTTCGTAAACTATCTTCTTTCTGAGGTAACAAGCACGCAAGCTGAATCAAATCAGGAAGGCAGTCGACATGCATCCATTCAAATGCAGGCCATTCCACATGTCCCCTAGTCATATATTAAAATAATTCAGAAGTAATAATGGAGGAAACTCTAGGCTATCAAATGAAATGATGATATTATCTTGAGAAAAAAGGTTTGGTATCAAATGGAAAGGGGGAAAATGTATTTAACAGAAACAAATAAAAGGGGAAATCCAGAGCTTACCCCGCATACAACTCAAGCAAGGAGGTTGAAAATTGTTTGCCCATTGTTTCAGGAATGGAAGAAAATGGGCATGTCTCAACTGCTTTCTGGTGCACATAAGGAAGCAATTCGATGAGCATTCTTAGTAAAACGTCAACATTCCAGCGCTCTCGTTCTCCTAAAACACGAAGATGTGACTCCACAGACCCTTCAACCCCCGAAAGAGGTGGACAGCGCTGCGATATTAGATATACACAAGAGAAAAAGGATTATAAAGCAATAATGGAATAGTTCTCATCAACAAGTGAATAATCAATGGTAAAAAGAAGCATACCTGAGCAGAGCTCAAGATGTGAGAGAGTAAAACTCTCAAAATGTGGTCCAATTTATTTCCCCAATTTATCACTGCAGGAAGCAATTCTTTGAGTGTAGTTTCCACCACTACTCCAGAAGGATCGCAGACCAATTGGAACATGAGCTCCTCCACCTATCAACAAAAAATATATATATTGGAGAAACTTCTCGGTCATTCTTTTTCTTTTTCTTTTTCTTTTTTCATTTTATTACTTCTTTTCTATTGCAAGGCATCATATTACGGTAAGCAGAAAAGGCTCCATTCCCTAGACCATGTGTCATCAACCTGTTCTAGAGCTTACATTGCAGCCAATCCTGTCAAGTCAGAATTCTTCTCCATGAGCCTCGAAGCATATTTAGTGAGGCTGACCTTGAAATATTTGTCCACATTCGGAAAGAGTGGAAGCAGCAAGGCCAGATTATGAGCAGCAGCCTCCCGGACAACAGTTGCAGAATCTTCTATCAATTGTTGCACAATAGACAAAATAAGAGAATCACGAATCTCAGGCCGGACAAATCCTGCAAGCAATCCACATGATTGAGCAACAAGCAACCTACGTTCCTCATACATGTGATTTATCTGCAATACATTAATCCAAAAGAATGAGTACCTATTTCTTGAGGTAAAAAACAGAATGGTATAGGGTTGAAAAGATTTACTTGTTCCCAGCACTGGGGAAGCAATTCTGTTTCAGTTCTCATCTCACCAACATTCTTAGCAAGGCTAACGCATGCCTGATATAGAGTTGAAAAGATTAAACATAATGTTTATAACCATAGATCTGACTAACAACACAAATTTCATTCTTCAAAGAATGACCTACATCCATTATAATTTGTCTCTGTTGCTCATCTGGGCGTTTGATTAGATTAAACAATGTGTGGGTCAAGGAATCTCTAGTGCTGCTATCTGGATGGCGCTCAATCGCACACATTATCAGGGGAAGAAGCTCCTGTGGGTTAATAACACCAATACATCACAAATAGAATATTTGATAAGAAAACTCCTGAGACAAATGATACGTTAAAAAAATTACTAAAAAGCAAACCTCACGGTGGTTGATCAAGACATAAGGTACAATCTTAGGCAAGGCATCTGCCAAGATCTGTATGGTTCCTAAGCCCTGTCCAAGTATAACAATATGTCAGATATGGAGTTCGATAAAATTCTACCACACAAGCACATGCAAATCAGACTTCTCTTTTCTTTTTCCTTTTTTTCTTTTTAGGCTTGGGGGCAGGGGAGGGGGATGGGTGTTCAAAGATTTGAAATTGAACTTTAAGAAGAAGTTTTGTATTTAATGGAGTCCCCCACAAAGAACATTAATATACCACCACAAAGTTGCCTCAATAAGAACCCCATCCCAACCCCCTGCAGAAGAAAAAGCTTCTGGCAGATTCCTGTGCAGGCTATTATATTTCCCCAAGCAAGAGTAAAATGTACTTGCCATATTATCAGAAACAGCTTCACCAGATAAATTGGCTGATTTTAGGAGTCTTCTTTCTTCTAATCGTGGTTCACCATTTTGTTTGGAAACATTTCCAATATTTTCAGAAGGATTATCATCATTCAAACGACTCATTAACAACTCCTGTGAAATTTCCTCAGGTTTATCTGTGTTGTCATTAAAACTTTGAGTGGCCTGTAATTCAGAAACATTATGGTCTACCACTCCTGCATCAACTGGATGAGATATTATACTTTCATCTTCAAGTATCTCAACAACTTTCTCTTCTGTCTGCGCAAATTCTTTTTCAGATTTGACAGAATATACAGAATCAAGAGTGTTCATGCTTTTTGCTTTTAAACTTTCTATTTCCATCTGTAGTGATTTTATTTCTTCCTTGTATTTTTCTAAAGGTTGTGACTGGACATGATCAACATCATTAGCTAGGAAATTCCTTCCTGAACAAGATCCTTCTATGTGCATTTTCAGAGCAGTGATTTCAGATCTACAGCCATTGAGTTCCTTCCTTTGTTGCTCCAAGGATTTCTTCAAATCTTGTACCTGAAAGTCAAGAAATATTAGAATATTTTATTGCATAGTCAAGTATGAATGTTGATTTCACAGCTGTTCTAAAAGATTAAGGGCAGTAAGGGAGAAGTACCAGATTCTCTTTGTCTTTAAGATCCTTCTGAAGAGCTTCTAAGGATCTAGTTAATGCACTTATTTGACCATCAGCCAAATCTTTGTTCTTCTGTAAGCTCTCCTTTTCAAGATTAAGCCTCTCATTTTCTTTTAGTAATGACTCATTTTCTCGAAGCATGGCAATTTTCTCCTGCAGCACAAGATACATAGCCATTTACATGCAGTTCAGAGCAAACAAAAAACAAAGAATTTCAAGATACATCAAATGAATCAAACTATGCATCTACAACATTGATATCAAGTATCTATTACAATAATGTCTCACTCAAAAGAAAATTTAGAAAAGGAGAAAATTGGCAATTGGAAAAATGGAAAGTAAAGAACAAATAGGCAAAATCCACAACTCTAAAAATAAGAATGCTGTGAGTAGAGTAATAGATCTGATTTACATATTGAGGTTACTAATCTAGTGAGAGAATTCCAATTTTAGGAATGGTGATTAACAGATTAAGATCCAAATCTTGACACATTGTATCACAATCGTGAATTGATAAATTGATGTATATGTGCACTTTCGAGTCAAATTCTACATTCTTGTGTCAAACAAGAATGTGGAGGCAAAAGTTACTCATGTGCTCCATGTAAATAGTACTTAGTACATGTAATAAAAAAGTTTTATACTGATGCAATCATCTGAAGTTCAAGTCCATACGTTAACATACTTATATTCCACTTAGTGATATAATATGCATCAAGCACTACATAGATTGGCAGTAAGAAAGTGAAAGTGGGTTGCAAAGGCGTTGGTGTTCTTTTAAAAGGACTGGTGAGCTTGGTAAAAGGAAATAACTTTAAACACTAAAAAGGACTAAGAATGGTACTAGAACTCTTTTGAGTATACATAAGAAGCAACTTGCCTAAACGTCTCAGGAAATACCTCAGCAGCCTCAGTAGTTGATGAAAGATACTGATAATAATAATGACGTAAGGCATCTGGTACACATGCAGCTGTATTCTGCCAAACCTCTAGGTTCTGATCTGTAACCTGAAGTGAAAATATTTTCAGGTAAGGTTATGATAATGTTTTAAGATTAGATACACAATTAAGTGAAAATCATACATATATCACATGATTAGAGGTTTTAAGGGGACAGCAAACAAGTCAAAATCAATAAAGACAACAATAAAAGATAAAGTTCCAATGCCCTTTCTAGTGCAATCAGCATCTGAGAATCACGTACATTCTAATGCAAACGAAGACCACAAACAGTGAACCAAGCTTAGCCTCAATGTATTTCATACTGGGTATAGGAGTGTACCAAATCCCTATATTACTACCACAAGGGCAAGTGTACAATGTTCTAGGTAACAAGCAGAAAAATAAAGCAGATAGACATATCTCAATAAAAATAAAAATAAGTCATTCAAACTGAGAGAGAGAGAGAGAGAGAGACAGCATTGTCTTGAATACCTCTTCATAAAATGTCATTGCAGTGAGCCGATACCCTGCTATAAGCAAATACTCCTTTACAGCACAGTTAAGATCACAACGTTCGTTATCCTTCAAGGGGCCCAAATCAGAGAAGGAAGCTTCCCTCTTTTGCCGCTGAAATTCTGATCCTCGATTTACAGAAGCATCTTTATTTGACTCTGCAAAAGAATCCAAGGTATAAAGAATTCTTAAAATGATAGTAAATCCTGAATGTGCCTCGTTACATTCATACAGAATCTTTAATTTGCCACTATTACAGTTGCACTAATAGTTTAAACAAAAAAAAAACGATCAATTAATAGCAAGATTTTAAAAACTGGACCTTTTTAAGAACTGGAAAATGGAGGTTCAAGGTTTTGAGGTCGGGCCAGGGTCCATTTAACATTAACTAAAATACAAATTAATAGAATACATTTGGAAAAATTAATAACTTTGATTCAAATATATCTTAGAAATTTAAAATATTATAAAACTTATATAAGAAAAACATAAGATAATAAAGTATAAATGAAAAAAAAAATTAATGTTAAGATTATAGTTAATCCTTTAGAGAGGGATAATTACAATAAAATCACATAATGAAAAACTATAAATATATTAGCCATAAAAGAATTAATATAAAGTTTGTTTATTTTTAATGATATGTATCATATTGATTAGCAATTTTTAAATATCTAATCCTTTTGAATTGAATATATATAAATTTTTGTAATCCATTGTGACAAGAAGCTGTCGTAGCTTAATCGTTGCTTATTAATTTAATGATTGGAACCTACTATGTAGGTGTTCGAATTTTGACAGCCGCACTTATTTTTTGTGAAGGAAGTAGCTTCTCCAACCTGGTTTAACCACCAGTTCCCCAAACCAGTTGAACAGCAGTTTACACAGTTTGCCTTATAAATTCAAATTGCACAGTTCTAAATGATAAAAAGACAGAAATTGGGCCAGTGACAGTTAACCCAGTCGGAGTGGACAGTCAGTGGTTTTCAAAACAGTGACTAATGGTAACAAGGGTGCAAAGATGGGAGTGTAAAATTGAATTCCAGAATATAAACATAAAAATGGTTGTCGATTCCTTTATTTCAATTTGTAAGAAGAGCAAAAATAGAGGAGTCTTCATTATTTTTTGTAATAAGCTCACAACTGATGCACCTACATATTTTTGGTAGCTCATTGTAAACATATGGCTTCATTGATTAAATTACTAAAAAGCATCAACTGTCTCAGATAGAATGCAGTGCCCATGCAGTATATTAACCAACAAACCATACATTTTCAAACAGCATACAGGAAGATCTGTCATGCAAATAAGATGAAATGCTCAAAATGATATCATTTGAAACATCAAACACAGGAGAAATTACCATTCAATTTATCCAGAGGGACTTCCATTTTCTTCTGTAGTTCAGCCTTCAATTTCAAAATGTCCTCTTGGGCTAAACGAAGCTCATATTCACTAATTGCTAATTTTTCTTCTAGTGATTCTTTCTCTTCCAGCAAACTTTGAGGATCTGCAACTGCATTTCAAGAAGGAAAGAGAAATTAAACAAAATCAGTTATGTTTAAATTCAAGGAAAAGCTATAAAATTAAATTTGGTAATTCAATGTGTAATTCAGGTTTTGGTAATGTTCATAGGAGAGCAATTAATGCACCAGTAAGAAAGAGTGAGTTGATCCAAATTGAGGGAACATAAAAATGTAGAGGAAGACCCAAAATAACTTTAGTAGAAGTAATAAAAAAAGGAAATATCTATTAAGGAAGTAACAAAGAGTATGACTTCAGATAGAATTAAATGGAGAAACAGAATACATGTGGTCAACCCTAACTAATATGTTGAGGAGCCAACCCCAAATTTTGGGATTAAGGCTTGGTATTGTTGTTGTTTTAATGTGTGATTGAGGCATGGACTGAAACCACTTACAAGTGCATTTATTTGCATCATAAAATTATAATTTTTATAAACCCAGAAAAGGAATGAAAACCATGATTAAATATTACAACTAACAAATTAACGTACTAACGTCATCAGAAAAATAATTCAATGCTAGCTGCACATAGGTAAATGCAAATAATGTGCACATATTGACATGACTAGCCATCTATGCATCGCCAGTGCATTATAAAAAATAAAACCCACAGCACCAAAGACAAAAGATACAGGTGCCATCTCAGTGGGATAATATAAAGTCTGGAACCAAACACCTCTTGTACCTCAAAATTGAGGTTATGCTCTCCAAAATATGCGTATTTGATATGTTTCTTTAGATCACAAGTGTTCAGGCTCACACACCTCCATTATACTCTGTTATCCTTTTCCCCTTCACAAACATAATCCTCAATTGCTTCACAGTTCACGCAGACTAGCCAAAGGAAAAACAAGATGTTGAGCCTCTTAATTTCTTCACCTCTGACCATCACCTTCCATTCAATAGCACCATTGCCCCCCACCCCCCCCCCCCCCCCCCCCAATTAAATAAACCCATATTTTTTACTGCATTATCAAACAATGTCATGCAATCCTTCCTAATCTATAGCAATCAATGCCAAAGAACATTCTTACTATCCTTCAGATTCCTTTATTTCTTTGTTGGTTTTTTCTAGCCAATATTTCAACCTCAATTCAAATTTTCCTATCTTACCCGCATTAATATGATCTTCCTAAGGGTTTCTTCGTAACTCCTATTGAAACAAAGAACTAAAATCCAAGATTTCACTCTCATTGATCAATCATTTCCAAAATCTTCTATATCTCATAATCATAAAATCGAAAAGTGAAAATGCCTCCTGGTATCACAAATTTCTCAATGCCACAATTCAAAGGGCACAATTTCGAGTTCCAAAATTCGGAATAGAATTGAAATCCTACCACTAACTCGGTAAAACATGAACCAATATCGTACACAACAAAATTACAATAAAATTAATCTTTTTCAAACTTACAAGATCTCAAATTAAACGAATCCCTCATTTCTCACATTTTCTCAGCAACCAAACGGAACTATAAAGAGAAAGAGAAAGAGAGAGAACCTCGAAGAGTATTGAAGCGAGAGATCTGATCGGGAGGGAATTGAGAGGGATCGGAGAAGAACTCCTTGAGGCGAATAGCCTGGGCGTCACGGCCATCGTCTAGAAGCTCGTGGAGTAGCTCGAATGCCGCCAACAAATACCTCTCCTCCAACAGAAAGTTCACCACGCAATTGCACAGCGAAGACCTCTCCACGTCCATCTCTCTCTCACTCTCGGTCCGGAGTGATAGATCCAAAACCCTAATATTATCTATCTCTCTCTATCGCCATTGAAGAAGGAAGAAGAAGCTTGTGTGCTAGTGCTAGATGAGATCTCCGTGTCACAGTCACAGGGCTTTGTAGTTTGTGCGTGAACGCGAACGAAAGCTCAGGTCGTTGGAGAAGAGAAGGTAGAGGAGAGGAGAGCCAGGTTTCAGTGCTACGCAACAGCATAAGAGTTTCATGGTTAGCTATTACTTATTGTAATTCTGACCGTTTATCATGATGACTTGGATTTTTTTTTTTTTTTTTTTTTGCATTTTGATAAAGGGACCCCCGTGTGATTTAAATTAACTCACCGACGTAAAGGTTTTTTTTTTTTTTTTTTTTTTTTTTTTTTTTTTTTTTTTTTTTTTTTTTTTTTTTTTCATATAAAAGGTGATTTTTGCTTTGTTTTGATTTTAGCATGTGAAGGTTCGGGAAGGGCAATGAAAGTTTGTTTTATTGTTATTGGGTGCACCGCTAGGTTTTTTTTTTTGAGAGAGTTTCAAACTATGGCGTCCGCTTCTAATAATTGCTCTTTATTATCAGACCAAAACACCAATCAGTTTTTGGTGTAGGCGGGGATTGAATCCCAGATCTCTTATACAACCATCAGAGACTTTACCAGTTGAGCTAACTGGAACCCACCACCGCTAGGTTCAGTTCAACGTTTGAATTTTATTTTTTTTAAAGTAATGGGGACTGGGAAGTAACTAATTGCGGTGCAGCAACTTGGTAAATAAATAAAGGTAAAAATTTAAAACTGACCTCTAACTTTTCGCTTTTATTATTTTAGTCTTTTAATTTTTAATTTTGTTATTTTAATTTGTTAAATTTTAATTTTTGTCAATATCAGTTAAGTGGTGTCGTTAAGTGAATCAAAACAACGCCGATTCAACTATAATTTTATTTTTTAATAAATTTCATAATTAGAAAAAAAAATTGTTCAAAAAAAAAAAAAAACATTTAACGGGAACGACGTTATTCCCCTTCCCCTGAAATCAAAACCAAAAACACGATGGATTTTTTAAGCCCTAACTGAGTAAATTTGGAAAAAACTGGAATAAGAGTTAGGTTGGTTTGAGAGAGAGACTAAGTTTGAGAGCAAGACCGAGATTGAGACCAAGTTTGAGAGACAGGCCGAGATTGAGGCTAAAAAGGTGATGGATTTCTGTTAAATTGAGTTTGAGAGAAAGACCGAGGTAAAGACCAATTTGAGAGAGATTGAGAGAACAAGTATTCAATCATTGTTCTTATCAGCTTTTTACTAAATATTTGTTTTGTTTTCATAGTTGAAAGATAGGCTTCATGTTTGTGCTATTATATAATTGTTCATTATGGGTTACGAACTAATCTTGGAGTGATGTACTAAGGTTATTACAAGATGGGGATGGCAATCATGAGTATAAGGTGTAGTATATATGATTCTAGATGATTGTGTTTTATCATGAATTATTGGATTTTTTTTTTATATATATTTTTAGCTTAATTGGTGCTTTCTATATATACTATAAAACCAAAGTCTTTAACTCTTTGTTGACTAGCTTTGGAGCCTCCACAATTTTCCACATCACTAATTTTTTTTTTTTTTTTTTTATAAAAAAACGTCAAAGTTGAAACGCAAAACCCAACTCTTATAGCCCATGTTTTTTGTAGTGTTTTATTCTTTCTTTGTTTAGTGTTTACTCTTCTTCTTCTTCTTTTTTTAGCCGTTTTGCTCAATGCTTGATTATCAATGTCTTGCTCTCTCTTTTATTCTTTCTCTGTTTCTGATTTTAAAAAGTGTTTCTTTTCATTCTTCGTTTCTCTCTCTCTCTCTCTCTCTCTCTCTCTCTTTTCTTCTTTCTGCAGTTTTGCCCTCTCCTTTACTCAATGCCTCACTGTTAGCCACATCCTGTTTAATTTCTAGGGCTTTGTTTTTCAATGGGATGGACAATTCAAAGTTAATGGGGAATGGGTCTCACAACAAAGTGTAATGGCGGACAAACCAATGTCCACTACTATTCAGGTTTTTTTTTTTTTTTTTTTTTTTTTTTTAATTTCATGAGAAATATCTATCTTAACTTTTTATTTTTTATTGGGTTTCATACAAAAAGTTTATTGAATAGTCAAATGGGCTTTGGCATAGTACATGAAAAGTATATTTGAAATATAGATCTTTATATTTATTTGGATTATTTTAGTTAATTTTTCATCTTTTACTAATTTAATATATTTATTTATCTTTTATATATTTATTAAATTAATTTATGATGTCATCACGATTCAACCTCGGCCAAACCTCAATCCGACCTTAAAAATCTTAAACCTCTCTCTTCTCTAGTTCTTTGAACAATCCGAGTTTGAAAACCATGGTAGTCATATGATTGAAGACTCTCGGGTAATAGCAAATTAAAGATTTTAGTTTTATCATTGCCGACCTTCTTTGTTTTCTAGTGTAGTGATTTTGGTATTTTTTTTTTCAAGTTACATTTTGTTTTCCTCTTTATATTTTACCTAAGTTACCATTCATGAGTGTGATGAAGGGCAAGACCTAGGTTGTGTCCCAGAAAATTACAAGCTCATCATTATGAAGAGGTATTGATGGTGCAAGAGTTATAAAGATGTTCTAAGAAAGAATTAACTTAACAATGGTTATTGGTTTTCGAGTCATATGCAAACATGACTAACTACATCCATGTTTGCTTTTTTCTAATATGAGGTAGAAAAAGAGTGTATTCTTTCAAGATTTTTGATTACCTACGAAGAGCTCATTATGAATTTCTTTTATATAAAAAAAAAAAAAGGTGTATTCTTTTTTCTCAAGAGATAGAGCAACCTTCTCAACTACAAATTTTGGTGTGCTTTTGCATATCCCATAATTTATTTATTTATTTTGGATAAACAATACCATCTAAGACACACACACGTATAAGGGAAGAGGATGAGACAAGAGAATACACTCACATGCTAACACCAAAACTGCATGCGGCAATTGGTGTCATGGAACAAGTGATAAACCCCTTCTCAATATTACACCTTACCGATTTTTTTCTTTTTGATAAATAATACTATCTAAGACACACAACAAACTATGCATTTAGTTAGTTTGTAGCATTTACATTATAGAATAATAATTACTACTTATGCATGTATTGCTCTTACAAAATAATCTATGCTTTTGATAGTTTTGTCTTGAAGATGGAAAAGGTGTGTATTAGTTACCATTTTGTGAAGTGGTGGACTTGGATTTGGTTTGTTATTCTTTTATGCTTTTGATAATATTTGATTGGTAAAAATTGTGGATATTCAAGTTTGCTATATTATTGTTTTAGCTCTGTGTGAAGCTACAAGAAAGGTTAATTTTAGCAATATTTTAATGCAAATAGCATCAGAAGAGAAGTTGCCATACCAGAGTCTTAAATGACCACTTCAGACTATTTAATAAAAAGATTATTTTCTTTATCTCAAGAGACAAACCAACATTTGGTGAGATACAACTATTCTTAACTAAATTCATAAAAATCATTATTTGCTCTTCCTTTATTTGTTTGTAGGTAAAAATGCAAAACTGACCTTCTAACTTTCACTGTTTTTCATTTCAATCCTCTAACTTTCAGTTTTGTCAATTCAGTCCTCTAACTTTCAATTTTTGTCAATTTAAGGGTCTGTTACAATTCAGTTAGTGCTGTCGTTAAATACGCTTGAAACGACGCCGTTTTGCTTTTTTTTTTTTTTTAATCCAGAATTAAAAGAAAATAAGAAAAATCTAAAAAAAAAAAAAAAAAAAACATTAAGGGGAACGACTCTCTCGAATCAAAACAAAACAAAAGAAACAAAACAAATCCCTAACGTAAATCAAAACAGAGAAACTTTGAGAGTCCCAAATCCCTAACGTTGAGAATTTGGGGGAAAAGGAAGAGAGGCTGAGTTGGATTTGAGAGAGAGAGGGGGTCGGCGGTTTGAGAGAGAGAGAGAGACCGAGTCCGTTTGAGAGAGAGGCTGAGTCAGATTGAGAGAGTGAGACTGAATCGGTTTTGAAGGTGACTGAAGTCTTCTCACTAGACTGAATCGGATTTGAATACGAGCACGAGACTCCTTTCGACTTCTACGACTCGATTCCCTTCATGATCTCGCACGACAAGTCTCACGGAACTTTTGGATTCTTCTGGCTGAATGTGGCGGAAATGCAGATTGATGTGTTGACAGCCGGTTGGGACGCAGATTCTGGGATCTCGTTACCGTCGAATAGGTCTAGAATCGACACATTGTGGATGAGCAAGGCTAGGATTGTAGATACTTTCTTCTTCGTCGGTCCAAAGCCTAAAGACGTGGTCAAACAGCACACTAGTGTGACTGGAATGCCTCAATTCTTTTTTTTTTTCTTTTTTTCTTTTTTCCAGATTTTTCTTATTTTCTTTTAATTCCGAATTTATTTTAAAAAAAAAAAAAAGAAAAAAAAAAAGAGCAAAACGGTGTCGTTTCAAGCATATCTAACGGCAACACTAACTGAGATGTAACGGAACCTTGAATTGACAAAAATTGAAAGTTAGAGGACTGAATTGACAAAACTGAAAGTTAGAAGACTGAAATGAAAAACAGTGAAAGTTAGAGGGTCAATTTTGCTTTTTTGTCTTGTTTGTATAATGTTCTCTATCATATTTTTTTATGAAGTTTGTCTATAGAACTCTCTACCAGTGGATTAATAGAGAGATTGGAAATTGAATTGAAGCTTAATCAAACATATAAACCAAAATTTAGTTATTTATTTTCCAACTTGTCTACTTTTCCTATATTAAATAAAATTAGAGGATTAAGAGCCTCATTACAAATCTGAACAAATTCCTTATCATCATTCATTTTTAAGTCATCGTCCCTCAAATAAATAAATATATGTAATTTTTATTAAATTATACCATACATCACATGGATTAGAGACTAGTTATATATAAATTTTTTTTCTTTAATAGATTTTTGAATAAATTAGTTGTCAAGCTCTTTGATGGAATCTAATTAAAGAGAATAAACATTCCTGGTGAAAATGTTGTCGTCAATGTATAAAAAAAGGATGAGATAATGACCATGACGTCAAAACAGACCTAAGGTGATCACGCCACACCATAGAACTCGGTGAGGTAGGAAGTACAGTTAAGGCATACTTGTGAATAAATCTCACCTAATGCTATTTCCTTAAGTCTCAAATTATATAGAGTTAGAACTTCATTTAATTAAGTCTATATAATAAAACTTATATAATGCATATATGAAAAAAAAAATTTTGAGAAGACATATATGAAAATAAATTGTTATATATAAGTATAATTTAAGTCTCTTGTTTACAAATTACAAGTTATTGAGTTTAGTTTTTAAGGGTGGTGAGCTTAATGAACTTGAAGGACATGTCGCATTAGCATATGCCCAAAAGTCTCAAATTCCATCCAACACACTATTGGCTCATAAGTTTGTTTTTTTTTTTTTTTTTTTGGCTATCTCATTGCTAGGGAGTAGATTAGTTTAGCAAAAGCTAAGATATCACTTTTTTTAAATAATAATATAAAATAAAATAAAAATAGTTTTGTTTTTCAACTATTTTTTTACCCTTAATTAGACTTTCTTCCCTTCTCTAAAAAAACAACAAAAAAATTTATAATAATTTAAGAACAAAATCTAGGAGGCAAGTTTTTAATGATAGGTGAAAAAATCTTGTCAATGGTAAATCTAGATAAAACTAATAAAAAACTTGTGACCTTGACTCAAAAGTTAGTAGGCTTTTACCACATGAACCAATTATAAAACTATATATATAAAAAAAGGACCAATTCTTAAAAAAAATGATAAAATATTGGATCAATTACCAATTTAGTTTCTAATGTTTACACTATATTTCAATTTAATTTTTAATTTAGTCTCTAATATATTGGCATCCTGTTAAAATAGTCATTATTATTGTTAAGTTATTGATGGAGAATGCTAGTGTGACTAATAGACCTAAATAAAAAATTAAAAAAAAAATGTGTATATATATATATATATGCCCCCTAGGATGCCACATGGACTACCACATGCCTAATGCCTAAGTAAAAACAAAAACTCAAACAAGGGATTTGAAATCCCTAACCCAGATGAGAGGAGAACCAAGAGGAGGGGTGGGCATGTGGGATTGGAGAGAGCTTAACAGTATAAGGAAAACGATGACAGAGACAACGATTGCGATGACAAAAACAATAACGAAAAGTCTACCAAAGTCAACATCAAAGCTTGATAAGGCGAAGACTAGTAGAAATTCATGCATTTTTTGAAAATTTATCTCCTTCAAATTTGATAACGAAAGACTCAATTTGCTCAAAATTTGAGATTCAAAGTCCTTGTTGTTTTTGTTTATGTAAGAATGATCCTGAGGTAGAATCTATGTTCTTAGTTTGATTCCCTAAAAAGTTGAGAGGAAAGTAGAAGGAAAATAAATTCTTAGTCCCCCCCCCCCCCCCCAGATATCAGGTTCTCTGTTAAATGTGTGTTACAAGCATCTAGAAAATGATATAACCAAGTCAAGCACATCATCCACTTCCAAAGAGAGTATGTCCAAGCATTATGGGAGTGATGTCTTGGGCATTTCTATCAAATCTGGAAAGCTTCCTTGAAAGCTTGGTTCATTTAGCAATGTTTGGTTATTGCGTATAAGAAACAACAATTGGTTAGGAAAGATGAGAAGTTCGTGTTTGCCAAAAGCCATTTTTGACTTTGTATTAACCCTAAACATAGAGAATGAGACAAATGGGGGGCAATAAGTGATTATCATTATATTGCAAAATCCAACATCTTTAGTTCACAAAGTGCCCAAAGCAAAGTACTTCGCCAAATCTTCTTATTTTATGGAAGCTCAAGTAGGGAAAAACCCTTCCTATATTTGGAGAAGTTTGTTGGCTGCCAGACCAGTGGTGCAAGAAGGGGCAAGGTGGTGTGTGGGTGATGGTAGAAGCATCAAAATTTGGGATGACAAGTGGCTGCCCTTCACAGAGTCAGGTAGAGTGGTCTCACCACGACCATCATCGGAAGCGAATGAGAAAGTGGAAGGTTTGATTGTACGAGATAGAGCTGAATGGAACGTTGAAAGGGTGAGGAGCATCTTCCTTCCAAATGAAGCTAAGGTTGTCTTAAGCATCCTAATCAGCCCCATGAACCCGAGGGACTCACAGGTATGGGCTAAGTATGCAAATGGTATTTTTGATAGAATTACACCCATAGAGCATGATCCTAGCAATGAGCAGACCAGCAAATCATGCACTATGATTACAGCTGTAGTAAAAAAGGCTCCTCCATGATTCTAGCATTATTAAATAGAGGCGCATATCACCCTATCTATTCTAGGAAAGCTAAGATTGTGGTATTCCATATTTGTTATATATTTACTTGATTGTAGCCATCTTGTACAAGTCCATAAAATGGATCAGAAACATTCTGTAATTGATTATATATGAGATATAGAAGTCTTCTCTCTATCTCAACCCTGTGAGATAGAATTTCTCAAACTTCTTTATGGTATCAGAGCCAACAGGAAGATAGAGAGAACTTGTCTTCTTTGTTTATCTTTTCTAGCATTTTTTTTTTCTCAATATGTCAAACACTACCACCCAAACTGATAATTACCCTTACCCTGTGACACAAAATATTGCTAATTTTGTGTCACTCCGCCTTACTTCCACCAATTTCCTTCTATGGAAGACACAAATGCTTAACATCCTGGAGAGCTATGACCTTCAGGGATTTATCAATGGTGATACTACATCACCACCTCAATTCATCACTGTTGATGAAACTGAACCCCAACAAAATCCTGCATTTTTGAAGTGGCATAGATCTGATCGACTTGTCAAGGGATGGCTCACTACCACTCTCTCAGAAGAAGTCCTTGGTATTGTCGTTGGTCTCAGCACTGTAGCTGAGGTTTGGAATGCATTGGTTCATGCCTTTGCCCGTGTTTCACCTGATAGAAGCCTTGCACTCAAGCGGAGGCTCACCTCTATTACTTGAGGAACTGACACCTTGAGTGTGTTCTTAAGAAAATTCAAAACTATATGTGATGAACTTGCTACCATAGGTAAACCCGTACCTGATCACAAGAAGTCATGGTGGCTTCTTAATGGACTCGGCAAAGAATATGAGGTTTTCACAGCAACTATGCTTCGACCTCCCATTCCTCCATATGCTGAGATTGTGACTCATCTTGAAAGTTATGCAGACAGATACAAGCTTGACACTCCAACAACCTCTCCCATGGTGTTTTATGGTCAAAAGCAAAACAAGAACAAGAAAAATCAAGGGCAGCAAGTATCATTCAGTTCCAAAGGACGAGGTTTCATTCAAGGCAACCAATCTGACTTCAAGCCTTACAACTCTCAATCTCGAGGACAGTCAAGCAATCAAAACACAAACAACAAAAACAAAGATGAAGTTGTTGTTTGTCAGATATGCAATAAAAGAAATCACACTGCCATCATGTGTTTTAATAGATTTAATCACTCATTTACTGCTGACAATCTACCTCAAAGTTTTGCAGCAATGAAATTAACTGATATTCAAGACTCTGCTTGGCATCCTGACACTGGTGCCACAGACCACATGACTGGAAATGCAGGTAATCTTCATTCCTTAACTCCTTATACTGGGAATGATGGTGTAATGGTTGGAAATGGTGATATTTTGCCAATTACACACATTGGCAAAGCCACTGTAGGATCAGGTGATTCCTCTATTCCACTTAATGATGTTTTACTTGTACCAGACATCAAGAAAGATCTCCTCTCTATTAGTAAGTTAACTTTTGATTATCCTCTCAAATTTGAGTTTGATGGCCCTGGTTTTGTGATAAAGGACAGGATCACTCAGAGGATAGTGGCGAGGGGAAGGAAACAGAAGGGACTATATGTTTTTGATGGAGGACCGCCTAACAGAATCTTAGACAAAGATCCAATAGCTCTCTTCTCAAACAGATTTTGCCAAGTCAATAAATAGTGTTGGCATCAACGCTTAGGACATCCTCATCAAAAAATTATAGATTATCTCCATTCTCATAAATTTATCACTTCTTCTTAATCTCAACTGCCTGATGTTTGTATCAGTAGTCAAATGGGAAAATCTTGTAGATTACCTTTTCTACAAAGTGATAATAATATAAGTATCCCTTTCTATAAAGTTCATTATGATTTATGGGGGCTAGCTCCAATTGTTTCTAGAGACAAATTTCAGTTCTATGCCATTTTTGTAGATGAATTCACAAATTTTACATGGCTCTTTCCTTTTAGACATAAATTTGATCTATTTGACACATTTGTCCAATTTCATAATTATGTTTCTTGTCAGTTTGATGCCAAAATACGCATATTTCAAAGTGATGAAGGAGGGGAATTTGTAGCCAAAGCATTCACTAATTTTTTGACAGCTAAGAGTATCCATCATCAATCTGCATGCCCTAAGACTCCAGAACAAAATGGCAAGGCTGAGAGAAAGCATCGAAGCATCACAAAACTAGGATTAACCATGATGTTCCATGCCAAAATTCCACCAAGGTTCTGGCTAGAATGCTTCTCCACAACAATTTTTCTACTCAACAGATTGCCCTCTCCTACTTTAGGGATGGACTCACCCTTCTATCGTCTCTATGGCAAGCATCCAGACTATGGCACTTTTCGAATCTTGGGAAGTAGGTGCTTTCCTTATCTTGGGGACTGTAGACAACACAAATTAGAGCCAAAGTCACTGCCTTGTGTGTTTCTTGGTTATAGCAGCAAACACAAGGGATACAAGTGCCTCTATCCTCCAACAGGTCGCATTTACATCTCATGACATGCGGTGTTTGATGAGTCCATTCTACCATACTCACAACCCACATGTCTTTATGGCCATGAACCAGTTGAGGGGGAGCTTTGCACCTTCTCTGAATGGGAGAACTTTGCAGCTGATAGCACCACTCCTACATCATCAAATCCTTCTCCACCATTGGAGAACTTTGCTCCACCACCATCTCCAACTGATTCTCAACTCTCTTTGCCTCAACCACCGCATGCTAGTCCACAGTTAGACCCAACAGTAAGAGCACTATCTGAAAATGATTTACCCATCTCAGAACAGCTAGCTACTATCAGGCCTCAACCAATTCAGCACACTATGCTTACTAGATCCAAGGTTGGCATACGTAAGCCAAATCCAAAATATGCAAATTTTCATGTTGTCCATGAGATTCCAGTAGTCCCAAAATCAGTCATTGCAGCCAAAAAACATCCTGGCTGGTCTGCAGCAATGGATGAGGAGTTAGCTGCCCTTTCTGCCAATCAAACTTGGACCCTGGTTCCCCGTAGACCAGAAATGAATGTAGTGGGATGCAAATGGGTGTACAAAGCCAAGCTATAGCCCAATGGTTCCCTTGAACGCCTCAAAGCACGTTTAGTGGCAAAAGGCTTTAATTAAGTTGATGGAGTGGATTTTTCTGAGACCTTTGCACCTGTCATCAAGCTAGCCAGCATCAGAGTTGTCCTCACAATTACAGTTGTTAAACGTTGGGAACTTCAACAACTTGATGTCAAAAATGCATTTTTGCATGGCCACCTTAATGCACCTGTCTACATGCAACAAGCACCTGGATATGTGGATCCTGCTTGCCCAACACATGTTTGTCAGCTAAGTCGAGTTCTCTATGGTCTCAAACAAGCTCCTAGAGCTTGGTTTGATCGACTTAGTGACTTCCTCCTCCATCTTGGGTTTTATTGTAGCATCACTGACCCCAGTTTGTTTATCTGCCATTCTTCAAGGGGTATTCTTATACTACTTCTATATGTAGATGACATGGTAGTCACCGGTGACAATCCAAATTGTATTAATTGGCTCATAAATCAGCTGGCTCAACAGTTTTCAATTAAAGATCTTGGCTTCCTTCACCAGTTTCTTGGCATTGAAGTTCATAAGGTTGGACATAGTCTTTTCTTGTCCCAGTAGCGATATGCGTTGGACCTTTTAGCTCGAGCTGACATGAGTGCTTGTAAACCTATTTCCACACCCATGCCCTGCAAAGGTAGACATCTCTCACATAACTCTGAGCTATTTTCTGATCCTAGCAAATTTCGAAGTCTTGTAGGTGGACTCCAATACCTTACTTTTACAAGACCAGACATTGCTTATAGTGTCAACCATGTCTGCCAATTTATGCAATCTCCAACAGTGGCACACTTTCAGCTTGTCAAATGGCTCTTGCGGTATGTTCAAGGAATAGCTCACTTTAGGATGAAAATTCTAGCTGAGAGCACTTTAGACCTTTATGGGTTCTCCGATGCAGATTGGGTTGGATGTCCAACCACTCGAAGATCCACTACAGGCTTTTGCACTTTTCTTGGCAGCAATTGCATATCATGGAGTGCAAAGAAGCAGGCCGCTGTGGCTCGATCTAGTGCTGAGGCTGAGTATAGGTCCATGGCCTCTACTGCAGCTGAAATTACTTGGCTTTCTTTCCTTCTACGTGACCTAGGCATTCCACAACCTCAAGTGCCTATTCTGCATTGTGATAATCTAAGTGCTCTGTATATGTCTGTCAATCCAATTCTCCATGCCAGAACAAAACACATCAAGTTGGATTACCACTATATTAGAGAACGTGTGGTGCTTGGAGCATTGTTGACTCGGTTTGTTTCATCTTCAAATCAGCTTGCTGATATATTTACCAAGCCTTTGTCAAAAGTTCAATTTCAGTCATTGTGTGTCAAACTTGGCCTTTGTCCTCATCCACGGCCATGTTTGAGGGGGAGTGATAGAATTACACCCATAGAGCATGATCCTAGCAATGAGCAGACCAGCAAATCATGCACTGTGATTACAGCTGTAGTAAAAAAGGCTCCTCCATGATTCTAGCATTATTAAATAGAGGCGCATATCACTCTATCTACTCTAGGAAAGCTAAGATTGTGGTATTCCATATTTGTTGTATATTTACTTGATTGTAGCCATCCTGTACAAGTCCATAAAATGGATTAGAAACATTCTGTAATTGATTATATATAAGATATAGAAGTCTTCTCTCTATCTCAACCTTATTGATGGAGACCAAAGCACCGCTTCGAAGGATCTCGTTCAAGTACCAATTGGGCCGGTTACGAGAGCACAAGCAAAGAAGTTCAAGGATGTACTCAATGGACTCATCCAAGAGTTATGGGCTCAAGCAAATTCGTGGAGGCCCATTGAGCATGATCCACATGGGCAGCAAAGAATCGTCACCTTGATTCAAGTTCTAGAAGGATCCGGTCAAGACTAAGAATTGGCAAGAAATATTTTGGGCCTATTCTAGAAGGATCGTGATGCATGACACAATTTACTATTTAATTATTGCAATTTATTATTTTTGGTATTTTTATGTAAAAAAACGTTATTTTAGGTTTAGGTGATTTATTTCCTTGTTTTTAGGTGCATTTAATGCTTTTTAGGTCAAATTTGATTCCTGATATGGTTAGGTATCAATTAGGAGTTTTTTTAGAATATATTTTCTTATCTGTCAAGTTTTATGGAGCCCTTAAATAGGCTCCTAAGTCTGTAAACGTTTTAGGAAGACATTTTGAATATTCATAAAAACTTGTGAGGTTTATTCTCTTTGGTTCTTTGAAGAACTATTCGAACTTATCGGGATTTCCCGTGGCGTTCATCTTGACTTATCAAACGGAGTTTCCACCATCGTTTTGTGGCGTCTTCCTTATACCGAGGTTCTTGTTTGTCATAAACAACGGGTCGAGGTCTTCCATTCGAATCTGTCCATAGAACAATCTTGGGTTCCCTTTCGTTGTTGGGTCTCGTTATTCTTGACGGGGTTCACATCACCCATGAGATAGAATTTCTCAAACTCCTTTAATTTTCTCGATCAAGAGTGCCAATAAAGTCGTAGTCAAGTACCTCTCGGACACAAATGGTGGCGATGCTAGTCCAGGCTGCTCTGACAACTCCAAAATTGGCAACAATATGGAAGATGATATAGAACTTAAGGTGCCCAAATAAAATCAAGCATTTCATGTGGCGTGTGTGCAAGAATGTTCTCCCTACGAAACAGCGCCTAATGCATTGCAAAGTCTTGCTGGAGGATAGGTGTGATCTATGTGAGAAAAGTGAATCTTTAGGCCACATCTTGTGGGGGGGTCACATTGCAAGGGAAGCCTGGAATGAAACAAGTCTCAAGCTTGACAGTCCAAGCCAATCTCCAAAGGAGTTCATTGATGTTGTCTAGTTATTGATGGAGACACCTGGAGAGAAAATTTGGGAGGAGTTTGCTATCATGGCTTAGCTTTTGTGGAATAATAGGAACTGTGTAAGGCACGGAGGCAACTGTAAAAGTGGGAAGTCCATTGCTTGGGAAGCTAGAAAATATGAGATAGAGGTGCGTGACTCCCTACCAATCCAAGGCAAAGTTGCTCCAACTACCTCTCGGACAAAGTGCTGGGTTCCTCCCCTCCCTGGTAAGTACAAAGTTAACATAGATGCTACTGTGTTTAAGGAACAAGGCTGTTGTGGGGCTGGTGTCGTAATTATGAATGATAAAGGGCAATTGATGGGTGCCATGAGCAAATGAGTTGAATTCCCATGGGGGGCTGTAAAGGTAGAATCTAAAACAGTTGAGATAAGAGTTTGTCTGGCTTGGGATTTGGGACTGAAGGACATAGAGGTGGAAGGGGACTCTCTGCTGGTTGCTCAAGCTCTTAAAGGCTCAACACCACCTGCCTTACGTATTCTGAAGATTGTGGAAGGGGTGAAGAGGTACCTTAGGAATTTCAGCTCCTGGACAGTTGCGCACACAGGAAGAATGAACAATGTAGCCACTCTTGCTAGCTAAATCTGCTAGGAATGTATCTGATTATGTAATATGGGTTGAGGACAATCCTCCCATTATTGAAACTCAAATCTTGAAAGATGTAATTTCAATAGACATTGGTTCGAATTAATGAAATCCAATCAAGTTTACAATCAAAATATATATATATATATATATATATATTTTTAGGTCCACCAGAAGGACCACTTCAACAGTCTTCTGGTGGACCTAATAATTTCTCCCAAAACTCATAGGTCGTTGAATCATAGCCATTAATTACAACTTGTTACATATAAGGATAATGCCCAACTATCAACAGATAAAACTCATTCAAATTCAAAGACTCAAGGATTACCATCACCTTCGAATAGAAGAGATAACATAAAGATACCTGAAACTAGAAC
Source organism: Quercus gilva (assembly GCA_023621385.1). NCBI lineage: Eukaryota > Viridiplantae > Streptophyta > Magnoliopsida > Fagales > Fagaceae > Quercus > Quercus gilva. The sequence continues at coordinate 50,158,504 of CM042474.1, read as the reverse complement.
CTGAGAGATATTATCTCTATTTGATTTTTGTATTTGAATTCAACTTAGATTATCTATACAATAGCTATCCTTGTTGTATCTTGAATTTACATTAGATATAAATACAGAAAAGCCTTTAACGATTTGTTGGTAAGGCAGAACAATATTTTTCTTGTGTATTTTTACTAAGTTTGCACTTTTTTTTTTTTTTTTTTGAATGAATATGTTAAAATCAATGAAAATTAGTTTTTTGAATAAATCTATTAAAATTGATGAAAATTTGGATTTCTAGGAGTCAGACAACCCAAAAAAAAAAAAAAAATCAGATTTAGTGATTTAGTTTGAGATTTTAATCAAATTGAAGAGAGAGAGGAAAATGAGAGGCGTGTTATAAATACAAAACACAAATCACAAACTCTTTTTCAATCCTACAATCTTTTGAGAAGTTGAATTTGCTTTTCTAATTTACAAAATTTCGAACCCTAACTTTTTTTTTTGTTCTTGTTATGTTTATTTTCATCTAAAAAAATTGTTTTCTAACAACAAATGGAGAGATAGGTTATAAAAAACTAATAGAATTAATTTCAAGTGAGCAAAGTGGCAACTTTTGAATCATAGATAGACAAGGTGAAAAGGGATTTAACCTTATGTGAGTTTACTGTAATAATAAGACAAGTGAGCTACAAATTTTATCGTGATATATAGATTTTAACATCCACCATTCCCACCCATCCTTGTAATACACTGAAACCCTCATTTTTGTACTTTGAAAAACAGCTTTTCCGTTGACGAGCTGAACGAGTAAACAAAGAGGGAATATGACGAGTTCAATAATCATTGATGTCTCAATCCAGACCCATGATTGCGCCGATGGAGGGGAGTATATTTTAGGGAGGAAAGCCGAGCAAGTTTCATGTCTTGGCAAGCCAGCCAGGTTTGAGTTATTTGTGAATTTGTTCTGATGAGAGTTTGTGATTTTTGTTGTTCGTGAGACTTGTGATAGGAGATAGATTTTGTTTCACTGTTACATGATTATCAATTTTTCTTTACCACTCACAATGTCAGTACGTTACATTAGAGTTATAGTAAAAGTTGTATTACAAAAAATTTGTACTTTTTTCATAAGTAATTTAGAACTCACTAAGTACTAAAATTTTTCACAAATTTTTTCACAACTATTAAGTTTTCAAATTTTTTTTTTTTTTTTTTTTTGGAAACAGGTTTCGAAATGTATATGATATAAAATGAAATGGTGTCACCAGCAGACTCAAATGAGAAACAACTGTCATGAAATTTACTGTGAAAAATGCTTGGTCAATAACCTCAAAGAGGGTCCAAAGGAAGATATTTCAAAACAATTCTTTTAAAGGCCGGAAAGGGAATAATCAATATTCGTATGGTTGGTACTAGCGGTACTTCCAACCAATGTCAGCCAATCATAAGCATTCACTCTCCTTTGCCGTTTTATCTTTCCTTTCTTTCTTGGGATTGCCTCTTGAAACTTAAAACTTTTCCTATGTAACACAACACAACATTCATCTTACAAACAAGACTGTCTCTCTACTCTCTATATCCAAAAATATTCTCAGCCTCAGGTAAGCACTTTGTGCACATGTTGTCACTACTTTGTGTCTCTTAGTAGTTAATACCATTCTTCCATAATCTGAAGACTACGTTGAAACTGCTTGCATTTTATTGTAAAATACAAATCTTTGCTATAGTTTCTCTAGTTAGAAGCAGACCCAGATTTTAGTTTTTAGAAAATTGGCTTTAGTTTTTAGCTAAAGAATTCTAGACTGAGCAAGTACGTATAATATTCACCTTCTTGGTTGTGGAACAGGCAAAAATGGACAGAGCAAAGTTCGATAACAGAAGGACAACTGGGTCAGTTAAAGCAGCCGTAAATTTTTATGGAGATAAGGGTCTTGAAGGTAGTCCTTCAATAAAGAAACCCCAGATGGATTTCTCAGAGGTATTTTTCAAAGAACTGTCAAAACCCCATTTCACCATTTACATTTAATTTTATACACTATCATCCATTTGCATTCTCTAACTTAACTTTTTTCATCTGAATTGTTAAAGAAGTCATCTTTAGGAGCAAGAGAAGTCCATATAGCAAGAAGGGACATTGGTAGATACAAAGAGAGCAAGAAGGCTGCTGAGTTAGCAAGAGCTCAAGCGGAATCTGAGCTCTCTAATGCAAAGAAGACAGTGAAAGATCTGTCTGTATTAACTGATGAGTTGAACACAAAGGCAAAGGCACAGATGCAAGATGTTGAGATGCTAAAGAAATCGGGAAGGTGTGATGAAAAGGCATTGGCGTGTAGGAACATTGAGAGTTATCAGTATGAAGAAGTGATGAGAGAATTGGAATTTGTGAAACGAGAATTGGGTAAGCTTAAGTTTGACATGGCTTATGTTTTGGAAGAGAAATTGAGGATGGAGAAGCAAGTTAAAGCCTCAAGTTCGAAAATGTTGTCTTATCCAAACTCTGTTGAAGCCCTTAGGAAGGAGATTGGGGGTGCCAATGAAGAACAAGTGCTTGTTGAGTTGGCACGGATTGAGGCTTTGAAAGAGTTTGGAGAGATAGAAGCTCAAAGAGTAAAGGAAGCCATTGAATTCTCATATGCGATGGAGAAAACTAAGCAGAAGATGAAGGATATTTTTGAAGAGATTGACCAATCAAAAGAGCTTGAAGCCAAATTGACCTCAACAATGTCTGATGTTCATGTGTTGGAAAAGGAGCTAAAGCTAGTGAAAGAAATGAAAGCAAAGGTTCAGAGAAATGATAGCTTGAGCCGTGGCGGTTTTCGAAAAGGGAAAGAATTAGGAACTTCACCTTCATTGCAATCAATTACAGAAGAGTTGGAAGCAGCGAAAAAAGAATTGGCTATGGTCAGAGAAGAAGGCTTTCAGTTCATGACCTCCATGGATATTATAAGAGATGAACTAAAGCAGGTCACAAAAGAGACAGTTCAGTTGAAGAAAACAGAAGAAAAGACTGATTTAACCGTTCAAAATCTCAATTCGAAGCTGCTCAGAGCCAAGTCCAAGTTGGAAGTTGTATCTGCAGCTGAGGAAAAGGCTAAATCAATTTTGTCTAATCTATCCCTCACTCTTGAGCAGCTTAAGACAGAAGCAGAGGCTGCAAAGAAAGAAAAGGAGCTTAATACAGCAGAAACTGCCACCATTAAGGCAGACATTCAAAAAACTGAGTCTGAGATAGACTTGACTGAGGAAAGATTACAGGCTGCCATGGAAAAGCTCAAGGTGGTTAAATCATCAGAAGCTTTAGCTCTTGAGAATCTGAGAACTCTTATTGAGAAGACCATGACAGCCAGGGCTTTGGCAACTCAGCATAGTTCCAAGATTACCATTTCAAAGTTTGAATATGAGTATTTAACTGGGCGTGCAGTTCAGGCTGAGGAAATTGCTGATAAAAAGGTTGCAGCTGCTGATGCATGGACTGAAGCTTTAAAGGCCAGTGAGAAGGAAATATTGATGAAGACAGAATTAGCTCAGAGAGAAATCAAAGAGATAAGGGTGGAGGAAGAACAAGAGTCCTATAGAGCAAGGAGGTCACTCTCTGCAAAGCAAATTGTTGAGGGAGAATTACAAAACCGGAGACAGAAACGTGAGAAGAATGCAGAAGCTGAAAACTTGCAACTAGCATTGCATAGAAAATCGAGGAAAAGTAATGCCAATTTTACTCCATCCAGGCGAGCCAAGTTTCAGAAGTCCACCTCACCAGCAGCTCGAAAGTCTGCCTCACCAGGCACACGGCATCTTAATTTGTTCACTATTAAGAAGAAAAAGAAGGTAATGCCTAATCTAGCAAAGCTCTTTATTGGCAAAAGAAATGACAAGGATCTGAAAGCTGCCTGAAGTTTGGTTGAGATATCAGCACCTGTATTCAGTAGATCACTAGGCAAGTGAGTCCAATAAATCAAATAAGGAATAGAATAGAAAAAACTGAGACATACTTTAACAAATCAGAGCTAATAGTTCAAGTGATGATTTCATAGGGAAGTTCCTGTGTTTAACATTTCATACTTTCACTTTGCTTTACCTCAAGGAATGAAACTCTTTCTTGAGCGTGAGGGATCCATGTGTAATAGTCATGGCCTAGTTTGTCTGGCTCTAATTTATGTCATTGTGGGTTGATCATTTTGAGGCAATTTTTATATAAAAGAAGACTCTTGTGGCTACTCATATTGATAAAATATCCCTGCCAATTTTGGTTATTAGACTTCTAGTATACTGTGTCTTGATGTATGTTAATATATGTAGCTTCAGTTTTTGTATAGGCATCGAGTATGTAGCAGTGCAGTTATTGCTCCAGCATGGTGAAACTCTGTACTAAAACCGATAAAAATTACCCCCTGAAAGAAAACAGTCGAAGCAAGTGGAGCCTGTAGAGATGCCATTGCTTCACCTCGGTTGTTAACCACAGTTCTTACAGTCACTCTCCTAGGTAAGGGGGGGGGGGGGGGGGGGGGGGGTGCATCATTTGTTGGCCTCCAATAAAGTGACTTACCCCCCACTAATATACATCCCTGGTGTCACAAAAAGTAGATTAGCAACTGTTACCAATGCAAGTCTGATTTGTTGAGTTAAAAGTTCTGATACTCCCCCATCAATATGCAAAACAATATCGTTTTGAGAAGTAAATCTGAAAAAAAGAATTCGTGAAAGTTAAGGATAACTCTACAAAATAGCACTTTATATCAGATTACTGTGATATCCAGTGACCTAACTAGTATAACCACAATGACAATCTACATTAACAAACCAGTTGTGCGAACTAACAGTAGTATCCAATCTCTTTTATAACATTAACTAGGAGGTTCCAAACTTCTCAACTTAATTAATATTTGCCTTTCATTTTATACAGGTGCTTAGCCTTCATAGTTCATACAACATTGACAAATTATTGATCTCATCTAATCTACAATTAGCATAAATGATTGTAATCTTATCTGCACTTTTACCTATTCTGGGCTAAGGTCTTTAGCTATATTCTTACTATGTAATTATTCTTCTTGACTTACACTGTCCACCACAAATCTTGACTTTATCTTCTAACTACCTTTTTATAGTTTCCTTCTATTCTGTTAGGGTCATATTTTCTATGTAATTAGCTAACCTTTTGATAAAACATACTTTACTTGTAATTAAGTAGATCTAAGTTAGGTTTAATATATCAAGTAGTATGTTGTTCAAACATATCAAGTGGTATCTTTAAAGATATGAAAGTTAATCCAAGAAACAAGTGAAGAAATGCTGTTTCCTTAAATCTTGACACAAGCTCGACAGATGCTGCTATCGAATATTAATGAAGAAGCTCGACACATGCTCGATCTATCTAGATCTACAATTTTAGAAATCTTAGATCTGAAATTCAGTCCATGATGGCTTGAATGATTAGGGTTTCTCTTCTTACAACTCTAGCTATATATAAGGCTTATTTTAAAAGTCATCAAACATGGAAAACAGAGATCTAGAACTCATACATTCTGTGAGAAGCTACTGAGTTTGTGTGCCTAAGTTTTTGTAATCAAGTGCTTCCTGATCTTCATTGTTTATAAAGTGAAGAATTTTGCAACTAACAATAATCAATCAAATTGCCAAAGTTAGTCAAGTACTGAGATCCGTACAAAGGAGTTAGTCACAGATTGGAGATTTGTGCAACAAAAGAAAAAAGTCTGCTACAATATCAAGTCAAATTGGATATTGGAGCAAAGGTTCAACTGTAAGTTGATATTTTGGTATAGGCCAGGATAGTGATAAGATTCCTCATATTTGTAATCACTTGATTTTTTATTAGTGGATTCTTGGGAGTGAAGACCTTAAATTCATTTGGTGGAGTTTTTGCCTTACGAGAGGTTTTTCCCTATTTGTCAACAAATCACCATATTAATTTATTTTGCATTACATATTAGTTATTTTGTGATTTGTTTGTACCTCCACAATTTACATGTAATTTGACCTAATTAATCAATTTGGGTAATTGAATTAATTAACCAGTGTCAAACTATTTTAACCCAACATATTCAATTGTGAAACTCAATGTCATGATACTCCCACAAGATCTTTGCATTCCATGATTACCTCTAGGGCTCTACGCACTAACATTGTATTCCAAAATTTGCCTTAACAAAAGGCCACTCATTAACACACAAGGGCACTTCTCATACACGTGAAGACTTTTAACACATTAATAACAACCATCTGATATTGCTGGGAGTCAGTTCTTAGGAATTTTGAGAGCTCCACTTAAGATTCTTTTAATTTTTCCTTGCATGAAAATTCTTGAATTAGCAGATGAGAAGCAATTTAAGAGATGGGAGTGATAAAGAGAGTAACAGATTAAAACCGTGGAAGATACTAGAAAGGAGGCAAAATAGGATTTGGTGGCTGGACATGCTAGAACCAAAAGAATGGCATATAAATTTTTTGATACTTAAACCAATGGTAGCTCCAAGAATTTTTCTCAAGATGTTCTTTAAAAAAACATAAATTATACAATTTAATAAAAAGAGAAATTCATATATTGACAACAACAACAATAAAAATAAAAATAAAAAACACACAAATATATAAAGTTTACAATTACCTTCTACGAGTTTTCATATTTTAAAATCGGTGCATGATAGTCTCATTATCAATACTACAAGCTATATCTCATTTAATGTACACAACTAAGCAATCATTCATCCATTATGGAGCAAAATTTAATTTTAATGGCATAAAAAAAACTGAGGGTATTCCCAAATTTTTTTCCCAAAATTTTTTTTTGAAGGTTAGACAAATAAAAATTTTTAAATTATTATATTAAAAAAAAAAAAAAAAATTCAGGTCAGGCCCTAGCCTTAAGGTGGCGCCACCCCTGACTTAAACCAAATAATCTAACTATTTTACATCAATGCCTTTCAGGTTAATTCTCACCAACAAATATTTTTTCATGAAGTTATCTCTGAAATTCATTTTATGTAGCTAGTGTTTGTTGGCTAACTACTAGGGTGAAGGAGCACAAATAAATTTCTGAATTTCAGGTGAATTTGTCTTCACATAACCAATTTGTTCTTCTTTTATAGTTTTAAAGTTTAAACCAAAACTAATGGTCCGTTTGGATTGAGAGGGAGGGAGGGGGAGTAGAGTAGAGTAGATTTAGCACAAAATTAGTTTATTTTTAGTCAACTCTACTCTACTCCCCTCCTCTCCCCCTCCTTCCCCCCTCTATCCAAACAAGCCATAAGAGTAAATGCTCTTGGCCTCTACGCCCTGCGGCTCTACCGTCGTGTCTAAAACATTTTCTAAACTCAAAGTATGTAATTGAATATCTGTAACCATACTTTTTGGAACAAGTCAAATGGAAGGAGCATACTGGGCTTTAATAATTAAATATTGGTTTCTTATGTGGTAAATTGTTTCATAATGGATTTTATTTTTTTATCTTTATTTTTTTTTTCTGATATAATATATCATACACAATTTTCATCAATCCATTGTTTTATACCGTATACAATAGTGACCAGTGAAAGGGGGACTAAAGCATCAAACTCATGTAAGTTGTAGTTAGCTCTTCGAGTAAGGGACCTTGGATCAGAGCCAGCCTACACCAAAAAAGAAGCTCAGCAGTATCTTAGTTTGATGGGAAAGAGTAATCATCATGGAGCAATCAAATTGTATCGAACCTCTATATATATATATATATATATTAAACTCATGGCCTGCTTGTTAAGTTCCTCGAAATTTAAAGCCTAGCAACTTATTGCTGGGGCAGAATATGCAACCCATATCTCTAGCATGAGCGGGGCTGGGCAGTTCAGGCCATAGAATCCGACACCTGTAGGAAATTCTTAAAGCGTTTGTGATGTGAGTAAGGATAATGAATGAAATCTCTCTCTGAGATTCAAATAATACTAAGGATAATCAGCTGGTGTTTTAAAATTATTTGATACAGTGTTTTCAGTTTTCAATTTTCAATTTTCAGTTTTCAATAAAATCAGCAATATCCAAACGGACTCTAATTCTCACTTCAGTAAACATAACAATGTGGTGTTTGCCCATAATTACATCACAAAATGATGTTATTTAAATCAATTCTTCCAATGGTAACCTTTCCTTCAAGTCAGCCTAGGATTTGTTACAAGATTGAGAAAGAGGAATTTCACGTGGATAATGGAAACGGATTTGGAATTAAAATGCCCTCAAAAAATAAAGTATTTTATTTGGCTTGCTTCTCATGATAGACTTACCATCAATTCTGAATTTCAGTTACGTTTGCTATACAAATTGGCCATTCAGATACTTGCCAAAGATGTGGACTATTGAGAGAGAGTCCTTAGAAACTATCTCAAATCCAAACTGAAATGTGCAATATAATCCCTAGCAAGTATTTAGAACCCTAAAGCAATCTTTTTACGGCTTAATCAATTTTACCTTAAACCTTTTTTTTTTTTTTTTTTACAAGATAAAATTTCTACTCTTGCCTAATCTAAGTGTATATGTATGTGAAACTCACTCCTGGAGACTTGAACCCCGACCCTTGCCCTTCACACCTCACAAGCATTTATACTTGTAGAGTGACCACCGCATATTAGTTCAAGTATAAATGACTTATCCAATTTCCAAACAAAACAAGCTAAACTACACAAAGCATGGTAATATAGTATGTAAAGCAGGGACGAACCCAAGATTTTAAGCTAGTGGTGGCCGAAGTATAAAGAAAAAAAAAAACTCCAAATAGACATTTATATAGTATTAAAAAATTATAAATACACAAAATTGTTGTTTTTAAAAACATTAAGATGCAATCATCTACCAACAAAGACAAAAACAAAAACAAAATAATGTTTTTTTTTTTAATACTAGGCTGGTTAGGATTTTTTTTTTTTTTTTTTTTTTTGAAGCTAGAGCATTCACAGTGGTGGGACTAAATATTTTAGCTTTTAGTACATCAAAAAGTTACTTTATCTATTTTACCATCTCATTTTATAATACACCCAATATCAAATATTCTATTTTTTTATCACTTCATTTTTTAAAATAATATAAAAAAAACTCATTAAAATAATAAGGAAGAGAGAGAATTTGAGTTTTTTAATTAAAGGAAAAGATATAATCTCAATAAAATATCATGTATTTTAATTTTAACAACTTACTACAGTCAACTAACATTTATACTAGTTTTCTGTAGTTCCAAAAAATTTAGCTTTAACTTCTCATAACACTTGATTTTTTTTGTTCTTTGGTGGTAAAATAAATTTTTTTTTTTGCTAAAATACAATTATCATTGTGAATATTTTTATTATTTTTGTTAAGTTATTGAGTTGGACAGTTACTATTTAGGTTAGACTAACTAGACTAGTTGGGGAGAAGGGGGGCTCAACTACAAAAATGAAATATAGAATGACTATAAAAAATTGTTTTCTCAAAAAAAAAAAAAAAATTGGACCCAGGGGGGGCCCGGGCCCCCTTGGGCCAAAGGAAATAGATGGAAAAGGCAAGAAAACCACACTAAACACCAAAACATGTTTAGGAAGAGGAAAACCCAAGCACTGGGTGTAAAAACCTCTGTCCTGACCACCCATCGGAAATCTCCACAAGAACGAATGGTTGCAGTACATAGATGAACATAAACCCTCCAAGCTTATTTCTCCTTATGTACTTAAGCTCTCTAAGTTCCAAATAGCAACCAACTTCAGCAAGTCTTTTTTCATCTAGCTTACCAGAGAATCTCCATTGAAACATCAATGGAAACACCACCAATAGAGATTGGATTTGAATGTGGCTGAAAAGCAATTCAAAGACAAAGATATATGTAGAAATCCAGAGTAAAGGAAATGAGAGATTTTGATGAAATGGAAATTATGATTCTTGATTCATTGATCCTTATTACAAGCCCCAATATATACATACATAACTAACTCTGTAGAGTGTGGGATGAATCTAACAAACAATAGCATAAACTAATCAATGACTAACACGTGCATAAACTAATCAATGACTGACATGTGGATTGTATCAGTAACCATAGTTGTCAAATCGTGAATTGATTTTTTATTTTTTTTGTATCATGTATCATATCGAATCTTGTATCGTAAGATACACAAGCACCTAATAAAATTATAAAATAATTATAGATATACATATATAAAATGTATATTCATTATAAATTCAAAATATATTCAACTAATGACCAATTTAATCATTACTTATGTAATAAAATTTAATAAAGCTAACTAAATAAATCAAATTAACTTATGTTTATAACATGCACATTCAAATTGATTAAACTCAGAAATAATACATGATATATGAACCAAAATAATAATATCTTTTCATCATCTTGGCTAATCAACTCCATCTAAGTCAATGTTATCATCATGTTCAAAATCTTGCAAAATTATTTTTTCATAGACATATTCTTTATTATTATCAACATTTTCTTTTTCTTTTTTTGGTTTTTTTATTCTAATAATTTATTCTTTATATATATATATATATATATATATATTTTGGCATTCTAGCTTTTTAGACTCAAAATAATAATAACAAAATAAAAAATAATTATATTTTCATTTAATATATTATTAATAGCATATAAAATAAATTTGTACATATGAAAGTGAGTGTTATGAGTATACTCTAAACTTTGTAGGAGAAAGAGAAGGGAGGAAAAAAACTCATGGACTTGCTATTTCATTAGACTCAATTAAGTTTCCCAATAATTTTATGTTAACAAAGTCTAACAACTTGTTTAAATCAAATAAAATTACAAATTTTAACAAAAAACTCATTTTAAACCCACATGTCTATATATCGTACGATACGTACAATTCACCGATACGATATGATTCATACAATACGCACCTATGTATTGAACGATTTATGAACACTTACGATATGCCCTTACGATACGAAACTTTTTGTATATGATACGATACGTATCGTACGATACGTATCGTGTATCATACGATACTGACAACTATGTCAGTAACCAACTCCATTGATTAACACCTAACTGCACTAACTTAAACTACCTGCAGTTTAGGCTTCCTCAAGTTTCCACAAGCTTTCTCTCACTCACAAGGTCTATGTTTATGGGTGAGGAAAGGGGTTACAACATCTCAATCAAATATTGAAAGAGATGGAAAAGAGATGATGGAATGTTTTTTTTTTTTTTCCTTAAAACAAAGGTTCTCTCCTTTCTTACACTCAATGTGGCTTCTCTTGAATATCTCTCTTGTGATTTCTAAGGTTTGTATCACCCTTATCAGAAGCCTTTGCCATGCCTCACAGTATGTTGGCCAAGTGTGCATTGGTTAGGTGCAGTCCAGGAAGTAGAGTACATACAAAGATCGTGCAACTCGCAACCTGGACATGCCTTAAGGTCATGTGGTGGTTGCGTGGTGCACGTTAGCACTCTCATCTAGACCACCTGCCACATGGATCTTGCAGACTAGCTAGGTTGTCTCTTAGTTGCCTCTAGGTCGCGAAATCTTTATCCATGCAGCTTTCTAAATGTGAAGGAGAGGCTTAAGTACATCTACCCCAAATCATCAATATCAATCAATCAAATCAAATATATATATATATATAAAAGCAGATACCTCATGCGAAAGTGCATGAGGTTCTGCCATGTGGCACTTTGTATGAGTAGTATTTCATTTAGCCTTTCACATCACCCCATCTTCTTATCAATTACTAGTTTAAGCCATAAATGTAGAAAATTAAGAGAGTTGGTTCCACCTATTTTCCAACTTCTTGAACTCTTCCACTTTTAATTTAATTAATTTCAAAAATGAAAGCTTTTTTCCATTCAATGTTAGTTTTTCACAAAATATTGAAGGGTTGAGAGAGAGAGAGAGAGAGAGAGAGAGAGAGAGAATTAGTGCCTAGAAGAGTATGAATCTGGCTTTGGTTTTAGGTGCATATGATCTAAACCTCTCAACAACATTGTCAAAACTTAATACAGTGCATCAACGATATTTGGGGTTCCTAAAAGGTATGTTTAGGGAAGACATAAAGTCTTTATATGTGTTATTTGATTTTTTTTTTTGGAAGTGCTTAACCTTTGTAAGTGATTATTGAGGTACTTAGATGTATGTAAAATTAAACTTAAGATATGAAATAGTATAATTTTATATTTTCTTTGTTCAATTGTTGTTTTACTTTTAATCTCTTGACATGTATATTTAGCTTTGCAAATTAAGAATTATAAACCTTAAATCTTAGATATTCAGCCTTTAAAAGTTCACATGTTTTCTTTTCCTAAAAAAAGAAATAATAAGAATTTTTATATTGAAAATATCAAATGTAAGAACCAAGTATACATCTACACTTGATTAAAAAAAAAAAAAATCAATAAGCATGTAGTGGCATTTTTAGGGTCTAATTAATTATGGTTACTTAAGGATACATTGTATTACAATTTTTTTTCTTCATTATTTTAGTGACATAATACATGATCGAAATTAATTTTCCAAACATCATAATAAACTAGTATGTAACTTGTACTTACGCATAGGAGTGATGAATTGTAATGATGCTATTGATGTTAGTTTGAGTTATGAAATATATAGGACGTTAGTTCGACCGGGACATTTTGAGGTACTAAAATAATTTTTCCTTGCAATTTTAATAATAATTATGATATTTGTTACACCAAGTTTCTCATTGCACTATTGTTATGTGTATAATTTTGAAAATCATTATTGGACATTACATACATAATATCAATTCACTATCATTGTCCATGAAATTGTACTAGACACAACACAAAATAAAATAGTAAATTGGTTCAATAGTATCTCCTATATTGAATAGAGATAAGTGCATGAAATCTTTTAGCTCAATTACGGTTTGTTACATTCAAGATCTTCACATACAAAATATTTGAATAAAAACAGTATAAATAAATAAATAAATAAATATATATATATATATATATATATATATATGCACACTCATTAGTTTAGAAAAAAAAAAAAAAAACAAAAACAGCAAAAATCTAAACAATTTAATTTGTATGAAAAGCTAACAAAGGCAAAATAAACTAACATGTAACTCATACAAATGCATGGATGTGTTTAAAATTAAACACAATTTTTATTATAAAAATATAAATATTTAGTCAAATTATTTTAAAAAATAACATGCAACACATGCATACATATAGATATATTTAAAATTAAACACAATTTTTATCATAAAAATATAAATAATTAGTGAATTTTTTTTAAAAAAGTAAACGTAATTAGTCACATATTAAAATTATTACCTAAATTTAATACTAATTATGATAAAAATTTTTTCTAATTTTTAATAATATAGAACATGTGGTGATCTTTGTTGTATGATAATTTTTATTAAGTATATGTGATTGGTTTTTTTTTTTTTTTTTTTTAATTTTATAGTTTACTAATATTAAATTCTTAGTATTTTGCACTTATTAACTCACTTGGCACAAAAATTAAAAAACTTAAGTGAAACATGACACAAACTTAAATGGATAATTGTTATGTGGTTCCCATATAAATTTAGACATACAGTGCAAAATTGGATTCTAATTTCAAATTCTAATTAAATTTTCTCTAAACTTTACCTATTAATATATATATATATATAGATTAACTCATTTGGTACAAAAATTTTAAAACTTAGATTAGATGAGACACATGGCGCAAAATTATACTCTAATTGAATTCTAATTTGAAATCTAATTGGATTTTCTCTCAACTTTGACAATTAATATATATATATATATATATGAGATGAGTTCAAGTTACATTTTTTAAACCATTGGATTTAAGTAGATCTAATAGTAAAAAAAGACCCTTATTAATACTAATATTCTAATTAACATCTCATTAATTATCCCTCATTTATTATATTTTATATTTATCTCTAAACCCAAAAAAAGTGTTATATTTGACTCTCTCTCTACGTTTTTCTCTCTATCTCTTACTTGGGCTGATTTAATGGGTAGTTCACGGCCAGAGAGCCTCTTGAAGTGCTCTTTCAACAATCTCTTGGAATCGTACTCTTTGATCTTCTTGCGTGCCATTTCCTTCTGATTTCTCTCTAACTTGTGAAGAATGAAATCTCAGCCGTCAGCTTATGTAAAAAAAAAAAAATCCAATGCCCCAGATCTAAATCATGATTCACGCAGATCTAGCAAAAAAATCAAATTTATTCGGAACACAAAAATAGGGGAAATGAAATATAATGAAGAATAGAAAGAGAAACCAAAATTAAAAAAATTAAAATTAAAATTAAATTACCGTTGAAAGAGAAGCAGGAGGAAGCTCACTAATATGAAGTTTGTGATAAATTTAGAAACAAAGAACTTTGGAATCTTTGAGTCTATGGCTTGGTCTATTTATAATTGCCAACTTGCCAACTGAATTTTTTTTTAATTCTTTTTTAAATACTAATTTTAGAATTGTGTTTGGTTGGGTTCAGACTTTGGTGTAGTGGGAACTATTTTACTTGATCAGTTTCTACATGTGATCAGGAAGGATGCTACTGAATGTGATGTTGCCTCGTTATATAATTGAATCTTGTTTCTTTGTCAATATATATACAAATAAATTTTAATATCCATCACTGAAAACTGAGAAATGAAAAACACCTATCCCATCTACTATCATATCTTATCTGGGAAGACAAACTATGATCCAAAATCAATATACCCAAAGGTCCCAAACATCCATGTTTGCACCCACCCAAAGTCAAAGATTATTTGTTGATAATATATACATACTCTTCAACCCAAATCATGGAGACATCAAACTAGGTTAGGTCCAAGAATTTCTTGAAAAAGCTTACGATCTATCACAAGAATGGGGTAACATCCTAACAAAAATTGGTTGAGATCTAAATAGCAAACCTCAGGTGCAACCTCACGATGAATTAATTATCAACAATTTCTCATAAGACAAACAATGCAATATATATATATATATATATATTTGAGATAAATATAAAATATAATAAATGAGAGATAATTAATGAGATCTTAATCAGAATATTAGCATTAATGAGGATCTTTTTTTGACTGTTAGATCTACTTAAATCCAATGGTTTAAAAAATGTGTAACTCTTTAGAGCTACATTTTTTTTAAACCATTAGATTAAAGTAGATCCAACGGTTAAAAAAAACATTCATTATTACAAATATTTTTATTAAAATTTCATTAATTATTCTCATTTATTACCTTCTAAACCTATCTCTAAACCCAACAAAATTTGACGTCTAACTCTCTCTCTCTCTCTCTGTTTCTCTTTCTCTCCGTTTGTCTCTCTTTCTACATTCTAAACCTACGTCTCTCTCTCTCTCTCTCTCTCTCTCTCTCTCTCTCCATTACTCCTCCACCATTGTTCCACCTCCACAGGTTGCTGGAAAAAAAAAGAAGAAAAAAAAAAAAAAAACCAAGCCGACATCCCTAGTTTTTCAGCATCAAGTAGAAGGAAAGGGCAACCAAACGGTGGTGATGATGAACAAGGAAATCTGAGAAAGAGAGAGAGAGAAGGGAAGGGGGTGGAAATCCAATAGAGAGAGATAGAAGGGAAGGGGGTGAAAAACCAAGGATGTCGGCTTGGTTTTTTTTTTTTTTTTTTTTTGCCAGCAGCATGTGGAGGTGGAACAATGGTAGAGGAGTAATGGAGGAGGAGATAGAGGGAGAGAGAGAGAGAAACGTAGGTTTAGAATGTAGAGAGAGAGAGAGAGAGGCAAACAGAAAGAAAGAGAAACAGAGAGAAAGTTAGACGTCAAATTTTGTTGGGTTTAAAGATAGGTTTAGAATGTAATATAAATAAAGATAATTAATGGGATACTAATAAAAATATTTGTAATAATGAAGGTTTTTTTTTTTAACCGTTAGATCTACTTAAATCCAATGATTTAAAAAAGGTGTAACTCTAAAGGTTAGAGTGCTAGTTGATATCTCTAAACCTCTCTGTAGAGGAAGACGCATCACTCTCGAGGATGGGAAGATGCATTGGGTCTCCTTCAGCTATGAACGTCTCCCCAACCTCTGCTATTTGTGCGGTCTCACGCATAACGACAGAAATTGCGAGAAGTGGATTGAGAGTGAAGGTAACCTCAAACTCGAAGAACAACAATTTGGGTCATGGCTCCGTGCACCTCCCTTTATCACCTCTAGGAAAAATGTCATCTTTGTTCAAGGTTTCTATGCAAAGAAAAAACAGAGCATGGGTACCCATTCTAAAGAACCAAAACTAACCAGCTCATCTGCAAGTGAACACCAACCATCCTCTGAAACTTTTCCCCATCCCCCAAGGTCAGCCTCTATGAATACTGAAAAGCAAGACTTTGAAGCTGCCAAGGAAGTGGTTTTGGCGCACCAAGAAACTTTTGAAAGGTTCTTGAAGGAATCCTTGCTGAATCCTTCGAACCTAGGAGACTTCAAAAAGATAATCCAAGATATTAACAGAGACATCCGTTGCTTTAACAAACTGGAGGCTTCTCCATTAGGCCCAAAATTGCCTTGCTAAGATCTGACTAGGCCATCCCATCCCACCCAGCCCATCCTTCAGGCCCAACTATTGAACTCCCCCCTACCCAGCCCACTAAGCCCATTCCTCTCAAGGACCTCACGAACTTGGACATGGACCTTAGGATGGCAAAATCCCAGTCTGAAGGTAAATGGGTGAGACTTCAAAGGCCCACCCTCCTCAAGGATAGCCATAAATCAGAATTAACCTTAGGCAAGCGTATCCCCCTGATCATTTAGATTCCCCCACTCCTCCAAAACGTAGAGCCCGTGTCGGCAATGCACATGATGAAAACTCCTTACCAACGGTGGTGGCTAATCTTTAGCCCTGCCGAAATAGATGAGTTGGCTGGTTTGGAATGTGCGCGGGCTTGGGAACCTGCGCACAACCTGAGAGCTTGAGGTAGTTACTCGAGCACAAGCACCCTTTGCCTTGTTTTTGGTCGAGACTTGGGTAGGTGAAGCTAGGCTGCGATGGTTATGCAACGAGCTGAAGTTTGATCATTGTTGGATCGGTCCTAATGCTGGTAAAATAGGTTGTTTGGCTCTATTCTGGAAAAACTCAATTAAGGTAGAAGTGGTGACATCATCGCCCAATCACATCGATGCCACCATTGGGGAGATTTCAGAGTTTCAATGGCAATTCACAGGTGTCTATGGTTTTGCCGACAAGGCCAAGAAGCACAAGACCTGGTCTCTCCTTCGCGACCTCCACCGGCAATCTCCTCTGCCGTGGATGTGCGCGGGGGATTTTAATGAGATTCTCTAGTCCCATGAGAAGCTTGGACTTGGAGCTAGACTAGTGGGCTTGATGAAGGAGTTCAAAGATGCTCTTGATGAATGCGGGCTTATGGACCTTGGTTATGTGGGAGACAAATTCACTTGGAGAGGCAAACGAGCTGGCGATTTGGTCCTTGAAAGATTAGACAGAGCAATGGCGGATAATGGCTGGTTTTCTCTTTTTCCCGGCACTAAGGTACAACACCTATGCACTCATTCCTCGAACCACAGAGCTATTTTGATCAAATTGGAAGGTATTATTCCCTGTCCTGATCATCCCTTTAAATTTGAGCAAATGTGGCTTTGCAAGGGAGGTTGTAGGAGCACTGTTAAAGAAGTTTGGGGGTCCACTTCATTGAATGCTTCTATGGTGCAGATTGCTTCTAAGATCAAAAACTGTGGTGAGAAACTCTTGGACTGGAGCCACTTGTCTTTTGGTAGCATTAAAAAGAAAATTGAGACAAAGGGAAAACAACTCTCCAAGGCCGAGATTAATGCAACAAGAGGAAATCTTGAGGTTGAGGTGGTTAAAGTTTTAAGGGCTGAGCTCAATGACCTTCTCAATAAAGAGAGTCAAATGTGGCAACAGAGGTCCAAAGCTCTCTTCCTCAAGTGTGGGGTCCGTAATATGAGCTTCTTCCATAGTAAAGCCTCCCATAGATTTAGGAGAAATAAAATCACTGGCTTGAAGAATTTGGCCAACTTATGTTGCACGGAGGAAAATGAGTTCAAAGAAATAGCCTATAAGTATTATAGCTCCCTGTTAACTTCTTCCCAACCCACATATTTTTCAGATATCATGGATGTAGTGCAGCCATCTGTCACCGAGGATATGAACTCCCAACTCCTCAGGCCCTTTCTCAAGGAAGAAGTAAAAGTAGCAATAAAAGAGATGAAACCCATCACAGCTCCAAGCCCCGATGGTATGCCTCCCTTATTTTATCAGTTTTTCTGGTCTTTGATTGGTGAAGATATCTGTTCTGCAGTGCTTGATTGTCTAAATAATTGTAAAATTCCTATAGAGATTAACTGTACTAATATCACCCTGATTCGTAAAGTTAAATCCCCTAAGCTTATTTTTGATTTTAGGCCAATCAGCTTTTGTAATGTAGTTTATAAAATTGTCTCTAAAGTTTTAGCTAACAGACTGAAAGCTATCCTCCCTCACGTGATATCTGAGAATCAAAGTGCTTTCCAAGCGGGAACGGTTATAACTGACAACATCCTCATGGCTTTTGAAACCTTGCATTACATGAAGCACCAGTAGAAGGGTAAGACAGGGTTTATAGCGCTGAAGTTAGACATGAGCAAAGCCTACGACTGGGTTGAATGGGTTTTCCTTGAGAATATCATGAAGAAAATGGGGTTTGATTTCAGGTGGATTAATGGTGAGCCCACCCAAGCGATCCACCCATCTAGAGGCTTACGTCAAAGGAATCCGTTGTCGCCTTACTTATTCCTACTTTGCTCAAAGGGTCTCCACTTTTTGCTCCATAGGGCTGCAGAATCTAGGCAGATCCAGGGAGTGTCCATTTGCAAAAAAGGTCCCCGATTGACTCACCTTTTCTTCGCGTATGATAGTTTGGTTTTTTGCAAAGCCTCTCTAGGTGATTGTCAAAAAATCCAAGATCTTTTGGAATGCTATGAGAAGGCCTCTGGTCAAAAGTTGAATCAAAACAAAACCAGCCTTTTCTTTAGCAAAGCCACCCCTCCTAACATCTTGGATCAGATTAAAATAGTGCTAGGTGTGGAAGAGATTAAGCAATATGAGAAATATCTAGGCCTTCCCTCTCTAATGGGGAAGAAGAAGAAAGCAAGCTTGCTTTATATCAAGGAAATAGTAGCAGCAAAACTCCAAGGATGGAAAGAACAGCTTCTTTCCCAAGCTGGGGGGGAAGTTCTCCTCAAAGCTATGATATAGGCAATCCCAACCTTTGCCATGAGCTGCTTTAAGCTCCCACTCACTCTGTGTCATGAAATTGAGGCCTTAATCAGGAATTTTTGGTGGGTCAAAGGGGTAACCAAAGAAAGATCCATTGGTCAAAATGGAAATCATTATGCCAGCCCAAAAGTTTAGGAGGATTAGGTTTCAAAAAGCTTCAGAAATTCAACGATGCCATGTTGGCAAAACAGGTATGACGGCTTGTAGACAATCAATCCTCTCTATTTCACAGGTTCTTTAAGGAAAAATTCTTCCAAAATGGCTTCATTTTTTATGCTAAGGAGGGTAATGGCTCTTTTGCTTAGAAGAGCATCTTAAAAGGCAGGGATGTGATTCGTAAAGGGTTGCAATGGAGGGTGGGAAATGGCGCCTTGATCCGGATCAATCATGATAGCTGGCTCCCTAATCCATACAACAAGAAAGTGGTGTTGCCGAGAGATTTCCTTATCAATGATGCTCAGGTGGCTATCTTAATCGATAAGGAGCAATGTTGCTGGCTACAGCAAGTGGTTGATAACATTTTCATGCCTCATGAGGCGGCCGCTATCAAGTCCATCCCTCTCAGCTATGGTGAGTGTGAGGATAAGGTGTTTTGGCTGCATTCTCCAGATGATAAATATTCTGTTAGATCGGCGTATAGACTCATTATGGAAGAAGAGTTGCGTGAGGCTCCATCTCCCTCTGATCTAACCCCCACCAAGAGAATTTGGAAGGGCATTTGGAGCCTTTGTGTTCCAAACCGAGTCAAAACTTTGTTATGGAGAGCGGGATCAGATTCTCTACCTTTAAAAGCCAACCTGTTAAAGCGTAGAGTGCTCATTGATGACATTTGCCCCAGCTGTAAACTTAAGAGCGAAACCTCCTTTCATGCCCTTTGGTCCTGCATCGAATTATTTTCAGTTTGGAAGGGCAAATTTGACTGGTTAATAAACCTATCCAGAAAGTGCAGCTCGTTTCTGGAAGTCATCCAGCTCTGTCAATCTCGCAATGAGCTCTTTAAGTTGTTCGCCATGACTGTATCGCTTATTTGGACCCATAGAAATCAAGTTAGAGTTGGTGATAGCCCGGCTCCTTTGTGGAAGGTAAGCTCTTTAGCCTCTGACAACTTGCTGGAATTTCAGAGAGCTTCGGCTGTCCTCCCACTGGCCTCGAAAAAATTCCCACCACCGACAAATGGCTGCCTCCTTCTATGGGCTAGCTAAAAGTGAATTTCAACGGGGCTATTTTTAGAGAGAAGAGCCTAGCAGGTCTAGGTTGCATCATCCGAAACGACAAAGGTCTTGTATTGGTTGCCTTTACACAAATTATTCCATTGCCTACATCCATAGAGACGGTGGAAGTGTTGGCAGCACACAGCGCCATTGGTTTTGCACAAGAGCTAAGTCTTGATCAGAATATTTTGGAAGGAGATTCAGAAATTACCATCAATGCGTTATCCAAAGGAGGATGGGAGTCTTCTAGCTTCGGGCACATCATCAAGGATATCAAATCCTTCGCTTCAGCCTTTAATTGTCTCGTAGGCTAGGGAATAAAGTGGCTCATAGGCTAGTGAGATCAGCTTGTAACTTTTTCCATTTTCATGTTTGGATGGAGGATCTGTGTACTTTTCTGATTTGCAGTAATGAATTTCCCCTCCCCCCTTCTTTCCAGGGGTGGTTTCTTCAAAAAAAAAAAAAAAAGTATCATCAAATAACTAATAACGAATACGCGCATCACGCGGTACATACACTAGTTACAATTAAGTCCTGAAAAGTTATATTAAAAGTAAAACACAATACAAACAACTTTATCACTGAATTAAGCCAACAAAAATATACTTCTCGAAAACAAAACTGGTATAATCTTGTCCTAAATCTTGAATTCTTGATCCTACCCCCTTGACACTTGGCTTAGAGCTAACAATCAAGATACCACTATAAATATTAAATTTCTCCACCATTCGCTTGATGCCGTATTTTCGCTGCTACAATTTGGTCCATTAGAAAGCTAGGAATATAGAGGTCACTAAATGTTTTTTTTTTTTGATAAGTATATATGTCACTAATTGTACATATCAGCAACCATTAAACATAAAAGATGTACTTTTTTATATGAAAATAAAAGTCTATACACTTATTAGCCTTAGTAGGACTTTCCTTTTCTTAACTCTTCTACGATTCCCTCTTCCATAATAAGAATGATTTCTGGGTCTTTTCCTCCTTAGGTTGGTCTTTGGTGTAACGTCAATATTTTATTTAATTTTATTTTTTTGAGAGTCAAGTGTAACCTCAATATAAATAGCAGCTTATAGGTTCCCAAAAATACGGCTACTGGAGGTTTATTAAGGGAAGAGATAGGTAACTGGATAACAGGTTTCACATTGAACCTTAGCACTTGCTATGTTACTGATATATGGGTTTTGAGGCAAGTTTGTTTTACTGGCTAGTACATAAAAAGAAAATTATCATTGAGTCAGACTACTTAACAGCTCTTTCTTTATCTGTTAAAAATCAAGTGTAAATTGTGATATGGAAGTGGATGGAAATAAGTTTGTGTTTTACAGAACTTTTGATGGGTATATAAAAAGTAACACAAACACCGGTTGAAGCTTCTACTTTTCTTTTGTTGACAACAAATAATTAATAGAGTCAATCTATGGATATTTGACACAAACTTGCACATGTGGTGCACTTGGTACTAGGACACATTGCATGTGCATCTTTCATCAAGATCGGACCGTGATTGGATCTTATTTTGTAATACTCTAATACATTTTTTTTTTTTTTTTTTTGCTGAGAATGTAATACTCTAATACAAGAATAACTTCTTCTTTTTTGAGAAACAAAAGAAAAAAAAAAAGAAGTTATTCTTGTATTTTTAAAAGACAAATTCTTTTTGGAAAACTATAGATTAACCAAGTACAATTTTAAAAGTAATGTTTTTTTTTTTTTTTTTTTTTTTTTTTTTTTTTTTTTTTTTTTTTTTTAAATGTGCCAATTCAAATGAAGAATTAAGATATTTTCAATTAAAACTTTTTATTATCTATAAATATCTTTAAAATAGTAGACATGCCTCAAAATCGCCTTTTTTATTTTGTTAATCACAGTTTCCTACGCATATCATCGAGAATGAAGATGCTAAGTTCCATCCAGATGGTATCGGAATTCTTGAAGAGGAATTGATCCTAAAAGCTTTTACACTCCAAGTCCAAGAGTAGGAAACAAATGTGTAGAGATTTTGGCAAACCTTGGCCATTAAATATGTCCTCAACTTTTCAACATCATGATCATCCTTCTCAACATTTTCAACTTTATTCATATTACTTGCGGATTCTATAGGAGTACAAACTCTTAGATTGTAGGCCCTTTGATAACCACTTGACATAAAAGAAATAAAAAATAAAAAAATAAAAAGAAAAAGAAAAAGAAAAAAGAAGTAGATAAATTATGCAACCACAATGAGAAATGTGAAAAATAACCCATCTCCCTAACCATTTATCTTTAACCATCGTAGGTTTGAGCAATTGAAGGGTCTACACCATTTCTCGCGCTCAACAAATGTATCACTAATCTCTTTTCTCAAAATTGCAAGTTCTTTTGATAATTATTTAATTTATTTGTTTTTTTTTTTTTTTTTTGGGCTAACATAGAGAGCGTAAGCGGGTTATTCTTTTGTAATTGAATCAGGTGTCCATCTCGTCTTCCAGTCTAATTGGCCCAAGCTTTAGAGAAAGATGGGCCTAGGCCTAATCTCTGTTCTCTTTTGTTGATCCAGCATTACAAAAGTGTCCTTTATTCAGGAAAACAAAAATTTGTATCACTAATTAAATACTAGAAGGGCCTTAACCCATCGTAAAGTTGAATTCGGTTTGACCTTACTAGTATTATTAAAAAATTATTGATTTTTCAGTGCTAAGTTTTGTATAGTTGTTACTCTCTAATATTGTTTTGGTAAAGGGTCAAAAAAGTAAAATAGATTTGGTGCAAAAGCAAACATGGATTATGGGGGGTTAATAATTGGATAGCTTTTTATTTATTTATTTATTTATTAATTAATTTCTTCAATGCTATGTTTTGATGAGAAATTTTTTCTGTGATTTAACTTTAAAGTCGTAATTTTAGAATTTCTAATCTTGATTTTTCTTATTTGTGTTAACAAGAAATTTGGTTTAAAAATAATGTGAAATTCAAAACTTGAAATTTTCAAGGATTCAAATCCTAGGATCAAATTCCATGTAGGGAGAAAAAATCCATATAGGAAAATATTATTACCACTATTAGAACTAGCTACCATGTCACTACCATCATTGCTATCATCATTGCCCATATTAGTGGTTTCATGGTTTTTTTTTAAATCATTTTGAAGGTTTTAAGGGGTATATAGGTCATTTTGGAGGTTTCAGAGATACTTTGGTCATTTTGGACATTTTAGTGATATTTTGGTAATTTTGAACATTTCAAGGGTATTTTTGGCCAATTTGGTGGTTTTGAAGGGGTTGTCATTTTAAATTCTGAGATATTTTGGTTATGTTAGTGGTTTTGGGAGTCTTTTGGTCATTTTTATGCTTGAATGGTACTGTAGGCATTCTAAAGGTATTTGGTTATTTTGGAAATTTCTAGAGATATTTTGGTCATTTCAATTGTTGTTGTTGTTGTTGTTGTTGTTGTTTTTTTTTTTTTTTTTTTTTTTTTTTTTTTTTTTTTTTAATTTTAGTGGGATATTGGTCATTTTTTAAGGTTTTAAAGGTATTTTGGTGATTTTGTACATTTTAGGGATATTTTGTAGTGTTAGGACTATTTTTGGTCATTGTTTAGGTTCAAGGCTAATTTTGTCAATTTTTCAAGGTGTTGAAGCTATTTTCAATTAATCCATTTATTATTAAAATTGTAGTTATTCTTAAGAATGTTATGAACCAAGTATAGATTGGAATATGATGGGAATGTGACTAATGGACTAAATGCCCTAATCCTTTTTTTTTTTTTTTTTTTTTTTTTAATGTTTTTAATAATTCAATAATTAAGAGTGGGGGAATTTGCTAGATGTCTCCGTTGGGAACAGTAGGAAGTGTCAGTTGAGCTATAAGGCTTTTATATTATATTATATTTACTATAATGTGATTACTATAATATGATCCAATGGGCTAAGAGCCTTCTCTCGTGTCTTTGAGAGGTTATTCCCTCCCTTAGGTCTACTAAGGGTTTGTCTTTTTTTTTGGTTGTTTTGTCTCACTGCCAATGGCTAAAGACATGATCAATAGCTTGGAGAAAATGAAGTTGACATTGGAGGAAGAAGAGGTGATAGCAATATCGGAGGAAGGTCGAAAGGAGGAAATAGATAGCTGCTCACAAAGTCTTATTGGCAAGTTTCTTACTTGTAAACCCTTTAATAAGAAAGCGACTTAGAGTACTTTGAGGAAAGCATGGGGTATGGAAGAGGGAGTACAAACAGTGGAAGTGGGTTCAAACTTGTTCTTGTTCAAGTTCAAGTCAAAATTTGAATTGGATCGAGTGCTAAGTGGAGGTCCTTGGACTTTCGATAATCAAGTACTCATGTTACGTCGATGGCAACCAAGGATGACAACAGCTAATGTGAAATTCGAATTCGTTGCTCTATGGATTCAAATATGGGGAACATCATTTGATATGGTCTTTCTTAAAGTTGCTGCGAAGATAGGGAGTTGGATGGGAGAGGTCGTTGAAGTGGAGAAGAGGAAGAAATAGGATGCGCAAATTTTTTTTATAAGAGTTAAGGTTGTGCTTCCAACGTCAAAGCCTATAGGCAAGGAGCTTTTCTTGGTGGCTCGAATGGAAAAAATACATGGGTGACATTTAAGTATGAAAGGCTGCCAATGTTTTGTCATTGTTGCAGACTGCTGGGTCATGATCTTGAACACAGTGCTCAGTATTTCATTTTTTTTAAAAAGAATGGTGGTGAGAGGGTTTGTCAGTATGACGATTGGTTAAAATCCAGTAGGGGCGAACTCAATCTCCACCCAAGAAAGCTTCGACCAATTCCAAGCAACCCAACAACGAAACATTCGAAGATGAGCAAATTGGAGTTAACAGTAGACATGAGGCGGTGGTGGCGGTTGGTGAGCACCATGTTGAGAACCCTACAGAGAGTAAAAGTCGTGCAAAAGAGGATAATGTAAAACAAGGGATTGTTCCAAATTGTGTGGAGAATGTAACCGTAACTAATGTAGCAATTATGGAAAGCATAGGACCATTTTCTTCAGTTTTCAACATAGCATATCCCTTCCATATTAGATCCTAAGCACATGGAGAACAATTTAATTAAATCACCTACAATGCACGTGGTGAGCAAAGATCAAGATCGGCCTCAAGGCATTAAACCGAGGCCCACCTGGAAAAGAATCACAAGCATGGATTATGGGCTAAGAGTCGAGAATACTGAAGAGGCTATACATGTGCTGGGGAAAAGGAGTTTGCCATTAAAGGCAAGGAGTGGAAGTATGGCAAGACTCAGGATGATATTCAAAAGAATGAAACGACGAAAGTGTTGGAGCACCCTTTCCGAGCACAATGAGGCTGTTAGCTTGGAACTGCCAAGGGTTTGGGAACTCTTGGATAATTTGTAGCATTCACAAGCTAGTGAGAGATCAAGCTCCCACAGTGTGTTTCTTAATGGAGACACGCCTAGACAAAGAAAGTTTTGATAACCAATGCAGAGATTCACCATTTCAAAATAAGTTTATTGTGAGGAAGCCAAACTCTGGTGGAGGTTTGGCATTGTTATGGAAGACATAGGTACAATTAGAGGGAATTAATTTTATGGACAATCATATTCTAGCAAAGGTAATGGAGGAGGACAGGTTTGAATGGTTGTTAACATGCTTCTATGGCTAGCCTGATGCTGTAAACACCCCATTTTATAACTTGCATTTAACCAACCGGTAGATCTTCAAATTTGTGATACAAAACAAATCTTGATGCTCTAACGATCATAATGGTATGTCATGGGTTTTGATCGGACCACCTGATCAAAAGTTATCATACAAACAATTTTCAATGATCATGGCTCACCTACACGATGGGTCTAGTCACGTCCTATCTTAAACACTTAATTTTGATTGGTTCTCACAAGAATTAATTTAAAATTAATTAAGTGTAATTTTTGATTGGATTTCATTTTTATTTCATTTTTAAAATTTAAAAAAAAAAAAAAGTTTTCCTTTAGGGCATCTTATCTGCTCTTTTGAAAAAATTTGGAGATAGGAAAAATTCAAAAAAAAAAAGCTCAGGAACGTCATTATCTTCAGCAGCAAATTGGAACACATTTTAGGCCTAGATAACGTTGGAATTTGGCTTTCTCTATTTCTGATAAAGTTGTAGATAATTGAATTTCCTTTCAGAAAACATTTATCTCGAATCAATTGGAATTTTGAGCGGAAAGTTATGGCCAAAATACGAAATGGGTGCAGAAGATAACACAAATTCAGCATTATCTTCACTCATCTTTCAAAATTTCAAATGGGGATCAAACTCAAATTTGTTCAAGCTTGTCTAATAGACTGATCCCTTCCTTTAGCTTCAGAAGAAAGGTTTTTGAAAAATAAATAGGATAAGAAACAGATACATCCTGGGAAAATTTTCAAAAAAAATGCTCAAAAAACGTTACTAGTTTCAGCAGCAATTTGAAACACATTTTTGGCCTAGATAACGTTGGAATTTGGCTTTCTCTATTTCTGACAAAGTTGTAGATAATTGAATTTCCTTTCAAAAAACACCCATCTTGAATCAATTGGAATTTTGAGCGGACAGTTAGAGCCAAAATACGAAGCAGGTGCAGCATCATTTCAAAATTCAAATGGAGATCCAAAACCAAATCCGTTTCAGCTCATTTCTCCCCTTAGCTTCAGAAGAAAGCTAACAACTTAGCTTTAAAGCTAAGCCATCCCTTCTCCTATAAATAGAGAAGACTTCTTCCATTTTCTGGACCCCGAATTCCCTCTAGAGAACTAGTGAGAAAGCCGAAAAGAAACGCTATTGTGCAACCATTGTTCCTACTTTGGTTGTAGTTTAGTACTTCCTTGCTTTCTCTCTAGCCCTTTAAGTGATCACTTCCCTTTTTTTAATTTATGTTCTATGCTGGTAAGTAATTAATCATGTTCTTATCTTTTTACACATGCTTGAATAAATGTTTAACATGTCATTATTTGTTTTTTTGGATGAACATGCCTATATTTCTTAATTATTATTCCTTTTACATGCTTAGATGAACACTTCTAGGCTAATACACAATTTTTCTCTTGAATGCTTAGATGAGCACTTCTAGGCTAAAACACAACTTTCTCTTCAATACTTAGATAAACATGTCTAGGTAATTGTTTTACTTTTTTTTAATAAAAAAAATGCTTGAACAAACATGTCTAAGTATTTTGAGTTTCTCTAGATAAACATGTTTAGGGATTTTCCTTTACTTCTTTTCATAATTGTTTGGATGATCAAATATGCTCAAAGGTCTTATTTTTATTTGGTTCTCTCTGCAATTATGTTGATTACAAATAACATGACAACATTGTTTTCTTTTTCTCACATGCTTAGATAAACATGTCTAGGCTAGGGATTCTTTGCTTACTTTGATTTCTTGGATGAACATGCCATTGCTTTAATGTTTTCTTTACATTAAAATTGTTATCTAACAAGTTTCATTTTTTTTTTTTTGTCTTTTTTATATTTGATTCTCTTAACACATATTTGTTTTCAATTCTTACAAATTACCATGTTTATATGACATATTGTTTATATTTGTTTGACATGACATGACATTGGCCACCTTAACCTAGGAGACCGGTTTTACCGGGCGAGATGGGTGCTTAATCCCTTCCCATCTCGTAAATTAGCCTCCGAACCAAGATCAAGGGTTCTAGACCATGCTTTTGCACATGTAATTTTACATTTTTTAGAATGTAACTAGGAAATAAAGCAATGTAATTTACTTTTCTTAGATTGTATCTAGGACAAAAAGCATTGTAAATCTTTGTTACAAAATTTGATGTAAATTGCAATATACATTAATACAAAAGAATTATTTTTTTTATTGAAGGTTTTCTTATTTTCCCTTTTAAATTAAATAAGTGGCGACTCCATTGTAAAACCCTCGATCTAGGGGGGAGTACATTTCACAGATGCAAGTCAAAAATCTAAATCATGGGCACTATTTTCCCATCTATCATCATTTGTACACGGACTGTGGTGTTGTATTGGTGATTTCAATGCCATTCTACACTCGCCCAAAAAACAAAGCAAGTTCCCACCTCTATTCAAATAGATGGATAAATTTCATATGGCACTAGACTCTTGCAGTTTAGTGGATTTGGGATTTATTGGCTACCCATACATGTGGAACAACAAAAGGCCAAGGAAAGCAAATACCAGGGAGAGGCTAAATCGGACCGTGGCTAATGAAGGGTGGAGAGAGAATTTTCTAGCGAGTACGATAAATCAACTTTTTTATCATGCCTCTAATCATCACCCACTGGTTCTTCAAATCAAATCAGATTGGAGGATTCAGAGCAGGGGTACTTGGGCTTAAGTTTGAAGAATCATGGTTGCTGTGAGATGATTGTGAGAAGATGGTATTTGAAGCATGGAACAAGGTGAATAATGCTCACTCAGGTCTAAATAACACAAAGGAAAGGATCAGTATCTCTGGGGCTAAATTGTCAACTTGGGGTTCATCCAAGACCCACCCCGATGCTGAAGAGATAAGTCCAAAAATAGGTTGAGGAGCTCAGCATGGAGGAACCAACAAAGGAGAATAAAGTTGATTTCCTGGTAGCAAGCAAGAAACCAGATGACTTGCTACTCAAACGGAAAATTTAGTGGGCTCAACAGTCTCGGATCTCATGGTTGAAACATGGCAATAAAAACACCAAATTCTTTCACTCCAAAGCCTCTTAATGGCGGAGGAGGGACCTAATTCAAGGGGTTTGAGATCAACAAAGTAATTGGGCGAAAGAAATGGATGATATTGCTGGTGTGGCGATTGATTACTTTGAGAATATTTTTAGATCAGGTTCATGTGAAAGGAAGGATAAATGTCTTAGTGCAGTACAACACAAGGTGACTTTAGATATGCAAGAAATTCTGTCTAATGACTACAGTGCAGATGAAATAAAAGTGGCATTGTTCCAAATGGGACCAACAAAGACTCCTACACCCGATGGTATGAACGCTTTTTTTTACCAAAAATTTTGCATATTGTTGGTGATGATGTGATTGCTGCTATTTTGGATTTTTTGAACTCTAGTAACATGAATCCTGAAATTAATTATACTCATATTGTCCTTATACCAAAAATTAAGTCGCCTGAAAAATTGTTAGATTATAGACCTATAAGCCTCTTTAACTTTATTTACAAAATTATCTCTAAAGTCATGGCTAACAGGTTAAAACAGATACTTCCTCAATTAATATCTACTAATCAAAGTGCCTTTGTTCTGGGTTGCGTTATCACAGATAATGTGCTTAATGCATATGAGATCCTTCATGCCATGCATTGTAAGAAAACCGGCAAGAAAGGATCCCTAGCTTTGAAGTAAGACATTAGTAAGGCCTATAATCCAATTGAATGAGTTGGGCTTTACTAATGAACATCATGTATGAGTTGGGCTTTCCGGATGAATGGATTGAGCAAGTGATGAGTTGTGTATCTACACCCTCATTCTCAATCTGCATCAATGGTAAAGCATATGACAATATCATCCCAACTAAGGGGCTTTGATAGGAAGACCTTTTATCTCCTTACCTGTTTCTCCTACATGCAGAGGGGTTTATACCTAGTTGGCCAAAGCAGAAAAGGAGGAGGGGCAGCTTCATGGGGTTTCAGTTTGTAGGAGTGCACCAAGTTTATCCCATCTATTATTTGTTGATGATTCATTACTATTTTGCAAGGTCAATCAAGAAGAAGTGCAGTGCATCACATATACACTACAGTTGTATGCAGCATCATCTGGGCAGTGCATCAACTTTGAAAAATCTTCAGTTTACTTTAGTAGCAACACAGATGGAGCACAAAGAGAAAGAATAAAAAATGAACTACGGGTGAGGGAGGTGGAAAAGTTTGAATCATACTTGGGCTTACCCGCTTTGGTTGGACAAGTAAAATATCAAACTTTCTCCTACTTAAAGGATAGAGTTTGGAAAAAGATTCAAGGATGAAAAGAGAAATTACTATCAATAGCAATTAAGGAGGTGTTGATTAAAGCAGTTGCTCAATCAATTCCTATATATACGATGGGGGTCTTTCAATTGCTGGTGAAGCTTTGCAATGAATTCAATGCAATGCATATAAGGTTTTGGTGGGGTCAAATAGGGAATGAAAAAAACATCCATTGGAAGGGCTGGAATATGTTGTCTCAACCTAAGAAGGAAAGGGGTATGGGGTCCCGAGATTTAAGAAATTTCAACTTAGCAATGTTAGCTAAGAAAGGGTGGAGATTGCTTCAAGATTAAAGGTCACTACTATATGGATGTTTTAAGGCAAGATATTTTCCATGATGCAGTTTTTAGAAGCTTCGAATGTCCCAAATGATGAAATTCTTTATACTGAGAATTCCTTATCTAAAGCAAGATTCAGAACAAAGAACAACACAGAAATATGATTGCAATATAGAAACAAAAAAGAGAAAAAGAGAGGGAAGAGTGAGGAAGAGAGGAAAAATTTGAGAGAAAATTCTTTGAATTGTGAAATGATTTTCTCGCTTGTTACATCTGAGCACTAGCTTTCTATTTATAGTACCCGATTGATGATCCTAACTGAATAATTATGAGATCCAAACTATACGGATCTAAGCCTGTGAATCCAGGAAGGAGGCTGAAGTGATAATTGATTTTTGCGCCAATCTCAACTGAATCTTGAACACACTAATACAGCATCGTTTCAACTATCACAACTCGTGCTTAACAACTAATCCAAACGACGCGTTTTGTCATAAACCTTTTTAATGAAACGGTGCATTTAACTTCAACACTAACTTGCATCTAAAACTCTGTCATTTTGGCCTTCTATCTATGTCTCCTTTGTTTTGATATTCTTTGAACCCAAACCAGAGTTCAAACTAGGATCATCTTTAACACCAAATAGCTCCTATGTTTGGAAGAGTTTAATGGCAGCTCAACCAATCCTGAAACAAGGATGTTGTTGAAGGGTAGGAGATGGTTCCTCTATTAAGGATAGGTGGATTTTGAATCATCCCACAGACATGATTATCCACCCACCATTAGAGGAGGAATAGGAGTGGCGTGTGGCTAACCTCATTGACTGGAGGATTAAGGCATGGGATCGTGATTATATTAAGTCCACTTTCCACAGGGATAATGCCAAGGCAATCCTCTGCATCCCATTGAGTCGTAGATATGCTCCAAATGTGATCTTCTAGCTCCATACAAAGAATGGAGAGTATTTTGAGAAGTCGAGCTACCACATAGCTAGATGGATTTCATAACAAGAAAGGGATATGGGTGAGAGTTTAAGGGAAGCATATGGAAGTTCGGTCAGGAAGAAATTGTTGAAAATTCATATCATAAATAAGATAAACGCCTTTGGGTGGAAAGCTTGTCAAAATGCCTCACCGACACGGGAGAATTTGGTTCAACATAGAATTATTGAATATGGCAGATGTAAGCTCTATAAATAGGCTAGAGAATTAGTGATCCATGTACTCTGGAATTGTGGGGTGGCGCAAGACATATGGGCTGGAAGTATGAGGTGTTTGCAGAAGGGAAGGACTAATCAGGATGATTTCATGCAGCTAGTTGAAGACCTGACTCACAAGCTGTTCGATGAGGAGCAGGAGCTTTTCTAGGTGCAATGCTAGATAGCTTAGAATCAAAGGAACTCAATTCTACATGGGGGTAAATTACAAGATCCAGAACGGCTAAATCAGTGAGCATAAGATTATCTAGACGAGTACAGGGAAGCGCAACTTCGGCTAGTTATTCTAACGACCACGGCTTCTGTGCAGACGTGGAGACCACCTTCGGGTTCTACATTTAAACTAAAGTGATAATTACACTTTACTCACCTGTGGTTTGCCTCTAATTTGACTTGCCTACTCGTGGTTTCAATTTTGACACTTTACCCACCTGTGATTCCCTATGTTACTAATCCGTAACCCACCTCTGTTAAAATTAAGGGTAAATAGGTATTTTTGCTCAAGTCTTATGTCTCTCTCCTCCCTAAACAAAAAATAGCACAAAAATGCAAGAGAAAAAAGATCAAAAAGTGGTATTTGTCTCTCTCTCTCCATTCACACAAATCTTGAACATGAAAAACATACCCAAAAAAAAAAAACCTAGATCAACCTATAAAAGATAACTCAGATTTCACATACATGTTGAGAAGAATGTTGCATCCGAACAAGTCTAAACAACCACCTTTTTTCAGAATCTCAGAGTGGAGAGCCTTCCTTGAAGTTGGGTCACCGTTTTGGACACAATCTTGAAGCATAGTGGCGTATGCGTGAGAGTTGAACTCTGAGCTTGGAAGCTCCATACAAGTGCATTGCTAGGTCAATTGGGCCACTTGGGCTAAGAAATAACGTTGTGAGAAGCATATCCAAGCATTGGATTTTCTGCAATGTGTTAAGAAATTTATACAAGGTAGAGTTCTATAACAAAACACTTTGATCATGCGCCTTGGAGATTTGGGGTTGATCTTGTGTAGGTTGATCTGGGTTTTTTTTTTTTTTTGGGTATGTTCTTCGTGTTCAAGATTTGTGTGAATGGAGAGAGAGACAAATACCACTTTTTGATCTTTTTTCTCTTGCATTTTTGTGTTATTTTTTGTTTTAGGAGGAGAGAGACATAAAACTTGTGCAAAAATACCTATTTACCCTTAATTTTAACAGAGGTGGGTTACGAATTAGTAACGGAGGGAATCACAGGTGGATAAAGTGTCAAAATTGAAACCATGGATAGGCAAGTCAAATTAGAGGCAAACTATAGGTGGGTAAAGTGTAATTATCCCTAAACTAAATTTTGATGCAGTGGTCTTTGCCAACACAAACTCTTCTTGCTTCTGTTTCATTGTCTAAAACAATATGGGAGAGGTTATGACTGGTTTGTCAGCAAGAGGACCGTATGTGGAGAGCAGTGAAGAGGCAAAAGTGCTAACATGTCAAAAAGCACTTGAGTTTGCAATTGATGCTGGGTTTGTGGAGTTCATGGTTGAGGGCGATAATGCTACAATTATGAAGTCACCCTTATCCCCATGGGTTAACAGATCTAGGTTGGGACATATTTATGAGGATGTTTGAACTCTAGTGGCCGGATTTAGGAGCTTGTTTGTTGGTTGTGTCAAACATAGTGCTAATTTCGTTGCTCATTCCTTGGCCCGTTATGCTAGTTAACTAGATGATGAGATTGTATGGCTGGAAGAGTCACCACCACCAGCCCTTGACGCATTGTACCTGGATTCTATTTCACTTAATGAATGAATGGGGCTCGTTTCGTTTTTTTTTTTTTTTTTTTTTTTTTTTTTTTTTTTTTTTTTTAAAAGGGCTAAAAGCCTTGTAGCTTATCAGGCACCTTCTAGTGTTTTCAATGAAGACTTCCAAAGTTTAAGTTCCTCCTCCACTGTTGTAAGTTGTGACAATCAAATTATTTCAGTGGCGGCTCCAGTAATATTTTCTAGGGTGGTCATTAAGAAACTTAAATTATACAATATTTAATAAAAAAGATAGTTATATTTCATTATCAATGCTGCAAGCTTATCTCTTTCAAAATTTTAGTTAAATAAAATTTTTCTTGGATTTTTTTTTTTTTTTTTTTTTTTTTTTTTGTGAAGGCTTAATATACTATTAAAAAGACCAAAGTTTGACTACAAACTTAGTTGTAGCCTAAGACTACAACTTTCACTAAACAAATTAACATGACTACGTATTTTGAAAATCTAACCGTTGAATTGTATGTTTTTTATATTCTTAAAACACATGTCAAGTTTCATATCAATCGGATTTTATTTACTATTTAATTCATAAAATTATTTTTTGCGTATAATTTTAGACTACAAAAACTCATAAATTAAACATTTGATTGATGACATAAGCTATTTATCTTTAATCTTCTTGAAGTTTTGCAAACATGAAGGATATAAGAAAAAAAAATTAATATAATTGTGGAATTGTTAAAATTCATATCTAGTATGTGTTTGGATTTAGATTATTGTTGAGCATCTTGCGTTTGGCATTTGGTCATAGGTGGGACCCACACAAACAGTAACGAAGAAAAACGCCAAGTCTGGGAACTGAAACGCGTAGCTTATTTTTCCTTCAACGCACCGTTTCAGTAAAATGCTGTTGGCGTGTACTATTCCTTTTCTTTTCATTATTATTATTATTATTATTATTATTTTTTTTTTTTGGAAGAACTTGTACTAGTACCAGTCATCAACCCAGAAGCTTCTTCATCCAAGAACAAATCATTAGTCTTTCTCACTGCAGCGTGCACCACCACCAACAACGCACCAATCAATAGCGCCCCCAAGATGTTCAAACGCATGCGTGTTCTTCATGTTCTTCCCAAAACATGACTATTCATGTTCTTCCCAAAACATGAAACCCAGCAAACCCATTAAAAAAGAAGATCAAAACAGTGAAACCAAAACCATATGAATCAAACCCATGTGAAAAGAAATCAAACCCAAGTGAAAAAAAATCAAACCCATCAAACGATCAAACCTAGCAAACGCAACCGATCAAACGGATCTACCCGGCAAACGGAATCGATCAAACCCAGCAACCGATCAAACAGATCTACCCAGCAAACGCTAATCAAACCCATCAAACCACCGATCAACCCATCCACCACCGAGGGAACCCGATCTTACGTATTTTGAGAATCTAACCGTTGAATTGTATGTTTTTTATATTCTTAAAACACATGTCAAGTTTCATATCAATCGGATTTTATTTACTATTTAATTCATAAAATTATTTTTTGTGTATAATTTTAGACTACAAAAACTCATAAATTAAACATTTGATTGATGACATAAGCTATTTATCTTTAATCTTCTTGAAGTTTTGCAAACATGAAGGATATAAGAAAAAAAAAATTAATATAATTGTGGAATTGTTAAAATTCATATCTAGTATGTGTTTGGATTTAGATTATTGTTGAGCATCTTGCGTTTGGCATTTGGTCATAGGTGGGACCCACACAAACAGTAACGAAGAAAAACGCCAAGTCTGGGAACTGAAACGCGTAGCTTATTTTTCCTTCAACGCACCGTTTCAGTAAAATGCCATTGGCGTGTACTATTCCTTTTCTTTTCATTATTATTATTATTATTATTATTATTATTTTTTTTTTTTGGGAAGAACTTGTACTAGTACCAGTCATCAACCCAGAAGCTTCTTCATCCAAGAACAAATCATTAGTCTTTCTCACTGCAGCGTGCACCACCACCAACACCGCACCAATCAATAGCGCCCCCAAGATGTTCAAACGCATGCGTGTTCTTCATGTTCTTCCCAGAACATGACTATTCATGTTCTTCCCAAAACATGAAACCCAGCAAACCCATTAAAAAAGAAGATCAAAACAGTGAAACCAAAACCATATGAATCAAACCCATGTGAAAAGAAATCAAACCCAAGTGAAAAAAAATCAAACCCATAAAACAATCAAACCTAGCAAACGCAACCGATCAAACGGATCTACCCGGCAAACGGAATCGATCAAACCCAGCAACCGATCAAACAGATCTACCCAGCAAACGCTAATCAAACCCATCAAACCACCGATCAACCCATCCACCACCGAGGGAACCCGATCTTTGCCAGCATCGGACTGGATTGTCTTCATCGGCTCTTCGCTGGTGTCGGACTGATATAGGTCTTCCTCGTGGATTTCTCTGGTGGGCGTGGACCTCTTTTCTCGAAGACACAAGCATTCGGGTGGGTGAGGAGTGAATAGAAGAAAAAAATAAAAAAATAAAAATGCAACCCTTACATACTTTCAACTGAGCTACAGTTCCCAGACCCAACAAATAATCAGCTAGCGTTTTTCACTTATTTGCTACAGTATTTTTCAGTTTTCAGTTTTCAGCAAAATAAGCGATATCCAAACGAATCCCTAATAAAAAAATATTGAGTGGAATTGTAACCTTAATCTACAATCAAGTTTATTGCTAAACTTAGTCCAAAGTTTAATTATATTGGATCTAAAAAAATTTAGGGTAGTCACACATTTGTTTTAAGGGAAAAAAATCACAAACTTTTTAAATTTTATATATAATAATGACTGTTTTTTTCCAAGCCAAGGTGGTCCTGTGACCACCCTGACTTTAACTTGGAGCCACCAGTGAATTATTTATAATATAAAAAAAAAATGATTCCATGGATCAAATTATTCCAAAAATCTAACATTGCAATGCAATCTACTACGGCAACCCAAATGCCTGCTTAACATAATTTAGGCATCGTATTCACTTCTTAAAAGTCCTATGGAATGGCAAGCAAGGAAAAGGCGTTTCTAATGATACTTGGAGCGGCATGAAGTGATTGTTCTGCTTCAGATAACTGATTGAATGAGATTGGTTATGGTCCTTATGGACATTTTAAATCAAACTATATTAAAAAAATCATGTGGAGACTACGTAATTTTTGTTTTTATTTTGGTAGAAGTTGTGGCTTACTATAAATGACTAACTTCAGAAACAAACTTATTAATCACATTCATCGTGATTTTCTTAGCTTATGTTCTATGCCATTATCAGTGCCACCACTAATGGGGACGAAAAAGTCATCTCTCCCAATATTCAGTCTTAAAGGAAGTCTATTCATTCATTGTCGTACCCAAAATGGTAGAAAGAAAAGGACTAAAGAAGGAAGGAATAGTCAAACCAATCCCACCAAACTGATTATGGCACATTCAGCTGCATTCTTACGCACCAAACATCGCCTCCAGTCACGCTAAAAATAAACTGGACTGAATCAACTTTTAAGAAAAAGACGACCCACCTCGCCTCAATATGCCATTGCCAGCCACCACACGACATGACAACATAATGGGCCTCTTGAAGAGTCGCTAGTTTGGTCCTTCAGTCTGATCAATTAGTTTGACGAGACATGAAGTCAGGAATGACAACATAAAATTATTTATGCAAATGTGAGTCTCTAAAAACTAAAAAGTGACAATTAATTATTGACTATGAAATGTACTTGATTCTTGACATAATAGAACATTTAGCATGTCGATTAACAGATCTGATTAGATATTCCACGCTTGAGTTTGCGTTAGTTAAAAAAATGTTTGATGACTAATGATTATGCTCATATCTTTTGGCACATTTAAATCTACTACTCCTTACCAAAACTAATGAATACTTTGATAAATAACTAAAGTGAACTACTATTCCTTGGACCAAGTAAACAAAAAGTAAACAATTATCCAACAAAAGCTATAAAGGAAATCAAAACATAATTCGTAAGTGTTACTGGGACTCGAGTATGAAGATAACTTTTTCCATGGGCCAAGGGAGTGCTCTAGTGTTTTGGACGGGGTAAGAGACTGACTCATAGCCATTTTTAAACACATATAATTTATCTCTTACGTCGCTATAGCACTAGAACTAAGCCAAACCCTTATTGTGCCTTTACCCTTTAAAGAAATTTCATCCTGCTGAACTTATCTTTCTAGTCATTACCACGACTAACAAACGGCTACTTCCAGAATGTGGAAAGCTATGGATAACCATTTTAGTCCACGCATTTAAATCATAGCCTCCTCCTTTAACTGCATGTATCAATTCCTAGCACATTAGGAGAGATCCTCAGGAAACCCATATTTCTTCTTTACATTCCCTTGAAAACTCGCCTTCCTGGAAGATGAATTTACAAGTAATCTTCCTGTATTTCCTCATATGCAACTATTTTGCTATTGTGCGTTCACTGAATGATGACGGTAATGCTCTTTTGTCATTCAAAAACTCAATAGAAAACTACACAGATGACCCCCTGAATAACTGGAATTCTACAGACATAAGCCCATGTTCATGGCATGGAGTTACCTGCAGGGGAGACCGAGTTGTCTCTCTTTCTATTCCAAATAGAAAACTTGTGGGGTCTCTTCCCGCTGCTCTTGGAAACCTCACAGAGCTTCGCCATGTTAATCTTCGCAACAACAAGTTCTTTGGAAGTTTGCCACCCGACTTGTTTCATGCAAGAGAGCTAAAAACTCTGGTTCTTTCAGGAAATTCATTATCTGGGCCTATTCCTCATGAGATAGGAAACCTCAAGAACCTGCAAATTTTAGATTTTTCTCAGAACTCACTCAATGGTTCAATACCTTTATCTTTAGTTCAATGCAACAGACTAAAGACACTTTACCTTGGTCAAAACAGTTTAACTGGTCCTCTTATAGATGATTTTGGAACCAGTTTGATTGCTCTTCAAAGAGTCGATCTTTCCTTCAACAGACTCAGCGGTTCTATTCCTAGCACCATGGGCAATTTGTCTAGTTTAAAAGGAACTCTTAATCTGTCTCACAACTTCTTCAATGGTACTATCCCAGCTAGCCTAGGAAGCCTTCCTGAGGCAGTGTATATTGATCTCAGTTATAACAATCTTAGTGGAAATATTCCCCTAGTTGGTAATCTATTGAATATAGGACCTACAGCTTTCGCTGGCAACTCTTTGCTCTGCGGACTTCCATTAAAGATTTCTTGTTCTTCAAGCCATCCTGATTCACAATCATTATTTCATTTCCCATCTCATAATTCAGATAGCAGCTCTGGTAAGAATGGCAAAGGCAGTACCTCATGTTTGAGTATTGTGATCACAATTGTAGCCAGTGTCATAGTGGGAATCTGCCTTATTGGGTTGCTGGTCTCAAACCGGTGCAGAAAGATTACTGCTTGTAGGGGTGGTGAACAAGCTGGTGGCTGTAGCTTTGAGAAAGCATTGATGGTAAGAAAAGAGTTTTTCTGCTTTGCAAAAGAAAGTCCAGAGATCATATCAGAAAATATGGGGCATTACAACTTTGTGCAATTGGAACAGCAGCTTAATTTTGATCTAGACCAACTTCTGAAAGCATCTGCTTTTCTTCTGGGTAAGAGTGGAACTGGGATTGTGTATAAAGTTGTTCTTGCAGATGGGCGTGCCTTAGCAGTGAGAAGATTGGGAGAAGATGGAGGCTCTCAGAGGTTTAGGGAGTTCCAAGCTGAAGTTGAAGCAATTGGAAAAGTTAGACATCCCAATATCGCGACTCTTCGAGCTTATTGCTGGTCCGTGGACGAGAAGCTCCTCATCTATGACTATATACCTAATGGTGACCTTGCCACTGCAATTCATGGTAAAGTTGTCTCCCTACCTCACTAAACATCTATGTCATAAGGACTTGACATGTTCTCTATCTTTTGAATGATAAAGAATATTGCTCTTTGAGGCATGCATGCAGGTATGCTCCAACAGCTACCTAGACTCGAGCTAACTAGCACTTATGAATAAACAAGAAACAAATCAGATCCTATAGACACCACTTGCTAATCTATAAATCTTCTATTGTAGCTTTTAGCTCATCCTCTGCATATTAAGTTTTCTTCCTTCATTTTGAAAATCCTGTTAGCATTTCCATATGTATAATTTTGTTTCCAATTTTAGGTTCTAATCTTTGATTTGAACAGGGAAAGCTGGAACAGCTCCCTTCCGACCACTTTCATGGCCTGTTCGTTTAAGAATCATGAAAGGAATAGCAAAAGGTTTGGCTTATCTTCATGAATTTAGTCCCAAACGGTATGTTCATGGAAATCTAAAGCCTAGCAACATACTGCTTGGGCAGAATATGGAACCCTATATCTCTGATTTTGGACTTTGCCGCCTCCTGAATACAGACAGAGGATCCCAAACATATGAGTTGGATCAAATGACTAGTGGAACACCACAAAGCAATTCTCCTTTTGAATCTCTGCCAACAAGTCCAACAGTAACAGTGGGATCTAGTTATCAATCTCCTGAAGTCTCTAAAGTCACAAAGCCATCCCAGAAGTGGGATATTTACTCATATGGAGTGATCTTACTAGAGATGATTTCTGGAAAATTTCCAATGATAAAGATGGGTTCTATGGAAATTGATCTAGCTCAGTGGGTTCAGCTCAGCTTTGAGGAAAGGAAGCCACTCTACCATGTCTTAGATCCCTTCATGGCTCACGATTCAGATGAGGAGAAGGAGATAGTTGATGTAGTTAAAATTGCTCTAGCCTGTGCTCAGAAGAGCCCTGAAAGGAGACCTTCTATGAGGTATGTCTGTGATAATCTGGAAAGACTGGCGCCATCCATTAATTGAAAGCTAATACTGGACAGCTCGATTGTACATTGTCTATATGAATGCATGCACCCATCCCTCCCAACCAACACCCAAATTTCTAGCTCATGAAATCCTATAGCATATGTAGACAGCAAAAGTTATGTTTCTCCATGTATGAATTTTCAATATCTCTGTATTTGTGAAATTGCATCTGCCATTGCCTTCTGTATTGGACTTTGAAGTCCCCCTTTTTCTTAAATTAAAGGAAAAAAAAAAAAAAAAACTCTCATTTGTATTGTTTGTTCTCATTGCCGTTGTCATCGCCATAAAGACTGTTAGCAACATCTATCATGCTATCCCAATCTAGTCCTTCAAAAGAAAAGCATTCAATAATTACAGGTAACACTAATTCAGGAGACTGTCTAGAGTCAATGGCAGCTTCAACTGTTTTGAGATTGGGTTCAGCTGTTTCTAACATATTGTTAAGAACATACAGAAACAGATACCACTGAAAACCAGACTTAATGATAATTTCCTAGACCTATTCACATGTTTCACTAGCTGATTATCTAATGGGTCTTTGCTCCATGTAGACTTGTATAGAACACCATTTTCTTAATTATTCACGAATATTTAAGGCATTGCAAAAGCCTCTAGTGAAGCTGCTCTGGAAACGCATTCATAATCAATGATACACAAATTCTTAAGGAAACTGAAGAGTCAAGATATCTCTACATTGTAACAGCCCCATATTAATCATGGCCTCGTAGTGAGGCACTCAGTATAGGCATCAGTGTATACCGAGAATAATTTCTTGGGACACCCGGCAAATAATAGCACCTAAGAAAAGGGCTCAAAGGTAGATCAATGGGAAGCTATACGAGAGTGAGTGAGGGACCAATAAAAAAATTATGGAAAAGAATTAAAAGACAGTGATCATTAATACAGCAATCTACAGAGTAGAACAATATGACAGTGATCACAATTACAGAAGCACAAGACAAATGATTATTGATGGCAGTGCCATTTGAGCTATACATATAAAGAGTTACTATATGCACAAAAATGATTAAAGTTCAAATCAGGATTAAGAAGGAACAAACAATTACTTTAGAGATGTGCAAGGTTAATTGCAGTAGTTATCTTCTAGCAAAGTTCAAATCAGGATTAAGAGGGCTGGGAGACACGCTTACATAAAAAAATCGCTACTATATGTCCAGAAATAAGCTAGACAAAATAGCTTCTAAGAATTTAGAAACTTCTTGTCCAATGAGTCTAAAAATAAATAAATAGTAAAGTCTCTTTTTAAAGGGCAAAATTTACAAAGACATACATCAAACTAAAGGCTGCTAACAATATAACCTTGTCCTAGTAGAGCAAAACCAGAAACACTTCCAAAACTAGTCATAAGCTGTCACTATCCAAGCCACCATTGGTTAGACATATCAAAGACTTTTTCAATCAATACTTCATTTAAGTTGGTTCCTTTTATCACCTAAAAAAAATTTGTTCCTTTTAAGTAAAGTAAGAAGAAAGCCGAGCAGATCACTGCTGTAAACAACTTAAATTTAAGTTTTTTAAATCCCCAAAAAACCAACAAACAAAAATAAACCACAAGAGTAAGTCAAATGGAGGGGAGGGGGAGGTGTTAAAATTGATTGCTTGATCTTGAAAGAAATGACATGGACCAATGATTTACTAAACAACCCCTATCCTTTTTTCTTTTTTTTTGAGGAAACACAACCACTATCCTTAGGGTATTGTAATACACAAACAATTTTTTTATTTACATGTCACAAGATACGAACAAGGTTAATCTACAATTCTGGTGTTTTTTGGTCTTTGACTTTAAAATGTATGTTGATTGAACCATATACATTATTTGATCATAACTATCATGGTTATGTACTTTTATAAAGTACAAGAGAATTATGTAAAATATTATGTTTAAACTTTCTATAACTAGATTATTATAATATTGACCATTGATAATTTTTTTTCAATTTACTATATAAAAATTTTAAGAATTAAAATGACTTAGGTAAAATTTGAACTTACAAACATTATACAATACACTTACCTAATAGGAAAAATATACAAATTTTGAGTTATTAAATTTTTTTATCATATGTTACCAATATTTCTATTAGAAGTTATGAGATATTATATTTGAAAACTGTGCACTTTACTTCAATTTGGTTTCTAAAAAAATAAATAAATAAATCTGGTGCGAGCTTGCTCTTTGTGCTTTATGCCTAGGCATTGCTTACCAATATTTTTCTTGGGGGTGGGGGGGGGGGGGGGGGGGTGGGGGTGGTTGTTGCCAAAATGAGATTGGATATTGAGATGACAAAAAATCCCTTAAAACATTAAATGCATCAATTGTTTGTTGGTTAATCTAGTTTTGTATCTCATACAAAACACACAGCAGAAGCAACAAACATGGATCTATTTCATTCACGATTGATAACTTGCATTATGTAACTTTCAGAATTTAAGAACAAGATAGCGTACCTTAATGTAGTGAAATTCAAAACAAAAGATTAGAAGTACTTGAGAACACTTTTAATCTTCACTCCAATTCCACTTTACGCCCGAGAAGTGTGGTCTCTCAATCAGTTTCTAAAGGAGAATAACGAGTAGCTTCACTCACACACACACCATTTCACAATAGTATCTCTCTTTTTTCTAATGAAAAAATTCTGTATATTTCTCATTTTATAACTAACTGATTATCTAATTGGGCTGGCCTATTGGGCCTTTCCAATTGGGCTTTAGTGTGGTTTAGAGTGGGACCAAAAGGGACCAATAAGACACTAGCTCCAATGGGCCTTGGGCTTTTTTGTCAACTCTCGACAAGTCTAAAGTTATCATTAATTATATTTGATACTACTATATAAATATAATTGCACTCTAGGCCTTATTAATAAATTATATTCCAAGACTTTATTGTACATGTAACCCCTTCATAAAATATTCGTAGTAATTCAAAGTCATGAATATAGACTGCCACTTTGAAGATTACTATATCTTAATCCTTGAGTACCCGGTTTAATCATTTTAAGTTATTCATCATATATTTATGAAATCCAATTTCATAAATATATACTTTAGTAATTTCTTACCAAAGTGGTTAGGCCTAGCTCTCTGAATAACAAACCCATTAAACTTATCTCAAGGGAATATTTTGTATTTCCATTAAGAGACTATGAATTCCATCTTGAAAATATATGTTCCATCAACATTAAATGTGGTTGCCCAACATACTGAGATTTTGATCGTTACTTTAGATCTCACTCCTGATATATCAAAGCAACCTACATTTCATAATCAGGTCCATTATTCTCTCAGGATTAAGAGTTCATGTAAATATAAGTCGTGAGATTTATTATTCAATTGACAGTCGTTAGGAGAATAATAAATCTCACAGCGGTCCAGTTCAATATGTCTTAACTCTTAAAACACATCAACATATCAACTAGAAGTCACCACTTCCATGATCAAGACAAATCATCTTAGTTAATATGTTATAATCTTCGCAGATGGAATGCCCAATTTCATCACCGACTACGAACCAAATTCTGAGTTTACAAAGAACTTGTAACTTATATCTTCTATGACTAAATCACATAAATCACATACTATGCATCTCATGGACTATATAATAATGTCCAAATATTCAAGTTACCATTATTTCAGATAATAATAAAACAACTTTATTAATTACAATATTAAGTCATACATCATGTCATACATAATATAATACATAGCATCCTACAATAGGATTCTAGGGCACAAATCCCAACAATCTCCCACTTGTCCTAAAGACTATTGTGCACTAATCTAACTCCCATTCCTTCTAAATGTGACTCGAATGTCCTTTGAGGCAAGGCTTTGGCAAAGGGATCTGCTAGATTATTTGCACTTTCAATCTTTGCTACCACCACATCTCCACGAGTAATAATATCTCTAATGATGTGATACTTTCTCTCGATGTGCTTTCCTTTCTTGTGATTTCTTGGATCTTTTGATTGTGCAACTGCACCACTATTGTCGCAAAACAATGTGATGGGAACTTGTTCCATTACCATTACACCAAGATCAGAAAGGAATTTCTTGAGCCATACAGCTTCCTTTGTTGCTTCACAAGCAGCAACGTATTCTAC
Source organism: Quercus gilva (assembly GCA_023621385.1). Lineage (NCBI taxonomy): Eukaryota > Viridiplantae > Streptophyta > Magnoliopsida > Fagales > Fagaceae > Quercus > Quercus gilva. Next base: position 50,113,860 of record CM042474.1, on the reverse strand, counting down.
TTCCATGGTGGAGTCCGCAATACAAGATTGTTTGACACTCCTCCAAGTTATGGCTCCACCTCCCAAGGTGAAAACACATCCTGATGTGGATTTTCTGAAATCTAGATCCGATTGAAAGTCTGAATCTGTATAGCCAATGGGTATCAAATCCTCACTTCAATAAACAAGCATATAATTTCTTGTTTTCCGTAGATACTTGAGAATATGCTTTACAGCTTGCCAATGTTTTGGTCCTGGATTTGATTGATATCGGCTAACCATGCCAACTGAATAACAGATATCTGGTCTAGTACAAAGCATGGCATACATGAGACTTCCTACTGCAGAAGTATAAGGAACTTGTCTCATCATATTTTCTTCCTCTTGAGTCTTAGGCCTTTGGTCATCAGACAGAGGAACTCCATGTCTAAAAGGAAGCAATCCCTTCTTGGAGTTTTGCATGCTAAACCGTTCTAGAACCTTATCTATATATCTAGTTTATGATAAACCTAACATCTTATTCTTGCGATCTCGCCAAAACTTGATCCCTAGAATAAAGTTAGCTTCACCTAAGTCCTTCATATCAAATTGGCTTGACAACCAAACTTTTACTAATGACATTACACCTACATCATTTCCAATGAGTAGAATGTTATCAACATAAAGCACTAGGAACATTACTACTTTATCTTGATGTCTTTTGTACACACATGGTTCATCAAGATTTTGTTCAAAACCAAATGACTTGATTGCTTGATCAAATCTGATGTTCCATGACCTAGATGCTTGCTTAAGTCCATAAATGGACCTTTTCAACTTGCATATCATATGCTCTTGGTTCTTTACTATGAAACCTTCTGATTGCATCATATAGATCTCTTCTTTAAGATTGCCATTAAGAAATGCAGTCTTGACATCCATTTGCCAAATCTCATAATTATAATGAGCAGCAATGAATAAGAGAATTCTAATAGATTTAAGCATGGCTACTGGCGAAAAAGTTTCATCATAATCAATACCTTCTTTTTGTGTATACCCTTTCACCATTGGTCTTGCTTTAAAGGTTTCAACCTTTCCATCTATCCCTCTCTTTCTCTTGTAAACCCATTTGCAACCAACAGGTTAAATGCTGTTAGGCGCCTTTACAAGATCCCAAACTTGATTGGAATACATAGAATCTAATTCAGATTTCATAGCTTTGACCCAATGACGTGCATCTATATCATTCATTGCCTCTTCATAAGTGTAGGGATCCGATCCAGCCTCTTCTGAGATAGCTTCATAAGTTTCTCCTAAACCTATAAATCTTATAGGAGGCCAAATAATTCTTCCACTACGACGAGGCACCTATGTACTAGTCATCTCATGAGTAATATCTTGCGGTGTATCTAATACAGCCACATCATCTCTAGTTTCATCCATTGGTTGTTCATTTACAGTTTCATTCATTTCAGCCAAAACAACTTTATTTCTAGGATCAAAATTATTCACATAATCATCCTCCAAAAATTTGGCATGTGTGCTAACAAACACTTTGTTATCTTTTATGATTATAGAATAAATATCCCTTTGTTTCCTTTGAATACCCTAAAAACATGCATACTTCAGTTTTAGCTTCCAACTTATTAGACTTCCTTTTCAACATATGTGCTAGACATCCCCAAATGTGGAGATATTTCATACTAGGCTTACGCCCACTCCACAATTCCTTAGGTGTGTTGAAAACAGATTTTGATAGAACTAAATTCAAAATATGCATTGCAGTTTTTAGTGCATATCCCCAAAAGGAAACTGGTAAAGTTGAGTAACTCATCATGGACCTAACCATTTCCAAAAGAGTCATATTCTTTCTTTCTGCTACACCATTCTGTTGGGGAGTTCCAGGTGCAGTCAATTGGGATATGATCCCATTTTGAGTTAAGTAATCCTTGAAATTCCCAAGAAGGTATTCACCACCACGATCAAATCGGATAGCTTTTATGTGTTTACCTAATTGATTCTCAACTTCAGCCCTAAACTTTTGAACTTTTCAAAGGCTTTGGACTTCCGTCTCATTAGGTATACATAACCATATCTTGAGTAATCATCAGTAAAAGTGATGAAGTACTCATAACCTCCTTTTGCTTGGGTTGACATAGGACCACATACATCTGTATGAACTAATTCAAGCAATTCTTGGGCTCTTCTACCTTTTGCATTAAAAGGTCGTTTGGTCATTTTGCCTTCCAAACAAGATTCACAAACTGGAAATTCATCAAAGTCCAATTGCTCTAAGAGTCCATCTTTGATCAGTCTTTGAATTCTGTTTGGATTAATATGACCCAAACGCAAGTGCCAAAGATATGCTTCATTAGTAGAAGGAAACTTTCTCTTTAATGATTTTACATGAGAGTTATGATCTAATTCAGAATTATGTAATTCATGCTTATCAGGAGTTAAAATATAAAGATCATCCACAATATTTCCAGAACAGATAAACACTTTATCCTTCTTTATTACAACATTGTCTTTTAAGATAACATAATATCCATGTTTACTTAAATAAGTTGCAGAAATTAAATTCCTACGAACATTAGGTACATACAAACAGTCTTCCAATATTAAAATTCTAGATTCAAAACATAAATTAAACACTCCAATAGCTACAACTGGAATCCTGCCCCCATCAGCCAAGGTAAGAAACATTTCCCCTTCATTTAGTTTTCTGGTCTCCTGAAACCCCTGCAAGGATTTGCAGATATGATTAGTACAACCTGAATTCACACACCAGGAATTTGTGGGATTTTGTACCAAACATGTTTCAAGAATGAATGTACTTTTCATACCTTTATTCTTGACAGCCTTAAATATTGGATAATTCCTCTTCCAATGTCCTTTCTCACCACAATGAAAACACTTTTCTTTGATTTTCTTTTCTTTGTTGACAACTCCTAAGGCAACTTGTTTACCATCTTTCTTGGAGAAGTCTTTCTTTTTCTTCTTCTTACCCTTGCCTTTCGACTTAGGTTGAGAAGTAGAAGCTTCAGCCATATTAGCATCAACACTAGAAGTACCAAGGATGCCTTCCGCCACCACCAACTCATTCATCAATTCAAACAATGTATAAATCTTTTTGTTCATATTATAGTTTAAGTCTAAATTCCTTGAATGATTCTGGTAGTGACTGGAGTATCATATCCACTTGGGATTCTCCATCAATATCGGCACCTAAAACTTCTAATGTATTCAGATTAGAGATCATCCTAAGACAATGCTCACTTACTGAAGTGCCTTCAGCCATTTTGGTATTATAAATCTGCCTCATAGTTTCTTGCCTTGCAAAACGGCTTTGCTCACCAAACATCTCCTTCAAACTTAGCATAATGTCTGAAGCTAGTTCTACATCCTGCATTTGATACTGTAGAACATTTGAAATAGATGCTAGGATATAGCACTTAGCCATCTCATTAGATTTCTGCCAACGATCATATCGCTATTTTTCCTCAAGAGAAGCATCTAATGATGGAAAGCTAGGACATGGTTGAGTAAGTACATATTTGTGCTCTTCAACAGTAAGAACAATGTCCAAATTTTTTTTCCAGTCAACATAGTTGGATCCAGTCAGTTTGTTTTGATTAAGAATAGCAACAAGTGGGCTAAATGATGCCATGATTTTAAATCTGAAAATAACAAACATGAATATGATAAGTAAACTAGACATTATCAATTTAGCATATAAACATATAATATAGAATCTTATAAAACCATAAAATCATATATGCAACGACAAACCAATCCATGTCTATAATTCCTTGGTAGCAAGTTTATTATAAACACATTACTTGATTGAGAACCATTCTCATTATTAGTGCTTTCATGATAACTCTTATCATACACTAATAATATGCCGTATTAGCTTTAACCTCTAAATGATAATGACATAGCTCCTTTGAGAGGTTAACATTACATTTAGTCTAGTGTACATAATTATCTAGAATCATGTGTAGCCACATTTCATCTTCCTTATAATGTTTAAACTTGTAGTACCATGGAACAAAACACCCTCCTTTGGGATCGCGAGGCATATACGCCAAGACGAGGTGCTTGTCCACACTGCTTTAAACAAGTTAGTTCAATCTTGTAGTACTATGAAGTAAGCACCCTCCTTTGGGATCGCAAGGCATATACACCAAGACGAGGTGCTTACCTACACTACTATGAACCGATAATGGAAGCCGTGAGATCCAACCCTTGTATCTCTCTCCCACTAGATATTTTAAATTAAAGGTTTTTAAGATCAAGAACCATAATAATGCTAGTAACCCTTGAAAAAATAATCCTAATCTCATTAGGAATAAATTTCATTAAATGAAAAATTTAATCCTAGCATTAAATATGATAGCATATATATCTCCGTGCATCTCCATATAAATTACAACTTATGAAACACACATTAATATACGGATCCAAAACATCCAAAGCATATAAAAATTTGAATGCATATGAAACCATATAAATAAAGATATATATATGTATTATACGGATTCAAGGCATTTATCACATCTAAATAAAATGGTCACCAAGAATTCTCACATACAAGATGGCTATCATGGCAACAACATTCAATTAACACGTGATAAACAATTAAAAGCATGAATAGCCAAGCGGTGCAATCAACACGGTTCATACACATGGTAGTTACAAAACAGTTACTTCAACAATCAATAACTACCATTAAGCATTGCAATCGGTGCAAAATTCATATATATAATATATTGACTAATGCATTGAGGCAATCCATCAATTGTCTAAAATTAGCCAAGCCGTACAATAACTAAAGTAATCCATCCAACAGTTATTGATATAGAACTATATCTCCCTGGCAATTTCAATTAGAACATTGCACAATTCTTTAATCATAGACCACTTCGAACAAACCAAGAGAATATACATCCTTTGGTATTAACCTGATATGATCAAGAAACCGTTTTTCTTTTATTCTAAAATCCAATCACATGCTATACAATCATGATATGAAAACCTGGCTCTGATACCAATTGTTGGTTAATCTGGTTTTGTATCTCATACAAAACACACAGCGGAAGCAACTAACATGGATCTATTTCATTCACGATTAATAACTTGCATTATATAACTTTCAGAATTTAAGAACAAGATAGCGTACCTTAATGTAGTGAAATTCAAAATAAAAGATTAGAAGTACTTGGGAACACTTTTAATCTTCATTCCAATTCCACTTTACGCCCGAAAAGTGTGGTTTCTCAATCAGTTTTTAAGGGAGAATAACGAGTGGCTTCACTCACACATACGCACCATTTCACAATAGTGTCTCTCTTTTTTTTAATGAAAAAATTCTGTATGTTTCTCCTTTTATAACTAACTGATTATCTAATTAGGCTGGCCTATTGGGCCTTTCCAATTGGGCTTTAGTGTGTGGTTTGGAGTGGGACCAAAAGGGACCAATAAGACACTAGCTCCAATGGGCCTTGGGCTTTTCTGTCAACTCTTGACAAGTCCAAAGTTACCATTAATTATATTTAATACCACTATATAAATATAATTGCACTCTAGGTCTTATTAATAAATTATATCCCAAGACTTTATTGTACATGTAACCCCTCCATAAAATATTCGTAGTAATTCAAAGTCATGAATACAAACTGCCACTTTGAAGATTACTACATCTTAATCCTTGAATACCCGGTTTAATCATTTTAAGTTATTCATCATATATTTATGAAATCCAATTTCATAAATATATACTTTAGTAATTTCTTACAAAAGTGGTTAGACCTAACTCTCTGAATAACAAACCCATTAAACTTATCTCAAAGGAATATTTTGTATCTCCATTAAGAGACTATGAATTCTATCTTGAAAATATATGTTCCATCAACATTAAATGTGATTACCCAACATACTGAGGTTTTGACCGTTACTTTAGATCTCACTCCTAATATATCAAAGCAACCTACATTTCATGATCAGGTCTATTATTCTCTCAGGATTAAGAGTTTATACAAATATAAGTCGTGAGATGTATTATTCAATTGACAGTCGTTAGGAGAATAATAAATCTCACAGCGGTCTAGTTCAATATGCCTTAACTCTTAAAACATATCAACATATCAACTAGAAGTCACCACTTCCATGATCAAGACAAATCATCTTAGTTAATATGTTATAGTCTTCGCAGATAGAATGCCCAATTTCATCACCGACTACGAACCAAATTCTGAGTTTATAAAGAACTTGTGACTTATATTTTCTGTGACTAAATCACATAAATCACATACTATATATCTCATGGACTATATGATAATGTCCAAATATTCAAATTACCATTATTTCAAATAATAATAAAACAACTTTATTAATTACAATATTAAGTCATACATCATGTCATACATAATATAATACATAACATCATACAATATGATTCTAAGGCACAAATCCCAACATTGTTTTACAATCAGCTATGTTTGCCGGCAAAGTTGGACAACAGGAGGAAAAAAAAAGACAACCAAGGACACATTTTATCGTAACATTTTTTCCCAACACTAATTCAAAGGATCCCATAATTTCATCATAACGTTGGACAACAGAAAGCCAAAAAAAAAAAAAACAGCTAAGTTTTCTTTTTCTTTATCCTGTACATTTCGTCTTTTCCACAATAGAATAGACAGGAGCCTCCTTTGGATGGGACCACAAGCACAGCACAGTGATGTGGTTCATTTCAAAAGGCCATAAAACAACTAAAGTTATTTGATATTGGACGCATCAAAGCTCCAATTTTGGGGACCGTAATGATTTGTTACAAACCCACAAGGGACAAACACAATAACTAGCAATGCCCAAATTACGGAAGCAAAATTACAAGCATTACTAATTTGACAGGAAAAAGATCGAGGGACTTAACTAATAGAGTTTAATCAAATTACTAACTTTGAATATTCGACATTCAAGGCTATGACAAGAATTTATCACAACTATAGTGAAAGAATATAAGTAAAAGATAAAAGGTCACAATTAGAACATGAACTCCTCATTGGCAATGGCAGTGGCTGAGATGAGTGAGTGCAATTCCGAGTGGGGGCCGTGCAACTGCCAACTGCATAGGCCCACCATGAAGACCCATTGGCGGTATCCTCACAGCTTTTGTATGCAATGATACTAGAAAAATAACTGTCCATCAATAATAGGCCACTTTCTCTATATTTTTCTATCTTGAGATGGCCAAGCATTAGAAGATGATAATCCTTATTTAATTCATTGAAAACGTCCCATTCATGAATGATGAATTACACACACTTGAAGTGGAGATAATGAAAGCCCTTATATGAATAGTACTATAACAGAATCTTCAAGCACGCAACAATTTTATAAAATTTTTACTACAGAATCTGAAACATTATATATCATGTACAACATTGGTAACATAAGATTTGTAAATAAAGTGAAGAAAAATGGTAAGTAGAAAAAAACGAATACATAGCTCTTATTTTCAGATGGTGAACACATACTAATACCAAAAGAAGTTACCAAGTAAACATTTTCAAAGTTACCAAAGCATTTCTACCAAAAATTTTCTCTGTTCAGAGAACAGAATCATTGTTGCTGCAATGGTCTGATCTCTTGCTTGAGGTTGTCTTTATGCAACTGAGCCAAAGCCTCAGATAACAGGTTTGCTGTCGCCTTGGTCATGGTTTGGTACTGAGAAGGCACCGAGGGTGGCGGAGGCTGAGATTTGTATATTTGGACACATGCAGGGTCATCATCAAGCTCATTATTGAAATTAGCAGATTCATGGGAAGGAATTGGAATAGACTGAGGTTGGTGATGCATTTGAGGAATACCCACAGGTTGTTGCTGGTTTTCATTATAGGAAACAGGAACAGGAACAAGTGGCACTGCCACATGGGCAAGACTGGTTCTGTAAAATTGTGAGGACAAATCAGGTTTGGCAGGAGCTACTGGAGCCTCCTTGTAAGCAACTTGGGGAGCAATCAAGGAAGCATTTGGAAGCATAGGGGGCTGATTGGGAGCAGTCACAGTGTTAACCAAACCACATTGCACAGGCAAACTGTAAGGTGGCATCTGCCCAACAGGTACAAAGTAAACTGTACACAGCTGATTGGGCTGATAAAGGAATTGCTGCAGTGGCTGCACTGGATACATTGTGTGACAAGATGTATTTGGCAATACACCAGTGGAGTTATGGGGTATGTAGTTGGCACCCACTTGTACAAACTGCACTTGTTGTTGCTGCAGCTGATTTAATTGTAAAGGTAATGGATACCCAGAGACCGAAATCGATTTATATGCTGGTACGCCAGGGGAAGAGTCAGAAAAAGGACTCACTAATTCAAGGGGCTTAGAAGATACATTATTCTCCATGGAAGAAACTTGAACTGGGTCTTGGCAGGTTATACTCTGTGGCTGGGAAATTGCACTTGTAGCACTATTATCACTGGAAAATTACACACCCAATTAACCAATTTATAACTCTACAAATTATTACTGCTTGAAAGAAGGCATCTTATCTCCAAAAACTCCAGCTAGGTTGCAAGAAAATGAAAATGTAGGTAATTAACCAAAAGAACCAAAAACCTTGAATATTTATCATGAATGTCAAAACCTTCGCACATTTAAGCCTACTACAACATTTTACCCTAGTCAAACTGAGATTCACATCTTCTAAAAACACCAATAACATAATTAAACAATCAATGCCCCTCCTTTTCCTCCACTTTCTAAGCAAACAAACATTGGATAACAAGAAAAGGAAATAAACCCAGATAAAAAAAATTACAATTGTAGCACTATTATCACTTGAAAGTTACACAACCAATTAACCAGTTTACAACTCTACAATATTACTACTTGAAAGAAGGCATCTATCTCTAAGAACTCCATCTTGGTTTCAAGAAAATGAAAATGTAGGTAACCAAAAACCCTGAATATTTATCATGAATGTCAAAACTTCTCACAAGTGAATCTACTAGCAAAACTGAGACTCCCAACTTCAAAGGAACACCAATAACATTATTAAACAGACTACAAATGACACTGAAAAATCAACGCCCCTCCTTTTCCTCCATTTTCTCAGCAAACAAACATTGGATTACAAGAGAAAGCAAGATACCCAGATCCAAATAATAATAATAAACAGAAAATGTAGGTGTACCTTGTAAACGAGTCCGAAGAAGGCAAGGTAAGCTTACTATCCTCAACCTGAGCTTTAATGGAACACAAATTGGTGGTGGAAGAAGACGAAGCTGAAGACGAAGTGGACCCAAAAGACGAACTAGTCTCCAACACAACAGATTCAGCATTGGAAACAGTACCATTACTGAGCTCCCCAGCACTGAAACTCTCAGTCATATTGATCTTAGCGCTCTTAAGTGCATCAGAGAACCAAAGCTCAGTCTTGGGGTGGTGAATGACAGAGAGACGTAAGAGAAAAAGTCTGATACGGGAAGAGGAAGGAGAGGAAGAGAGACAAAGGAGGTGGTGGAGGAACAGAAGGAGGTCAGAGTCAGAGAGGAGAGGGATGAGAGAGGAAAGGTCATGGTGAGGAGGGTGGAGGTATTTGAGAGAGAAAGGGAGAGGGAAAGGGAGGGAAAGAGTGGAAGAAAGGAGGGAAGTAAGGGAGGAAAGAGTGGCGGTGGTGGTGGGGTTTAGAGAAATGATTTTGGTGTCACCACCTACGTAGTGAAGTGAGTTTGTGCGTGGGTTTGGGACTATGTTACCGCCGTAGCTGCACATTAGGCGGAGCTTTGTGGTGGAAGAGGGTGGCGGTTGGTCCATGTGGATGGTGGTGGAGGAGATCTAGAAAGGGTTTGGTGTGGGTGAACGTGACAGTGAAGCGGCTCTGGAAAGAAAGGAAGAAAGAAGAATTGGGGTTGAGAAATGAGAATATTTATATAGTAGTATTGTTTTGTTTTATTAGTAGATAGAGTTGTATCGTTTGCTCTGCTGAGTTGTGGACTTTATGAGAATAAAGGACCAAAGATATCGATCACAGGTGGCTGGAAAATTCTTAGGTAGTCTCGAAGCATGAAGAAATGGTGCTTCCTCCTCTCACATTCATGGTGGACCTTACCATGAATTTAATAAGCGAACCTCACCATGAATGTGAGAGGAGGGAACACCATTCTCTATACTCCGAGAGTACCTAAGAATTACTCCAGGTGGCTAGGACAGGACCTCATGAGGTTGGGACCAGTAAAATAATAGCAACCACATCAGTTCATGTATTTTACACATCTATTTTAACATTAAAAACCTATTTTTTCTATTTTACACGTTTAATTTTACAAAATACTCACATCAGTTCATCTATTCTATCACCTCTTTTATTTAAATAATCAATTTTCTCAATTTTTTTTTATTTCTCTCAACTAACTCCTATACATACGCTCTTTCTCTCTCTCCATTTTTTCTGAAACGTTGCTCTCTCTCTATACCCATCTCTCTACCTCTATACCCAATTCTGAATCAACTCTCCCTCTCGGTCAAAATCCACACCATCTTGGTCACAAGCTCCGATCCACACCACCTAGGTCACAAGCATCTCGGTCACAAGCACAAGCACCGATCTCGGTCACAAGCACCGATCTCCCTAGCTCCTTAGCTCCGATCAGGCTCCGATCCATACCCACGAGCTTCGATCAGGCGAGACCCACGAGCTCCGATCAAGCAAGACCCACGAGACCCACGAGCTCCAATCAAGCGAGACCCATGATCGTTCCAGTCAAGCACCGATTGTTTCGATAAGCACTGATCTGTCTCTTTGTTGTTTGTCTGTTTGGGTTTATTTATGTGTGGGTATGTTTGTGTATCTCTGTGTTTTTTTTTTTTTTTTTTTTTTTTTTGAGCAAGTGTATCTCTGTGTTAATTTGTCTATGTGGATGTGTTTGTGTGTGGATGTGTTTGTGTGCATCTGAGGAAAAAGAAGAAGATGAGAAGTTACTGAGTTTGTTGAGCCCGAAGAAGAGAGAGAAAAAAAAGAGCGAATAGAAATTAGTAAAATAATCTTTACACGAGATACAGTAACCGTATATATTTACATGGTTATTGTAACTCGTGTAAAGATATACATATTTTTACACCATTTTAGAAGGACTGATGTGGAGCATTTTTGAAGCAAAATGTGTAAAAATTGTGTTTTACATGATTTTAGATGATTTTAGAAGGACTGATATGGATACTCTAATACTTTCCTTCCGTTCTTTAGGCTTCATTTGAGAATTCATAAGGAAATTGAATGAAATAATCATTAAAAAAAAAAAATAGAATGTATTTAAGTAGGGAAACAAATGGAAAAGAATGGAATAGAATTAAGTAACTTTGATTAGATGTTTTAAAATAAAAGAATAGAATGTAAGTAATTTTGTTTGGGAGTAACATAAAAAAAATGGAATTAAATCATTTTATGATAATATTACTATTAGACCCCTATTTTTAAATAAATGGTTGAATATATAGGGGTATTTTGAGAGTTTTAGTAAAAAATTCATTAAATCTAATTACGTTCCCTCTCATTCCTCCTAATTTCAGGTGGAATAAAAATTTGAGGTTTTAGGGAAATAGAGAAGAATGAGTGTTACCTCCTACCTATTCCATTCCCTCCCACTTAAACTCTCAAATAAAGGAATAGACTTTCTATTCCCTCCATTAAAACTCTCAAACAAGGGAAGGGAAAAATATTCTAAAATTATTCTTTTCATTCATTTCCATTTCATTCCTTCCTCCCAAACGAGGTCTTAAATTTTGAGATCCGGTCATGGAAATTAGTGCATCTATCAAGTGGGACCCACAAAAATAAAAAAGTACACAGCACTGCAATGGTATTTTAGCGTCCAGTACACTAAAAATACCCACAACATCAAATGTGGTATACTTGAAAATTTTTAACTACAATAAACTGTCATTTTTAGCAGTTCACTGTAACTAAGTGTTATACACAAATAATATTAACTCATTGATATCATCTCCCCTATTCACTCTCTCTCTTCCTTCCTACTCCATCTCTACAAATTCTCTCTACTTCCTTTCTTCTTTTTCTTTTTTGCTAAATTTGCTCCCTCCCTCCTTCCCTCTCTCCCTTCCTCCCTCACAAACCTTTCACTATCTCTTTTCCATTTTTCCTCTCTCTAATTGGGTTGTGGTGGTTGGGTTGGTGGGTTCCGATTTGGTTGTGGGTTGTTGTAGTGGTGGTGGGTCATTGGTCGGGATCCAATGGTTGGGTTAGTGGTCACATTGTGGGTTGTGTTTGGTGTAGTGGTCTGCTAGTCTTGATCATGGGTCACACCGTAGGTGATGGGTCATGCTGATTGCCATGGTTACTATGGTTTTTGGCTTTTGGCTTGAGGTTGGAGATGAGTTCTGCCATGGTGTACTAGAGGAGTTTTGGCTTTTGGCTTGGGGTTGAAAATGAAAGGGTGTATAAGGATTGTATTTTGCAATTTTCTAGGTTTTTAAAGTAATTTGATGGGGAGAGTTGTGGATGGTGGCTTGCTAATATGGATTTTTGGCTGTGGGTATGGTTGTTTTGTGGTTGTGGGTAAGTGTTTGGTCGTGGGTATGGTTATTTGTGGGTGTTTTGAGGTTGTTGAAAGGAATTTGTGAATAGAAATTGTTTATATTATTTTAATATGTTGTATGCTAAAATAGAACCTTTGATTTTGAGTGTATTGTAAAATAGGGTGTTAAAATAAATAAAGTGGCTTTTTGAGTTGCTAAAAGCTAAATTTTTTTCTTTGAGAAAATAGAATTGTTTAGTTGGTATGATATTGTTGAGTATTCTTTGATAACAAAAATTGTACACCCCAAAACCTAGTCCAAGTATGTAGATGGCTTCCTCCTCCATCAAATGTAGTCAAACTCAATATTGATGTTGCGGTCACAAATACCTTCACTACTTTGGCCATAGTAGCTCGAGATGCTTTTGGTGAGGTACTTATGACTTGGACAAAACAAAATGCCTTGTGTGATCCTCTTCAAGCTAAAGTTGTAGCCTTCCTGTGAGCATTACAAATAACCCAAGTTGAGGGACTTCATAAGATTATTGTGGAGAGAGATTCTAAGATATATGTTAATGCTTTAAATTCAGGTTTATCTTCTATTGAGTATTCTATTTCCACTATTTTGAGTAATGTGTTTGAGCTTAGCAAAGGTTTTGTCCTGTGTGTTTTTAGCTGGGTTAGGAGAGACATTAATTGTGTTGCTCATGCTCTTACTAAATTTGCTATTGCTCATAGGATTTTTGGATTTTGTGACAAGCATTCTCTACCTCTTGCTATAGTTAAGCAAATGAGGAAAAATGTTGCTTCTCTTGTTGTTTAATGAAAGTTAGGGATTATCAAATATATATATATATATATATATATGGATTGAGTTAAAGTTACCCTTGGTGTAACTTTAAGCAATGTTACACTACTCAATAACTTATTATTGAATTCATATTTTAAAAAACCAACTGTTGGATTACATATTCTATATTTTTTCAACATGCATACCAATTTCCATGCCAAACGGATATAATTTACCATTCGATCCATAAACTCATCTTTTATGCATTATTTTAAACTACAAAAACTTGAATTTAAATAATTGATTGATGATATAACTATTGATCTTTGATCATCTTGAAATTTTGTGAGCATAGAGAATATATGAAGATAATGTAATCCAACTGTTAGTTTTTTAAAATATAAATTCAATAATAAGTTATTGGGCGGTATAACATTACTTAGAGTTACACCACGTGTAACTTAAACCCATCTCTATGTGTGTGTGTGTGTGTATTGTCGATTCTCGTATGAATCAATGAGTGAAACCACTTTATTTTCCATTAAATTATTGTGAAATATACCATGATAGACTCATTGTAAGAGAATTTCCATCCTGTTTTGTTAAAAAAAAAAAAAAATCCATTTTAGATGCCCAAAAAGTTAGTTTATCTAATTTATCCACTTACTTTATACCTTAGGTCCCATTTTCTATTTTGTATTATATTATGTTAAAATATTGGGTAAAATACAGTTTACATTCCTAAGGTTTGAGCTAATGCTGCCAAGTCCAAGACTTTCAAAACTAGCTAACTTGGTTCTTAAACCCATTTGGAACCCAAACCATTACTCATTTTTCTTATCTTTCACACGGTGATTAAGAAAAGCACATGATGCTTTCTTAGATAGAATAGAAACAAAATTGTTAGTTTCTGGTTGTGAAAATTCACGAGGAGTCCCTTGAATTCACAATGTGATAATTTTCTAGAATCCACCAAAGAGAAGCAATAGACAAAAGTCTGAATTTTATTAATCTGAAAACTAGTTTTTCTACCTCTAGAGGCTACATAGCATATAAATATTGAAAAGACAAAACCCTAGGATGACTAGGAAAACGTCCAAAACCCTAATTTGACTAATTAACACTAAGA